>JAPPVO010000013.1:90700814-91156022 GCA_030407325.1 Camellia japonica | reverse complement strand
GTTAACATGTCAATATGAATATTCACATTGTCACGGGTCGGGCCAAGCCCGCCTCGGGCTTCGGGCTGCCCACGGGTTGTGGGCCAATTTTACACTCTTATCAATGTGAATGTTAACATGTCAATGTGAATATTCACATTGTCAACGGGCCGGGTCGGGCTCGCCTTGGGCCGCTGGCCAATTTTATACTCTTATCAATGTAAATGTTAACATGTCAATGTGAATATTTACATTGTCAACAGGCCGGGCCGGGCCCGCCCCGAGCCGCCTACGGGCCGTGGGCGGGTTTCGGGCAGCCACGAGGCGCGGACTAATTTTACACTCCTATCAATGTGAATGTTAACATGTCAATGTAAATATTCACATTGTTAACAGGTCGGGTTGGGCCTGCCCCGGGCCGCCCACGTGCCGTGGGCGGGTTTCGTGCAGCCACGGGGCGCGGGCTAATTTTACACTCCTATCAATTGAATGTTAACATGTCAATGTGAATATTCACATTGTCAACGGGCCGGGCCGGGCCTGCCCCGGGCTGCGGGCGGGCTTTTGGCGCCCATGGGCCGCGGGCCAATTTTATACTCTTATCAATGTGAATGTTAACATGTCAATGTGAATATTCACATTGTCAACGGGCCGGACCGGGCCCGCCTCGGGCCGCCCATGGCCGCGGGTGGGTTTCACGCTGCCACGGGACGCGGGCCAATTTTACACTCCTATTAATGTGAATGTTAACATATCAATGTGAATATTCACATTGTCAACGGGCCGGGCCCGCCCCGACTCGTGGGCGGGTTTCGGGCCGCCCACGGGCCAATTTTACATTCCTACCAATGTAAATTTTAAAATATGAATGTTCACATCATAAAATTACTAACCGTTCAAAAAATATTTATAAAGATATTAAAATTAAATATCAGGGTATAAGTGTCTAAGAAAATAGTGTAAATCAAGAAAAATGATTTCATGTAATAAAACTATACATACATGAGACTAAATGGGTTAAAAAATTCCTTCATGGACTTCTTAAGTTAAAACACTTCTAAATGGGATTTATCAATAATTTTCCCAAATTTTATTGTTTAATTTAAATTTTAGCATTGTTGAGTTGTCAAAATGTTTAATAGCCCATTATATTTGGGCTATAACATTTTTACAAGCCTATTTACGCAAGACAATTATTGGGCCATTCATGTAGCCCCTTCTATTCTATGTGCATAAATTATGTAGAAAACACAGAAATAGGAGGAGAAAGATCCTTCTGCTTCTGATCTGGGCTTGATGTTCTAAGGCCCAATTATGTTGCCTCATTATATTATGATTTGATATCAGTGGCAATGGATCGCAAAAACTGACTTTCTGGGTTTTTTTTAGGCCACAGCTTCTCTCCAGTCCAAATCTGAACTGGACGGTGCTGTCCGGCCCTTTGGGGCCCACTACGGGTCGTGTTTCGATAATCTAAACCGTTCAATGTGTAGAACTCGTCGAGTACTATATGCCTGCAAAAAATCACGTTGATCGGATATCGATAGCTATATGATCAAATCAGTTTTTTTTGAAAAAAAATGGACGGCGAAAAATAAACGGCTTACAAAAAACTGATTTGATCATATAGCTATTGATATCCGATCAACGTGATTTTTTACAGGCTTATAGTACTCGACGAGTTCTACACATTGAACGATTTAGATTATCGAAACACGACCCGTAGTGGGCCCCAAAGGGCCGGACAACACCGTCCAGTCCAGATTTGGACTGGAGAGAAGCTGGGCCCTTTTTTTATTTCTTTTTTTTCAAAAAATATGTAAAAAATGTGAGAGATGACACGACCTAAAATAGGTTAAAAGCTGAGAAGTAACTTTTAACTCACTTCCCAAAAGAGGCCTATATCTAGCTTTTCAAGGATTGAAAAACAGATTTTATTCTTCAATTTGCATCCATCATACAAGATGATTCTAGTGTCATTATCAAGTTCAACAATTATAAATTATTATCTATAATATGTCATATCATTTCCTATTATTGATACTAGCGTCCTTTTTAAAGTTGTAAAATTAACATATCCTCGTCTTGTCCCGTCCTACACCTCCACGGTTTTCTCCCACCTAGTATGATTCAAGGTGAGTACTATAAAATTATTCCATACCCTGTCCCATTGTCATCCCTAACTGCTTAGTATAATTAATTTTTGCTCATTTTTATTTTGCCTATTCAAAATGAACATGTAAGACATGATCATTTTTTTTTGTCAAAAATCTTGACCGAGATTGTCAATTGAATTAGTTAAACACAACACAAAATTAAATGATAAAATTATTGCATGGATACATCGATCCTAGACAATTTATTTCCATGGATAATTCTTAATAAATGGTGGGTCTGGCACTGTCAATTTCTTCAACATATATATACACATTTTAAAGGAGTTCAATTTGTTTATATATTATTACAGTGTGTGAATAAAACATTTTCTGTAAATTTGAGTATAATTTTATTTTTAATAATTAATATTCACCATGTTGTAAGTCCCATTTTGCTAGAGGACAATCAGAGGAAATGCATTGACAATCCATTTGTAAATTAAGAGATTACAAAACTGGGTCAGATTGCAGGGTGCACGTAGAGGTGTGTGGAGCGTGATTCAAGTGGTTTGAGAGTAAAATTATAAATTGAATGGCGGATTGAAAAATATTTTAATCGATTATCAAATATTTGTATAATATATAATACTAATTTATATAATATTTTCATATATATAACACAAATTAATTTTACATAATATATTTCATATATATAATCAATTTGTACTAAATTTCATATCTTAAATCTCTTACGCTTATTTTTAATTTGATATTTCATTTGAAGTTTAAAAAAATATATATTAAATATAGTAGAGCGGAGCGGTTTCAAAGGGGATTATAAATTTTAAAGTTTAATCCATTATTTATGGATAGAACGGTGCGAATTAATGTAGATCAGTACAATTTTAACAGATCAGGCAGTATTTTGCAAGCCCTAGGTGCATGCATGCATCCGAGAATCTAGCAAAATTTTAGCTACATTATATTATACATTGAAACTTTGTTGTTGAATGGAATCCCAAGCACACTGTTTTGTTATGATTTATATTATTTATATAATTTATATTAATATGGCCAGCCTTTTGATTTGAAAAAATTACTAGTAAATTCCAAATTGAGAAATGTTAATCCATTTAGTCTTGTGTTTTTTTTTTATGAACCATTTGGTCCTATTTAATTAGTAAGGAATATTTACATTTGATTTGGCATACGTGGAGTTTACACATTTACCCTTTGGTGAGATTTGGTGTGAATCTTTTTGCTGATGTGTTCGTAATGATGTAGAAGGTAATGTTTTAGGTTCCCATTTTTGTGTGTGTGTTTTACGGTGGGTTGTTTTGCAGTGTTGCTGATTTTATTATTATTATTTTTTTTTTTTGGTGATGTGATTACTATTTTTTTCGATTTGCAGGAAGTCTGGTGTCCCGTTAAATTCGCAAAACATTTTTCAAATTTTTACATTATGTCTGTCTATGTTGACGTTGCAATAGTGCACGTTAACTTTATCAATAAACATCAACAATATCTTCATATGTATTAGTTATGCTTCATTTACCGATACAACATTACTAATTCCCATATTGTTTGTATGTTACTGTTGATTTTTATTGGATGGAGTATGGCAGTCCATTACATTGGCAGACAATTACACTATGCCATATTACCTATTTGTTAATAGTTGTAACTCATTACACTATGGCAGTCCATTTTTTGGTTGGCTGGGTTGATCTTCCGTCCACAGCGCGTATTAGGTGTGATTGCCCCGCATTGCACAATGTCTATCAAACTTTACAAGAGAACAAAATGACAAGAGTTCAACACATTATCGGGTAGTGAAATAACATGGTCGACCCACATCAAATTTAAGTAAAAATGTCAACACGCATCAACAATGTCTGTTGTGCAATTTGAATCATTCCATTACTAGCAATTGAAAGGTGAGCTGTGTTGTTAAACTTAAATTTAACCATATCCACGCAATGTAATGATAACAGTGTTGACAAAAGTGCTCACCAAAAATGTAATTTATAATCAACCTACCAAAAATTGTGCACCAACAAAATTATACGTCACTAAATTTGCAACCTAATATTTTCAATGTCATCCAACAAAAAATAGCACAAGAACATCCCATAACATTAAGCACTAACATTGTTTTCTTTCAAACTCTATCGCCAATCTGGCACCCAAAAACAATTAAATAAACATGTACATACTTTTAGATTGGGGGATAGAGGGAAGAGTGTTTGTGTTGCACCATCATAATAACTTAGCGCAGATGTACGAACACATAAGCTTTGCAATGTCTTTCTCATCATGCTCTGTTTTGCCCTTCAGCACTGCAACCAATAGATCTTTTATGAATTTCAAAGATATTCTTCTGACATAGGGGCTCTGTCGTTGCACAAAATTTGACGGGGGTTTAGTCGCATACGACACATCCAATTTGTCCTTTCCACATTGTACACCAAATATGAAGTGGATATTGTTATTCTGGAGTGGCAACCCGTACCCTCCAATGTAAAACTTCTCATCATCGGAATTATACGACTGGATTATTCGATGTACAGCTTCATCGCATTTTTTGAACGAATTTTGCTGCAATTTATAGTCATGAATGGCCTTGATCATCAACCAAAATGGTGTTTTCTTGAGTTATCGGGCGTGCCTATCGTCTAGTTTCACCTCCAGCACGGTTTTGATTACGCCTGCTATGTTTGAATGATACATCAGTCGAAATGGCTCAACGAGGGGTGCCTTCTTCATTCTTGATACAGGTTTTTTGGACTTGAAGGGTAATTTTGATTGTTTTCTGATTGCCAGCCTTGTCAACGTGGATGCATTTAGACCAGGACCTCGTGTACTAAAAGCAGCCATTTTTTTAGGCATCCACTGCGAAGCTCTACCTGCAACGAATTTCGACAATTAGTCATTAGAGTGGGTTGACAGTACATTGTACGAAAACGGTATGAGCAACAACATAAACAAACATGATAAGGGAATTTTTGAAATAAGTGGAACAAAGTGAACAATATGTAATCAATTATTGTCACACCAACATAATAATTACACAAAACTGACCAAAATGGCGACAAGTCAAAAGGGAACATAATGTGTTGTTAATCGTTCAACTTCAAGTATCACTTTGTCTTCACATTGGGTGCAATGCAAACCAACTAATTATACGTCAAACCAAATATGTCACACTGCTTTTTTAACAAAAAAAAAAAATACCACGAGTGCATGGATGCATCAACATTTGCTTTTATGTAACCCAAAAGTTTCACCAAACATTGACAGGTCCACTACATTACTTGGACATGAGGAAACATGTTTTTCCCAAATAATACAGTTGAATGTGCACATACAACTGGCAAGATTACAACCTCAAACTCACATACATTTATAACCAAACAAATCAAAACATAACAAGAAATTTCATAGAACACATACACACCGTGTAATGACACATTCAACACCTACCCAAGGGGATTTTCATATCCCTATACATCGGCCATCATCTTCTAAACACATCACTAACGTCCCACCCACCAAACCTGACCTCCCACGAACATAGAGTTCGGAACGACAACAACATCAACATCAGTTAAGCAATACGCCGATGAACATTGATAACAAATTATGTCACGACCTCCCACAACACAATTCCAAAATAGCATGACAGATAAAACCATATTGCAATTGACTTTTTTTTTCCCCACACAATGTAATTCCACATTAAAATAGTGGAAACAAACATGGGATATTAATACAACACATTTGTCTATGTGACAATTACACTAACATGCACAAGCAGTTTGCAAACGTACAATGTTAACAATGTATCCTGTATGAAAAGGTTAAGTACATAACCGAAATGTCACATTTTGAACAACAACTACAGCAATATCAGACCTCAAATCAGGGGATTTCCCCAGTCACAAATCGACAAAATAACATCAACTTACATCACGCATTCCTAAAACAATAACCACGACTCATAAACATTCAAAAAGTCACTATACCTACAAGCAACAACAAAATATCCCATTTACTCTTACATAGCCAGTGTGATTGAAACACCAAAATGAATCTTCACAATATAATTTGATCTAAAAATCACATATCACATTTCATTAACAACCTAGGGCATGTAATGACGAATGTAATACCGACATTAGGATCATATACGTCAACAATATGGAATTTCATGACACAAATATAACCAAACATCATCCAATTACATTGTCAACTGATGCACATCTTCACTGTTCATTGTGATCAATTGAAATTGCTGTAGCATCGTGGTCGGCGTATCTGAAGGGAGAACACTTTTCACTACGTCTGTACTTCAGTCTGTGGGGAAGACGACAACAAAATCTCATTGGTAGAGGGTAATCAAATAGCGATTAACGTGGTCCGTCAACGAAGAGGTTCATGCAATTAGGGTTCCAGCCACAAACTCAAATGTGGAATTTGACAGAACAAGTTCTTAGAAAACTGAAAAATATCTAGGGTTTCAATTGACTAGAATGGAAATGTCTCCAATGTGGGCACGTCTCTTAACCATGTTTACATATGAAGATCGAAACATTCAATCAAAAACGATAGAAAACAAAAAAAATTCCTATAGTAGGCTTTATGTCCACTAGTGTAATTTCACCCACAGCAAAAAACAACCCACAAAAGCCCCCTTAAACACATCAACACGCGCGTTGATAAGAAAATATGTGTCAATTCGTATGTTTTAGGACTTTTCGGTTCAACAAATAAATTGCAGAACTAATTGGTGTACAAGTTTACAAAATGGGATTTATTAGTGCTTTATCCTTGAAGGACTGTTATAGAATAATGGATTATGTTCGGTGGTGGTTTCAAAAATTTTATTCATGGTATTATGTAAAATATTAATACATTATAATTACCAAAAGCAGTATTTTGCTATGTGCAAATACACAAAATAAAAAATAAAAAATATACTAACCATAATTCAACCAAAAATTTCACAATTGAACAACAAAGATTACCATCTATACATTTTTAAAATTCAAAAAGTAAAGATTTTTTAACTTATTTTTCAAATTATGTAAAAACAAGGTTACTGAATACGTTTTTTGAAAATATGTTTGGCATGCTTTCAAATTTCCTAGATTTTGTAGTTGAAATCTGTTAAAAATCGAAGTGTAGAGAAAATGTGATTGCTAACAAATTTTTTTATTAAAATGTTGTAATCGAATACATTTTCTTCGATGCATGAATAAAATAGGAAATTAGAAAGTATGGTCATTAACTATGCTTTCACATAGTTTACAAAATAAAGTTTCAAAAAAATACCCAAAATTTTAAAATAAATGTATTAATAGTAAGAATATAGTATATAATGAGCAACAATAATCATACCTCACTTACCATTATTTTATAGTTTTGTATGGAATTTCAAAGGCTAATGTTAAAAATATTTTTTATTTTTTGGTTGGCTGATGGGATCAACTAACCTCATTCTAAACAACCCTGGGTTGCCCCTAATTTTGTTAGATTATGTTTAGTGAATGATTAGAGATTAGAATATGCTTAATCAAACTAAATCAAACTATGCCTTATATTAATTAAATGGGATCAATCATCTTTATCATTCCACTCGGTCAAGACTTATAAATTCAACTATATCAAATAAATTCATATAATTTCTTGCTTTTGTCAATGACAATAAATTCAGTTAAATTAAATAAATTCATATAAACTTTCCGGCCTCATTCCATGTTTGATCATCACTCTTTCTTACTGTTACACCTATGTATATTTGTTGTACACAACCAAATCATCTTAGCTTGTTTTATTTCAATTTATCTTTAATTAATACTACTCCTATCATTTTTTGAATATATTAATTTCTAATTTTATTTTTCTTAATTTTTCCATACATCCATTTAAGAATAGAGTTTTTTGACTTAAGGAACTAACTAATTAGAGTTTATTATTATTTTTTATTTTTATTTCTTTAAAAATTAACAAATTAACAAAATTAATTTGGGAGTTTGGAGCTCCCACAATCAATATTCTTAAAAAGTCCTCTTTCCTTATGTACATAGATAGATTCATCTATATCCATCACCCACAACTCCCACATCTATATTCATTCATATCCATCACCTATAACTCTTACAACTCCTACATATAATCAAATGTAGTGTTTTCTCAAAGTATCAGGATCCTCTGAAGTTTCCCCCCTTAAGTGATCCCTGAAGTGGGATGATCTAATGGCTCAAAATGTAACTAACCAAAACGACGTCATTTTGGTTAGTAATTTCAAAAAAAAAAATTTGCTTTCATTCAAAATTCGAATTATTTCCTCCAGTATAACAGAGCTGTGTGGCGGGAGTGCGAGAAAGAGAGAAGAAAACCGAGAGAGAAGAGAGGCGCGAGTGTCGTCCGGCCGTTGCCGCCGTCCAGTCATCGCCGCCGTCGCCGCCGTCGCTGAGGTGTGGGAACATTTCATTCATCCCTTTTGAATACAAATTCTGTAAATGATTGTACAAATCATACAAATCTGATGATGTATTTTTAACATATATATTTCATTAACATATATATTTATGTTCTTGATGATGTATTTTTAACATTGTACAAATCTATACAGATATAATCCCCCAATCTCTGCACTTTATTTTATTTTTATGGAAGCAACCATGATTTTCTTGGTTGAACTAGCTATACATATATATAATTATATAGATATATACATATATAATCCAAAAACCATGGCTCCTCCCTTCTTTCGGTTCACTACCATGGAAACCAACACACATACATACTTCTATTTATATACATTATTTAATAACGAAGTATCTTTGACTGCTCCATTATATGTTGTGCATAAAAAGAAATTAGCAATTCATTGGATTTTGATCTTCTTTCACTGTGTAATATTAAAACCCAAAAGATGTAAAAAAAATTTGCATTCCTTTAATGTTATATGTTATGTCTGGAGTTGCATTTTACATCATCAGATGGAATGTGCATTGGGGCTTTTTAGTTGTATTATGTTAATTTTTCTTATGTTATTTTTCGAACATTTTAGATCTCTTACATTTCATTCATCCCTTTATTTTGTTTGTTTTTGTTGTTTAATTTTGATTTTGTATGTTCACATGTTGATTATAAGAAAATTAAGGAATTTATGTTAAATCTGGATCATTGAAAACATAATTTACCATTGAAAGGATTTGTTCCCTTTGTTTATATAATCTAATATGATTCAATTCTTGTAGTATTTTTATTTAGTTTGTATTATTTTGCAAACATAATTTGCAGTTTCTATGCTAATATTGAGCACTTTTTTTTTTTTTTTTAAGTGACTTGGCACATTGATAGGGAACCAAACAATGTTGAGAATGACGGGGGTGATTGTGATTGGAAGCCTAGAGTTCACATGACATTTGATACAGAACAAGAAGCATATAATTCTATAATGCTTATGGAGGAAGGCTGGGCTTTAATATTAGAAGGGGTTATGTAAACAAGAACAAGGAGGGGCAAATCACTTCAAGGCTATTTGTTTGTAATAAGGAGGGGTTTCGGGGTGTCGACAAGCGAGATCCATTAACTAAAAATCTTAGGCAGGAAGTGAGGACTGGTTGTCAAGCCCGACTTATCATTAAGTGGGATAGGAATATTCATAATTTTTTTGTTGGTGAGTTTGTTGAACAACATAATCATATTTTTGTACCAACAGAATGTACGCATATGTTACCATCCCAAAGGAAGATATCTGCATCACAGGCAACCGAAATAGATTTAGCCGAAAAAACTGGAATCCGGCTTAATGTTGTATTTAAGCTCATGGGTAATGAAGCTGGTGGAAGGGAGTCGCTTGGGTTCACAAAAGTGGACCAAAAAAAATATTTGAGAACGAAGAGGCAAAAGAGTTTAGCATATGGAAAGGCAGGTAGCATTTTGCAATATTTTCATGAGAAGACATTGGAGAATCCATCTTTTTTTACTCGGTCCAATTAGATAGTGAGGAGCAGATTACAAACATATTTTGGACCGATGCTCAGATGATCATGGATTATGGGCAAGTTGGTGATGTTGTGACTTTTGACACTACTTACAAGTTAAATAGTGCATATAGACCATTTGCGTCTTTCGTTGGATTTAACCATCATAGGGAAACTGTTATATTTGGCGCAACTTTGATGTATGATGAGACTGCTGATTCTTTTATATGGCTTTTTAGAAGATTCTTGGAGGCAATGTCAAGTAAGGCTCCGAAAACAATTTTTACGGATCAGGATGTTGCAATGGCTAAGGTCATACCTATTGTCATGCCTAACACAAAACACCGCCTTTGCACTTGGCATTTGATGCAAAATGCATTAAGGCATGCAAATTCTATCTTCAAGGATATGGAGGTGAAGGATAAGGGGATGAAGAGTGTTTTATCCAAATTTATGTACGATATTGAGGATGAGGATGATTTTACGTTAAAATTTGAGGAAATGCTTGACAAGTATGAAGTGCGAGATAATCATTGGTTGAAGTTAACATTTGGGGTCAAGGAAAAATGGGGTTGGCCATATGTTAGAAATGCATAGGGTGCGGGTATGAGTAGCACCCAACTTAGTGAATCCTTCAATGCATTCTTGAAGGATTTCATTCAGTCTGATCATAACTTAATGCAATTTTTCATGCATTTTGATCGAGTTCTTTGTGAGAAGAGGTACAAAGAGTTACAAGTTGAATATGCTCTATGCCAAAAGTTGCCAAGGGTGAATATTAAAGTGAAGATTATGGAGCAAGCTGCAGATGTTTACACAAATAAAATTTATGAAGAATTTCAAGATGAGTATGTCAAGTCCCTTGAAGTAAACATTGAAGAAACTGAAATTTGTGGTGAGAGTACCATTTATGTGGTTCTTGATAGTGATGGTGTAAAGGTAAGGAAAGTGAGAGTGGAGTGTGATGGTTCACTCACTTGCAATTGTAGGAAGTTTGAAATAAAAGGCATTTTGTGTAGTCATTGTTTGAAGATCCTTAGAGAGACCCTCAAATTCAAAGAGATTCCTTCCCAATATATTCTCAAGAGATGGACTAAAAAAGCAAGAGCTGAAAATGTGAAAGATAGGTGTGGGCATGTTATTAAGGTTGATGTAAGATTGCATCAAACTTCACGCTTTAGATCATTGATGGCAATTTTCAGAGCAGTAGCATGTAGAGCTTCCGAAAGTGAGGAAACATATAACTTGATGGTAGAGAAAGCGGATGACTGAATTGCAAACATTGAAAGCATGTTAAGCGCAAAATTCAATATGCCTTTTTCAGATACTATTGAACTAGAAAGCCCTCCCGACACATGCCTCGAAAGCTTTGAAGTGGATGGTGTAGCGGATACAAATGTAGTTCAAGCAAAAGGACTCAAACGAAGAGAGTGCACTAGCAAGGGACAAAGGAGGACAAAAGGTGGTTTGGAGCTTGCGTTGGCAAAGAAAAATAAAACAAGTTCACATAATGCTTCTCAAACTCCCATGTCTGTTGCTCCTCAACCTAGTTCACATGATGCTTCTCAAACTCCCATGTCTGTTGCTCCTCAACCTACTTCACGTAATGCTTCTCAAACTCTCATGTCTGTTGCTCCTCAACCTCCTCCCTTATTTTCGGCATGTGCTCCTGAACCACCTCCCTTGTTTTCGCCGAGTATTCCTCAATCAGCTCCTTTATTTTCAATAACTGCTCCTCAACTTCCTCCATTCTCGACATGTGTTCCTCAAGTTAATGCTTCGTCTTCTCAATTTATGTATCCCGCCTATGACGTAAGTTAGTTTAATAAAAAGTTTTATTATGTTTATTTGTAAATATTTTGTACCATTTTAAATTGATTTGTGTTTGTTATTGTTGCAGCCAAGTTTTTTTTTGTCACAATATGCCTTTTTCAATGCCATCGATGTATTCTGTCCATAGAAGCTATCAAGCCTTGCTTAACAATGCAAGCGGTTATGACTCGCAAGCCTCGAATAGTCCTGCATATAGTCAAGTAATTTATTTTTCACCTTTCCTCTTTTATTTTTCCATTCATTCATTTAAAGTTCCATTTTATTTTATGGTTCCTTTTATATATTTGTTTTCTTTTTTAGGTACTATATAGGCATGGGCGTGGGCGGGGCGTGGCCAAGGGCATGGGAATGTGGATCACACATCAATATTGTAGCGTTGATTTTTTTTGTTGGATATGTAATATTGAACACTTTTCATGTGAATGTAGAAATTTGTGAAATTTGTAAACTTTTTTGTTGGATATGTAATATTGAAGACTTGGCAGATTTTGGTGCTGAAATTTGTGTTGATATGTTGCTGAAATTTGGTTGAAATGGTGCTCAAATTTGTGCTGATATGTTTGTGAAATTTGTGTTGATATGTTTGTGAAATTTGTGCTGATATGTTGCTAAAATATGTGCTGAAATGGTGCTCAAATTTGTGCTGATATGTTGCTGAAATTTGGTTGAAATGGTGCTCAAATTTGTGCAGATATGTTACTGAAATATGTGCTGAAATGGTGCTCAAATTTGTGTTGATATGTTGCTGAAATTTGGTTGAAATGGTGCTCAAGTTTGTGCTGATATGTTGCTGAAATTTGGTTGAAATGGTGCTGAAATTTGTGCTGATATGTTGCTGAAATATGTGCTGAAATGGTGTTCAAATTTCTGCTGATATGTTGCTGAAATTTGGTTGAAATGGTGATTGATTGATTTTTTCCCTCCCTAAATCAACGCAGACCAACTTTGTTGAAAAAAACTATACCCCTAATCAGTCATGAGAACATTGTAAATTTACCTATTTGATTTCTTTCTACACTCGTCAAACGTATTGACTTTTATTTTTTTCTTTTTTTAAATGTACTCGACTAGGGAAGTGGTGTTGTGATGTCATTAAGGTTTCTTGTTCTTCTCATTTCATCACCAAATAAAGAGAACACTAATAAGTTCCTTCCAGTACATTTCTATTCCTTCAATCCCAGCATACAAAAACCACCTCATAGAACAACAAATGCATAACCTAATCCCCAAATGATGAGGATTTTACATAAACTAAAAGCACAAAAAACAGTAACATACCATACCAACAATCCAAACAAACAAACAAAGTCAACAACCAACTTAATTTACACATAATATTTAGTTCACAAAAGGCGAAGTCCAAATCCGAATTTAAATTACACTTAATATTTAAACAACAAAAGAAGTCCAAATCCAAATAACATTATTACAATGGTGTAGTGCAACTTTTCCCGAAGTTGTCTAATCTCTACAACCATTTGTTTACTTTCTTTCGTAAACTTTGTAACCATCTCTTTCAGCTCATCATTGGATACAATCAGTTCGTTGACCAAAGGGTTGATATTACAATTTTCGTCACTTTCCTCCCTTATCATCTTCAACCATTGACGCTGCTTATGTACAAACATCCACCACTTAAAGAAGCCGCATTCATTAGTGTTGTTTGAAGGGCAAGCAAAGTATACCATCCCTGGATTGTCCTTTGACTCTGAAATCCTAAATGTTGTTCTCACCCCGCAACGACATTTTCGATTTCTAAACTGAATTTCACTAATATCACTCACAGATGCATTTGATGTTGACATTTTTTTACCTAACATAACAACAATGGAACAACAATGAGTAGGACTCAAATTCTAAATCACATGAAATGGGTAATGGGAGTGAATCCTGCCATCTATAAAGGTAAATAAGTACATGAAATATAGCGATTCCGATTTTCCCTTCATTGTTTATTGTATTCCGGACTCAGTCCCGTGGGTGATTGTTGTTGTCTGTATCGCATTTCCACCCTTTACTCTTTGCATTTGAGTTTTTGGTTGTGTTGGACAGGTTTGAAACATGTTGGTTTGTGTTTAGAAACAAATAGTTCATGCCCAGTTTTTGGCCTTCACGCTCGAGCAGGGCTTTTCACGCTCGAACGGACCCTTTTGTATTTGCCCCTCTGCTCGAGCAGGCAGTCTGACGCTCAAGTGGGATTATTCAACCTTCAGTATTTTCCCTGCAGGACATCGGACGCTCGAGCGTCTACTTTCACGCTCGAGCAGGGATCATCGTCTGCAGAACTTCTGGATGTGTGTATTCCATGCTTGAGTGGCGCTTGCCACGCTTGAGTGGAAGTCTGTGTCTGACGCTCGAGCGGGGCGTCCCATGCTCGAGCGGACTGTATTGTATATCAATCCGAGTTGAAGCTTTTGAAATCATTTTTTTCGGCTCTCTCTCTCTCTAAAGTATTTCAAAACCCTAATTTGAGAGCTTTTCTCTCTAGAATACCCTCTCTCTCTACTTTTTTATCTTGATTTAGTAAGACCTAACCCTTGTGTCTTCATTAAAGTGTTGGAGCTTCCCAAGACCTTCATTTTGATCCGAAAAGTTGTGGGTTTGGAGCATCTCGAGTTTTGTCCTTCTTTTCCTTTGAGCTCTAAAATTTGAGGTAGGGATAATTACTCATATTTATGGTCTTTGACATAAACATGTAGTCTTTTTGATTTAAATGATGAAGTTGGGAAATTTTGGGTGTTAGGGTTTCAAAACTTGAAGTGTATAAAGAGGGATTTTGTTCCTTTGAACTATACATGTGTATTTGATTCTTAAAATGAGGTTATTGATGTTTATTGATGATATTTGGACCTTTGGGTCAATGTTGAGAAAAAGGAAAAAATACCTTAGTTGGGCTTGGTCGAGTCATTGGTGTAATTAATGAAATTAATTATGGGAATGTGAAATTGGTTTGAAAATAATGAAATTGGGCAATTGTGAGATGGAATGGTGTAGTTGAATTGATTAATCACTCACCTATGAAAATGTTGATAATTTATCTATTTGATGAATTCATTATCTGTTTAGAAATAATTGTTTTGGGCTATCGGTGGAGGATAGTCTTGATTGTTGTAGACCCTGCATGATGATTAGGTGAATTAAAATTAATCAATTGAGTATGTCATTGAATATAATGGATGGAATAACACATTGAATATGTGCTTTGCTTGATCATTGTATATGATAAGTGTTTAAATACATTACATATGTATCTTGTTTGGGAGGAGATAGGGGATGTACTCCATGGTTTGAGAGGAGATAGGGGATGTACTCTCAAACCTGTTTGGGAGGAGATAAGAGATGGACTCCATTGATAACTAAGTTGGTTGGAGTGTCCAGGGTGAAAGTCCCGAAATCTTGATTACGTTTGCATAACGTAGATGAATTGAAGTGTTGAAGTGTTGTTAACATGAGTTGTAGGCTCATTTTAATTGATCATGATTGAAATATTCTTAACATGAGTTGTAGTCTCATTATAAACTGTCTGGATGAGTAGAGAACCATAGCTATGAATTGGTTTGGATAATGAAACGAAAAAGGATTGATATACTTATATATATCTATGAATATGGATTGGTTTTGAAAGAGATGTTCGCCTGTTTATTTGAGTTAAACATTTATCAAAAGCTAATGTTTTAGTTATCGTTCATATTATGTTTAACATATCTCTACTAGGCGTTGGCTCACCCTATATGGGACATCACTTTCAGGTACAAGTGATATGCCGCCTCCAAGGATGTAGCTTGGGAGGTTGTAGAAGCTGAAGGCTTATTTTTGTGATTATCTTGTGTATTACATGTAAATTCAAGCCAAGGGCTTAATGTGTTTAGAGTTAGAACTCTCTATTTTTGTAACCAAGTGTTGGCTTGGAAAGTTGTAAGCCCGTAGGGCATTTACTTTTGTTGTCAACATGTAATACTTTTGAACTAAATACTCTGATGAATGGAAACATGCTTTATTCTTATATGTCTATAGATGTCTTGAATGATTGGTTTATATGTATTTTTTTGAGGGCGTTACATGAAATGGGTAATGGGAGTAGGGAATTTATAAATATTGAGTCAAGCAAATCTCAAGTAAAATGATATGGTGTAACACAATGATAACATAATCTATATCATCAATCAGATTTCTCCATCTGATTTGGGTTTTTCCTCAAAATAATTCACTACAATTACTTTTAAGAACTACATGGTACACTAAAGATCAATTATCAAATCAGCTCCACAAGAAAATAAAATAACAGTTTTTATATTAAAAAAAATAAATTTTACAAGGGAATGTGATTAAATCCACAAGAATAATCCTAACAAAAGTTTCAGCATAGAAAGTTTCATCACTATCAAACCATTCCTCATTCTATTAAATGACCTTAAGCTACCAATGTAACTGGAGAAACAAACAAATTATAACTAAACTCCATACTAGTGCACATTGCCAGACTTCATTATAAGAAACAAATCCAATTTAAGCAATCCCAATCTATAGAACCCACCAAGATTTTGGCACAAAATGTTACAAACTTTATAGCTTTATCCCAAACCTAATCCACATAGTTCAAATTAACAACTCATCCAGGCACGACCTCACATCAAAGTAATCAGATTTACAAAGATTTCATAGCTGAACCTCACAGTAACAATGTAAACGCAGCAAACACAAGGGGTATACACACCCAATCCAAACCCAAATCATAAAATTGACAATATAACATCAACAAGAGCGCAATTAACTAAATGGGTCACCATAGATTCAACTTTGGATTAACAAAACACTACATACACAAAGATTCTTGTATAAACTAATCCAGAAGTAGAATTAGATACTCACGCAAAGGGAGAGGGCTCAACAAAACAAACACATCATAAACTTAATCAATAATAACTAATATGTTTAGGCTGATAGTTGAGCTCAAGCAGAAGAATCAGTAATATGGTTCATGTTGACTACTTTAACAAGGATTGATTTTGGATTAAAACCTCAAATGGAGCAAAATATAAAATGTGTTGAATAAACACCATTTGCAATAAACATCATGATCACATTTAGAATGACAGAGTGTACCTCAGATCCAATTTTGCTTTCCTAGCTAATGTGAGGTTTTGATTTAAAGAAATCAAAGAACCAATGAAGCAAAGAACACACGTTTAGATTTTGCATTTACAGAGAACACACATTCCCTAACACCAAATAAACAATCCCTAGTGCTCACATTTGCAGAGATAAATAAATATATAATCAATCCACATTTCTCTATTAAACCAGATTTTCTTGAAAACACGAAGCAGAAAATTAAAAAAACTTTAATCAAAGTCAACATTGACATCCGGTAGCCAAGTTCAGATTTTCCCTAATTTTTGGATTCAAAGCCCTAATATTTAAGTTTGGAAGATGAACGAACCTGTGCTTTTTTCCTTCAATCTGTTGGAGTATGGCAGGTAGCGGCGTGGCAGTGGCAGCGGCGAGTCGGGGGTGGATCGGAAGCTCCTCCTCTCAGCTCTTTTCGTTCTCTCTCTCTCTCTCTCTCTCTCTCTCTCTCTCTCTCTCTCTACCTCTGTAATGCTTCACATATCAGATCTGAGGGAATTTTGAATGAAATCAATTTTTTATTTTTATTTTTTGAAATTACTAACCAAAATGACGTCGTTTTGGTTAGTTACATGTTGAGCCGTTGGATCACCCCACTTCAGGGATCACTTCAAGGGGGGAAACTTCAGAGGATCCTGATACTTTCTCAAAAGGCTCCAAAAACTTATTCCTAAATTCTCATGATTTTAGAAAAATAAAAAAAATACGTGGCATCTCCCTTCACTTCTCTTCCTACTATTTAGGCTTTTTCACTCTTTCTCCCTATAATAAAATATAAAATAAAAATAAAATAATAAAATATTCATTTATATCCATATTTATCTATATCCATCACCCACAACTTCCACATCTATATTCATCCACATCCATCACCTACAACTCTTACAACTCCTACATACATGTTTCTGTATTCAATTTATTCCATATTTTAGTCAAATTCAATCATTCTCTTTCATCTACCCATCTTTTTTTTCTTTTATCTACTTATCTTTTCTCAAACTAACTCATCATCTTCATTATTATATTTTGCAAGTTTGATGATTTGCAAAAATTATATTATCTTCCCCATTGTTACATTTTCTAAGTTTAATGATCTGTAAAAATTATTACAAGGTCGGTGCAATATTATTTTGTACTTTATATCTTTGTGTATATATATATTTCTTTTCCTCAATATTTTTCAATTCATCTACACATCTTTTCATCTTCTCCATTTTTATGCACCCAATATTATTTCTTATTTTATATGCATTTTTTTTCAATGTTTATTATTTGTGTGTACATATTTCTTTTTCCCAATACTTTTCAATTCATCTACATATCTTAATCAGATTCGGTTTGCTTTCTTTTTCCTAATATTTTTCAGTTAATCCACACATCTTTTCATCTTCTCCATTTGTATACTCCTAATATTATTTCTTACTTTATATGCATTTTTCCAATGTTTATTACTTTTGTGTGTATATATTTCTTTTTGTCAATATTTTTTAGTTCATCTACACATCTTTTCATCTTATCCATTATTACATTTTGCATAGTTTGGGCTTATTTACTTTTTAATTTGTGGTTTGCATTTATTCTTCAATTTAATCAGATTTGATTTGTTTCTTCTCATATAATAATGTTGATATCTTCTTCGACTTTTATAAATTCTTTCATTTACATATCAAAAGCAGTTCACCTAAAATTCAAGAAAATTAGATGTCTATCACATAACTTAAATAAATTAAAATAAATCTCACTCTCAATTAAACAAATTAATAAAAAAAAATATAAACCTACAAATATGTATCCAATGTCTATCACGTTATTTTAAATAAAAAAAATTTAAAATTATCTGCAACTTAAATATCACATAACGACTTAAATAAATTAATAATAAAAATATAAACCCACAAAATATATATCTATGTATAAATTATAAATATCCAATGTCTATCATATTATTTATAAAATAAAAAAAAATTCTTTGTAACTTAAATAAATTAAAAACATATATAAAATTATAAATATCCAATGTCTATCACGTTATTTAAAAAAAAAAGAGAAAAGAAAGCATCCTCAAGTCTTATTCATACAATTTACTCATGCATATCCATCACCCAGAATTCACTCAATCAGATATCTATCACGTAAAATCCAATACAAATCCACAAAAGACATTGCTTTGTGTTTATTTTGTAATTTAAAAAAAATCTTAAAATAAATCTAACAATAAATCAAAATAGAATACTCTTTTTCCTTTGTGTTTTTTTTTTTTTTTTTTTTTTTTTTTTTTTTTTTTTTTCTCTTTCCATGCACAACAATAATTTGATCACTATCTTTTTCTTGTTTTAAAATTATTGTGTTATCATTTTTTTTACAAAAAGTTACATTAGCTCCTCAATAGATGGATGTTGTTTAGTAGATTTGTAATTTATATATTTTTTATTCTTTTTTATAGATACATGTACAATAAACAATGATACTTACTGAGATTTTTTACTTTATGTAGTTGTATGTCAAATGTGTTAAATTCATTATGCAGATAAATATGTGGCATCCTCTAAATTTGCGTCGTAATCATTGTTTGGCCATGTAAAATGCCATAAATGAATTTCAAACTATACCTCATAAAAAGGATTTACAAATAGAAAATATTGATGATTGGAAAATCAAAATATGTCGGGCAATGCAAAAATTAGGGGAAAAAAAATGAGTAAAAAAAATTTGATGGAAACAATATTACCATCAAGCTGGAATAAAGTAAAGGGAACAATTTTTCAAAAGCATGAAATCAAAGATGCCTCAGACTTAATGGATGTTTAACGAAAGAGGAGCGTAAAGTCCATCATCTATGGATTAAACTTAAGTAAGAGCGGATGACTCCAAATTTAACAATACAAGAGCATATGTTATATAAAGAGCAAGTGTTTTATAAGCTTACGAAAAAAGGTTTTCAGTCTCACATTATAATATTAGTTTATGCTATAGTTAACACATTTCCAACCTCAAGGCCTATACAAGATATTCATAAAAAAAAAATATAAAAAGACTTTCCAGACATGAGAGCATTGATAGTTACGTTGGAGGAAATTGAAAATTATATGGTTTGTTTACAAGCATTGGATGAAGTAGAGCAACTCATTAGTAATGAAAATAATAAAGTGGAACAACAACAACAAAACAATAGTTGTGAAAAGTGATGAAAATATAAATCTCTTTCTATTGATTCAATGATTCAAATATACACAACTCAAGATATTATATAGTGCAAGTACTCTAACTAACTCAGTTAACAAACAGCTCTAACTTCTTAACAAACTTTACAACTGTATCTATAACTGTTACAGATATTATCTGGAGAACATCTAGTGAAACATGACTGTGACAGATGGGATATCAATGCTGACTTCTCCTCTAATTGTGACTGCAGCTTTGGCTCTTCCTCTAACTGTGATTGTGGTAACTAAGTATAAATCTTAGTAGTTCCCTGCAAGTTGATGGAGCAAGGCTGTACGAGAAGCTTGTCTTTCAAATAAAGGAAACGAGAGGTAGAAAGAGATTTGGTGAATATTTCAGCCACCTGGTCTGTGGTAGGAACATACTTCAAAACAATCTGTCTGGCAACAACTTTATCTCGAATAAAATGACAATCGATTTCTATATGTTTAGAACGAGAGTGGAAAACTGGGATTAGAAGCCAAGGCCATAGCAGAGAGGTTATCACACAAAAGCTCAAGAATGGAAGATGAGGTAATATGCATGTTTGTCAGTAACTGCTGCAACCAAGTAAATTCATCAGTGGCATTAGCCAAGGCCCTATACTTAGCCTTAGTAGATGATCGAGAAACAATGGACTGTTTCTTAGCACTCCAAGAAATTAGATTAGGACCCAAATATACACAATAACCTGAAGTGGATTTTCGATCATTACTATCTCCAGCCTAGTTTGAATTAGAAAAAGCATGAACAGGAAGGGACCAAAAGTAAATTACAGACCATGGCGAAGAGTACCTTTCACATATCTCAACAATCGTTTGACAGCTTGAAAATCAGCATTAGTAGGAAGATGCATATGTTGGCATGCCTGGTTAACAGCTAAGGCTAAATCAGGCTTGGTAATGGTGAGATACTGCAAGCCACCAACAATATTCCTATACAGAGAAGGATTATAAAATGGAAGACCATCTAAAGAAGAAGAATGAGAAGAAGCTTTGACAGTTAAAGAGGTAGAGCAGGGTTTACAATCAGTTAAACCAGCTTTGTGAAGAAGCTCAGATGCATACTTAGCTTGGGATAAGAAGTAACCATGAGACAAGATTTGAACTAAGATGCCCAAGAAATAGGACACAGTACCCAATTCCTTCATAGAGAACACAGTATGCATATGTTGAATAAACTGTGAAAGAATAGAAGGATCACTACCAGTGACTAAGATATCATCAACATAGACTACAAGAATGAGAAGACTGGTGGAAGTATGCTGAACAAAGAGAGAGGAATCTGAATGACTATTAGCAAAACCTTGAGAAAGAAGAAACTTAGAGAAAGTAGAATACCAAGCTCGAGGAGGTTGTTTAAAACCATATAAGGCTTTCTTGAGCTTACACACTTGGTGGGAAGACTGAACAAAACCTGGAGGTTGTAGCATATACACTTCCTCATCTAATGTGCCATGAAGAAAGGCATTAGAAATGTCTAATTGATGAATAAGTCAATGGAAATGAAGAGCCAAACAAAGAAAAAAACGAATTGTAGGCTGCTTAGCCACAGGGCTAAAAGTTTCATGAAAGTTAACACCTTCTTGTTGAAGATATCCCTTTGCCATCAATCTGACTTTATACCTAGCCACAGAACCATTAGAATTACGCTTGATTCTATACACCCATTTACAACCAATAGTTGTTTTATGAGAAAGAAGAGACACAAGATCTCAAGTGCATTGTTGCTGCAAGGCTTGAAATTCCTCCTGCATACCAGTAAGCCACACAGGAGAAGCTAAGGCAGCCTGAACAGTAGGAGGTTTAGATTGAAGATAAGAAGAGGAGAAAGAGGATGTGGCTGTAAGACACAAAGGAAATTTGGTTTTAGACCGAGTGAGCATGGGATGAACATTAGAAGAAGGCAAGGAAGGAACAAGATTAGAAGGCAAACCAGAAGGTGGAGAAAGATCAATAGAAATAGAAGTAATAGGAATAGCATGAGAATGTGGAGAAAAGCTCAGAGGAGAGGATAATGAAGATTGAGGAATAGATGAAGGAGAAGGAGAAGACAATTGGGAAGAAGAAGAAGAAGCAGATGAAGAAGAAACAATGGGAACCTCAGAGGAAAGAGAAGAAGGTCAGAAAAAATGATAAATATGATTCAAGGAGTTAGGAGGAGATGAAGAGGAAAGATCAGAAGAAGCAAAACGAAAGCATGATTCATTGAAGATAACATGTCTAGAGACAAATAACTTGCCACTGAGAGGATCTAAACATCTATAGCCTTTAACAGTAGGATGGAAACCTAAAAAAACACAAGACAAGGACTTAGGTTGGAGTTTGTAAGTAGTGTAAGGTTTTAACCAAGGAAAACACTGGCAACCAAAGACCTTGAAGAAAGAAAAATCTGGAAGTGTTTTAAAAAGGACCTGAAATGAAGATTGATTGGAAAAAACAGAAACAGGCAGTCTATTGATTAGGAAAACTGCTGTAGCAACAATATCAAACCAATATTTCAAGGGAAGAGAAGATTGATGAAGAAGAGTGATAGCAGTTTCAGTGATATGGCGATGCTTCCTCTCAGCAACACCATTCTGTGCTTGTGTATAAAGACAACAAGTTTGATGAACAATACCATGAGAAGAGAAAAGAGAAGCAACCTTCTTGTTAACAAGTTCAGTACCTCTATCAGTTCTTAAAATTTAGGAGAAGTATGAAACTGATTTTCAGCATAGACTTTAAACTCAAGCAACTTTTCATAGACTTCACTTTTAAAATGCAAGGGATAGATCCAAGTGAATCTACTACAATCATCAACAAACAAAACATAAAATCAAAATGTAGCATTATCAACAGTAAAAGGTCCCCATACATCAGCATAAACAAGAGAAAGGGGACTGTCACTAGAAGAACAAGACAATTTGAAAGGAAGTTTATGACTCTTAGACACATAGCAGTCAGTGCAGGCTATGGTTTTATTAATACTCTTTTGATTTGGAAGATGTGGTGCCAAATGTTGTGGCTTGAGAACAGAGGGATGACCTAATCTTTGATGCCGCAGCAAAATTAAAGATTGGATAGATTGAACCAGTGGAAACAGTGAAAGACTGAAAAGCTTGTGGTTGCTTGGGACAGATAGAAGATGATGGAGACCACTGATGAAGACCATTGATATTTGAGCCTTTATGCAGGACCTGTTTCATGTGTTTGTCCTGAATGACAAAAGAATCAGAATAAAAAATAACAAAACAGTTATGATCCTTGGTTAATTGATAAACAGATAAAAGATTGGATGATATAGAAGGAACATGCAAAAGATTGGAAAGATGAAAAGAAAATTGAGGTGTTGGAATGATACTATTCCCAATATGTTAAATGGGCAAAACTGAGCCTTTTCCCACTGTAACCTGATCTGAGCCCTGATAAGCTTGATATTGCTGAAGATTGGTTAAATCATGTGTAAGATGAGTTGTAGCTGCTGAATCAATATACCAAGGAGGAATAGGAGAATCTGAAGATGAAAAAGATACATTAGCAGCATAGGCCCTTGGAGAAGCAGTTAAAGAAGGTTGATAATGTGGATCAAGTTGATACCAACAGTCCAAAGCAAGATGACCTGATTTGCCACAGATCTGACAAACAGATGGAGAAGAACCAGGATAAGCTGATTTAGATCGATTGTTAGAAAATCGATTATTAGATCTGTTGCCACGAAAATATCTACCACCTCTGCCTCTTCTGTACTGAGATCTACCACTAAAATTACTGCGAGGATGTGATCCAAGAATAGAGTGTTGTGCTTCAAAAACAGAACTTGAATCAAAACCAGAACCATAAGTGGTTTGGGTGTTGAATAAACAACATGCAAATCAGTTTTAGAAGAATGCTTGATCTTGTTTTCGATATGAATCTCTTTTGAGCCAAGTAAGGAACACAACTCTTCCATAGAGACAACATTAGATCTAGTACGAATCAATGTTTTAAATGCATCATATTCATCTGGTAAGCCATTTAAGGTAAGAAGAATAAGATCTTCATCATCAACTTTTGTACCAGACAAAGCTAACTGATCTGAGACTTCTTTGATTTGTGAAAGATAACAATCAATTGAAAAAGATTGCTTTCGAATCGTACGAAGTTTGTTCTTCAATTGATGAATGTGAGATCTGGAGACAAAAGTAAATTTCTTCTCAAGTGTTTGCCAGACTTGCGAGCTACTTTGAAGATGAAGAACAGATAAATACACTGAAAAAGAAAGTGTTGCAGTTAAATAAGTGAGAAGATTGACATCAATCGCTTCACATTGAGTATATGCAGGATTGGAAACTGATTTTCCAGATGCATCAGTAATTTCGAATGGAGGACAATGTATTGCACTAGTCACATATCCAAGAAGACTAGTGGCTCAAAGAATATTATGGAGTTGATTTCTCCAGATCAAAAAATTATTGGAATCAAGTTTAACAGTAATGAGAGAACCAAAATTGGACAGAAGAGATTGAAGGCTTGAAGGTAAAGAAACATGATCTGCTATGGATGGATCTTGAATTATGCTCGTAAGAGCTTAAAGCTCTGATACCATGATGAAAATATAAATCTCTTTCTATTGATTCAATGATTCAAATATACACAACTCAAGATATTATATAGTGCAAGTACTCTAACTAACTCAATTAACAAACAGCTCTAACTTCCTAACAAACTTTACAACTGTATCTATAACTGTTACAGATATTATCTTGAGAACATCTAGTGAAACATGACTGTGACAGATGGGATATCAATGCGGACTTCTCCTCTAGCTGTGACTGCAATTTTGGCTCTTCCTCTAACTGTGATTGTGGCAATTGAGTATGAATCTTAGCAAAGAGAATGAAGAAGTAACAATACAAAAATGAGAACAATTAAATCAACACTTCTCATAAGGTAATACATCTTCTTCTTCTTATTTTTTTTTTCTTTTTTTTCTTTTTTTTAAAAGTTTATTTGTATGTAAAAAATGATAACACTTTTTCTTTCTTCTCTTATTTTTTATTTTTATTTTTTTAATTTTGGGGCATTTGAACATGATGAACGATATTTATTGAGTTTTAATTTATCAAATATAGATAGATTTGATTTATGACATTCAGTTTATTATTAGTTTTTTTAGAATATATATGTTTTAAACATTAGGTTCATTGAGAAACATCTTATTTATTGTTAATTTCATTAATTAGAAATCAAGTTTATTATTTCAAGAAAAATATATCAGTTGGATGATTATAACATTTTGTGAATATTTGTTTTGAAGTATTATTGTCTTTACTCATGAAATTTGAGAAGATGATCTATATGCATTATGATTATAATTTTATGATTTAAATTAGAACTTAAAGCATTATTAAAAATTTATTTATACGTTATTAAATCAGTCACATTTACCACTAGTTGGGGTTTAAATAATTGAGGTTACAAAAGTCACTACAACATATAAAAGTTCTAAAGATAAAAAAAGGGAGCTTTTTCAGTAAATCCATTATTTAAGAGTGTTGTTCCATAAAACCCATAGTGTTTTATAATATTCCATTAGGTCCATTTCATACAGAAAGACCAAAACATCCCTGAACAAAAACGCGCCTTTCTCTCTCTCTCTTTGAATCTCATAACCGTCTCTCTTACCCTCTCTATTCTTGCGCAGGAAATCACGCACAGTACCTTTACAGTCCAGAAATCGAAACCCATATTCCACATCGCCTCAACTCCCACAAAACTGTATTCCTTCCATCGTAGCATCGGCGCATCATCTCATTCATCTTCTCCGTCGTCCCTACGCCGAGAAGACTGTCTTCGTTCCATTGTCACATCGTGTGAACATCTTCTTCGTCGTTCATACGCCGCCGGAATACTGTATACGTCCTTCGTCGCATCGTCCCTTCGTGCCAACATCTTTTTCGTCGAAATGGGCACAAAACGTAAGCATTCTACTCATTCGTGTATTTAAACCCTAATCCTCTTTATCAACAACCATTATTCTGAACTTCGACAAATATCCCCTTTTCGTATGCGTACAATATATGTGAACATTCACATTGATTGAAAAATGGTTTGATAATCAAATTATTGCAGATGTTATCTGGTTGTTGTTCAATGGTGTGAACATTCACACGGTTTCAAAATGTTTTGGCCAATTCTGTTTTGTTGTAGTTGATTAAAAATGTGAACATTCACATTGAGTTAAAAATGTTTGGGTAATCAGGTCGCTATGGTGTTGTTGTTTTATGATGTGAATATTCTGGTGGATTGAAAATGTTTGGCCAATTATGTTGTTGTTATTGTTGACGGAAGATGTGAACATTCACATTGCCTGCAAATTTCAGGGGAATCAAATATTATTGGTCCTCTTGTTATTGGCTGTGAACATTCACATTGCCTGATACTTTTAGGAGAGTCAGATATTATTGGTGCTGCTGTTCTATGCTATCAACATTCACATTGCCGGGGAAATTTAGTAGAGTCAGATATTGTTCGTGCTGTTGTTCTAGGCTGTGAACATTCACATTGCCTGAACATTTTAGATCAATCAGATGTTGTTGGTGCGTTCGCTCTAGGCTGTGAACATTGGCATTGCCTAAACATTTTAGGAGAGTCAAATATTATTGGTGCTGTTGTTCTAGACTGTGAACAATCACATTGCCTGAACATTTTAGTACAATCAGATATTGTTGGTGCTTTTGGTCTAGGCTGTGAACATTCACATTGCCTGGACATTTTAGGAGATTTTAGGACAATCAGATATTATTGCTGCTGTTATTCTACGCTGTGAACATTCACATGGATTGCAAACATTAGGCCAATGACTAGGGATATTTAGTTTTTTTTCCCCCTATTGTGAATGTTTGCCTTGTTCATATTCTTGATTGTTAATGGTGATCCAATAAGTTGATCCGTCATTTTATATGTTCGTGTTAACATGCACATGTTCTTCAATGGTGTTCATGGTTGTATAAAAATACATTGTTTTCCACACAGTGACACAATATGCACATTGTGTTTGTGCTGACACAATCAACATGATGTGAATGTTCACAACCAGACACAAACTCTGGGCATTCACACCCACGCACACAAATGTGAACATGCACATAAGTGGAAATGCTGTGAATGTTCACATCTGTTCCACTACGCTAATCACATGAGCGTTGACTTAATTTTTTTAAATTGCTCCATTTTGCAGATGTTGCACAAAAGAAAACCGCAAAGAGGAAGAGAGATGAGTACCATGTGAAGGAAGAAACCCCAAAAACAAATACTAGCACCAATGTGGACATGAGAAATGTGAACTACAGATCTAATATGACCGGACTGGTCAAATTCATGAAAACCACCAAGTTCACACAAGCACAGCTTCGGTGCCTTCAACAAACACCTTTTTGGAATTTGCTTGATGCATTAAGAAACAATCAGATTGACCTGGACAAATGCATGAAGTATGATGACGTCGTTGTGCATGTACTACAAATGTACAAAGCTTCAAAGGATGCGTTCTACATTGGGAGAAGAAGATGAACATACACAACAGCGACATCAAGCTGATTTTCGGTGTGGACTGTGGCAGCAAGCCGATGGACATATCGTACGGTGCGAAACCAAAGACTGGCATTGTAAACAAAATATGCAAAAATGTCAGCCGGTTGACTTCAAAATGGATTCGCACCCTTTTGACCGAGGCGTTGAAAGGCAAAAAGAAAGCTGACAACGAAGAAGTTGCCCGACTAGTGTGCATGTATGCTTGCCAAAAGCTTTTTTTCTCAACAAGCGGAGAGACGATAGGATGGGGCTACTACACACATATGGTCCCATTGGAAACCATGCGAGAATATGATTGGGCCAAGCAAATTAAACAACGTTGACATCGTCTATTTCCCAAAATGACAAAAAATCCAGCAAAAGTCACCGGCTGTGTCATGTTATTAATGGTAAGTACCCATGTTGTCAAATAATAACATTCACATGTCCTTCAGTGTTGTGCATCTAAGCCAACTGTGAACATTCATATATGTACCACTGATGTGAATGTCCATAGGCAATTACATTTGACAGATGTGAATGTCCACATCTGAATCACTGATGTGAATGTTCACATTCACTCATACTATACTGCTGTGAATGTTCACAACAGTGCCACAGATGTGAATGTTCACAACTGAATCAATGTTGCGAATGTCCACATTCACTCATATATACTACTGTGAATGTTCACAACACTGCCACTTCACTTATGTTTCACAGATGTGAATGTTCACATCTGAACCAGTGATGTGAATGTTCACATTCACTCATAACATACTACTGTGAATGTTCACAACACTGCCACTTCACTTATGTTTCACAGATGTGAATGTTCACATCTAAACCAGTGATGTGTATGTTCACATTCACTCATAACATACTACTGTGAATGTTCACAACAGTGCCACTTCACTATGTTTCACAGATGTGAATGTTGACATCTGAACCAGTGATGTGAATGTTCACATTCACTCATAACATTACTATGCAAATGCTAAATAACATTGTGTTTGTTGTTTTACTGAAGTATTGGTTGTGTGAGCACACAACCATCCTACAACCTCACAAACCCAATGCTTTTCCACGCTGTGTGAAGTGGGATCTGACTGCTTTACAGAAGAAGATGAAAACCACCTCTTTAGCTGATTTGGGTTTTAATGAGGTAGGGCCTTCAACTGCTGATCAAAACATTCACATTATAACACCACCCAAATATATACGTTACGTAACCTGTTTTTTTCATTGTCAGGTTAATGCCGGCGAACTCTTTGCAATCCCAACAGAAATACAAAAGTTCAAGCATAAAACATTGAAGGTGGAGCTGAAATTTATGAACCAGCCACAACATCTCCCAACCCCTTTGACATCAAGGGAGAACAACACAATGGCAGCAACTCCGACTTTTCTGGGGATGGGGTCGAGCAACAGGACAGTGATGAGGACATTCACATTCCATTTAGCAGCCAACATTATGACACATCTATTGTAATACCAAACACAAACCAACCTGATTTGATTGACATGCTTATCAAAGAAAATCGGAAGGCCTGGGGCGTCATAAGGCAATGGGAAGCGAAGTACAAACACCTTCAACTTTCATGGGAGCTAAGGGCAAGAGTCATAGCTGATCTTGAACATAAATTGTTCAACCAGTCCAGCCCACCCAACATAAATACCGAAATACAGAAGTGCATGCAGCAGAAGGATGAAGAAATCAAACGCTTAACGCAGCTGGTCATCGACTTGGAATGCGATAAAACAATTCTTCAAGATCTTTACGATGACCAGTCAGTCCACATTGTCACACAGGCTGTGGCAGAAAAGCAACCCCCTAGCCCAATGCAACACAATATCAGCCCACCTTCTAGGGTCAAGCGTATAAAGGAAAAAGATCGCAAAGAACATCGCTTGCCTGACTTCAAGTACCCAGACTTACCGGGCCAAAAGCAACCCCATCCAGTCGAAATGGTTGAAGATGTGGAGAAACACCCACCAGCGAAGCAGCCAAAAAATTATCCTTGACCAACAAGTTCAAAGTGTGGAGCAAGATGTCCAAACAAGACAAACAAAAGGTCCAAGCTTTACAAAAAAGTGGAGGCGATGAGTAAGTGACTGTGCAAACATCTAACGTTAACATTCACATTCCGTAATTGTCTATAATCATCACTGTGTTCAATTTTCTGGGCTTGTTCAGATCTGTGCAATGTAAATATTCACATTGGTTTGTTTATAATGCACAGGTTGCTGGTGTGGAAAGGAGATTCAAAGGCTACACATGTGTATTTTGATGACATTGTCAACCTTATCAAGGAGGAATCAATACACAGCAATGTATGCCAGTACAAACATAATTAGCTCTTCATGCATATGCACACACAGACACAGACACACTCACAGCCACAAATCTATATAATATGACCCCATGTTTGTGCAGCTCATAGATGCATATGCTGAACTGTTGCATGAACAACAAGAGGTAGTCAACCCAACTTCGGATGAAGCGTCATTCATCTTCACAAGCATGTGTTTGGTAATCTATCATTCCATTATTTGTAATGTGAATGTGGAACTTCACAGTCCATTACTTATTTGTACTGTGAATGTGTAGACACCCCATTTTTGACCGACCTTAAGACTCAGACGTCACCGATTGAGCGCTTGGTGATGTTGCATATCGTGCTCGTTCAGAAGCCCCAGAGTCGCGGCCGTGCGCCCTGCCTCCGGACTTCCGAACTCTCTTCTGTGCCTTGTCTCGGTTTGCGAACCAGACTCGGTTTTCTCTGTTTTCTTTCCTGAGGGAAGGGAGTGGTCCTGTAGACCATCTCTCGGTGGCCGTGCGCTACTTTTCGTGGCCGTAGGCCATTTTGCCCATTTCGGAGCCCGGTTCCCGGTTTTCGGAGCCGTCAGGCCGTGTGCCTCGGTTCGGGACCGCCCAACCGTCTCCGATTCCTCCGGTTCTTGGCACATACCTCTGTTTTATCATAACAAGGAACACTGGGGTCCCAGATACCCACTTCGTGGCCGTATGCCACTTTCGGTGCTTATAGCCGGTTTTCGGGCCCCGAACCTCGCGGTTTGGCCCCCGAGCATTCATTTCGCATCGGTTTTCTTCGATTTTTGGTATGTACCTCTGTTTCATCATTCCAAGGAACACTGGGGTCCCAGATACCCACTTCGTGGCCGTATGCCACTTTCGGTGCTTATAGCCGGTTTTCGGGCCCCGAACCTCGCGGTTTGGCCCCCGAGCATTCATTTTGCATCGTTTTTCGTTCAATTTTGGCAAGCGCCCCTGTTTTATCATTCCGAGGGACACTGGGGTCTCTGATGCCCACTTCATGGCCAAACAAAATATCTCGATTTCGTACCCTCAAAATATCTAGATATTTTGCCCTCAAAATATCTAGATATTTGAGGCAAGATATTTCCACCATTTGGCCCTCCTTTTGAACCCTTTTCTTGGCCATAAGAACGGCAGCTCCTAGCTGGTTGAGGTGTGGAGAAAAATCCTTGGAGCCTTGCATGTTCATCTCCTCCATTTCCAAGCTTCAAACATCCAAGTTTTGCTTCCATTCCTTCATCAACTCCAAGCACAACCAACACCACCTCCATTTCAGCAGCAAGGGAGTAATTTTCAGAGGTTAGGGATCAACAAATTCAAGCCAAGAGGCCACCAAAGTTGGATCTTCAAGGGTAAGCCTCTAAATCCCTTTTTCTAGCAAAATTTTGAGTCATTTCTTAGCCCTATTTGCTTTTTGTTTTGGACTCCGACCCCTACTGGTTTTGTGCTTATTTTGAGCCCCTCTACAACTTTGTAGAAGGGCTCAACCCTGTTTGGTGTCTCCTTCATACACTTGCTTCAATATCACTCTTTATGCCATTAATTTGCATGCTTTGTTTGGCTTTTGAGTGATCTGATTTCGAGCATACTATATACTGTGAGTGGGCTTATTTTGAGCCCCTCTTAAACATTGAAGAAGGGCTCAGCCAAGTTTGACTTCTCTGTCATGCACTTCCTTTGAAATGCTTCCATTTTACCGTAAAATTGCATGATTGTTTTGGCCTATTTGTGATCTGATTTGGAACTTGTAACATACTGTGATTGTGCTTATTTTGAGCCCCTCTTCAACATTGAAGAAGGGCTCAACCTGGTTTTCTTGCTCTACATATCACTTGCTTTGAATTCTTGTTCCACTCCAATTTTGCATGCATTTTTAAGCTCACCATGCTTCGGATTTCAGCCTTCATCAGGCTTAGAGAGTGCCTTATTTTGGTCCATTATTCATTCTTTGTTAAGGGTCTTAGGCCATTTGATGACTGGTTTTGGTACTTGTTTTGTAATCCTTCAATTTACCGTAAAATTGCATGTTTGTTTAGGCTTGCTTAGCCGCTGATTTGAGTCTTCATCAGGCTTAGAAAGTGTCTTAGAATTGTCTATTCTTCATCTTTTGTTAAGGGTTCAAAATTGTTTGATGCTTGCTTATGGTACCTCATGTTGTAGCCCCTTATTGGCTCATTTTTGCATGCCATTTTGAGCATATCTACACACTGAATTAGAGGACCTCATCTACTGTAAATGTGCATATTTTTGGCCCCTCTTTAATTTTGTAGAACTGTGTTTTTGGGTTTGAGCATTGTACATATCACTTGCTTTGTAATTCCCTTCTTTTTCCCCATTTTTGCAAGCTATTTTTGCCGTATTTGTGGTTGTTATTTAGCCTTTCTTTGTACTGAAAAAATGCCATATTTGGGGCTGCCTTGCTACTGGTTTGCATGCCTTGATCATGTTGTGCATGTTTAGTATGGCTATAGGCCATTTCGGGTACTTAAAATCCCATTTCGGGATGATTTCATGCATTGGTTGTCATTTCGTGTCATTTCGGGGCTGTTTCCCCCTTCATTTAGGTGCTGAAATTTGGTTTGCATGCTTGCATATCATTTCCCGTGCATTTTCATGCCTTCGGGCCATGTCTCGGTTTGCGTGCCCGTGTGCACGCACTTCGAGGCACCTCTGTTTTCTCCGACGGCATCTGATGTGAGTAGGCTGAGGCTCTCTCATGTTAGTATAAGCCCAATTTGCATTTTCATCTCATTTTATCATTGCCTCGATTTGCGTGCCTGTGTGCACGCATTTCGAGGCACTTCATTCTTATCCGACGGCATCTGATGTGAGTGCGGCTGAGGCCCTCTCATGTTAGTGTAAGCCCAATTTGCGTTTTCATGTCATTTGCATTTCGTATGCCACCGCCTCGGTTTGCGTGCCCGTGGGCACGCATTTCGAGGCAGCTCATTTTCATCCGACGGCCTCTTATGTGAGTGCGGCCGAGGTCCGCTCATGTTAGTGTAAGTCCATTTGCATTGTGTATGCCATTTCATGCCTTGGGATCATCGCCTCGGTTTGCGTGCCTGTGGGCACGCTTTTCGAGGCATCTCATTTTCATCATCGCCTCGGTTCGCGTGCCCGCGTGCACGCTTTTCGAGGCGTCTCATTTTCATCTCATTTCCATCTCATTTTCATAGCATTGAGCATGCTAGAATTGTATATTAGCTGCATTCATGCATATCATGCATATTGCATCGTGTTCGGGATAGGAGTTAGCCCGGGCACGGGAAACGAGGCACGTTTCGTACTCCGAGTAACGGAACGGATCTCAATTCCCCAGTCACCGACACTCCGGATTACCCATGATGGAGTTAGGTTTTGTTGTAGCATTCATCGGCATTTCATCCTATATTGAGTTGTGCAATCCGATTCCTCGGCCATCATGCATCGATATGCGTGATTGGTGGCACGAGGATCGAGGCATGCATATATCTGTGAAATACATTGCTATGCCCTTTTCCTGCTCTCTGTTGCAACATATATAGAGAATCAATAACTTTTCAGAGTTTGGCACGCATTTCGAGAAAAGTGCAAACAGAGGCTAATTGGGGCATCCCAGTGGATTTCCGCGCAACACAGTCCAACATGCATTACCCATCAGAAGCAAGGCAGTCCCTGGCTTGCATGCCAGTTTTTACTTCTTTTTGTAATTAATTTGTTAATTAATTAGAAATCTGTATATTTCGGACTGTATTCATTTCGGACTGTATTATTTATTCGGACCCTCTGCGCGAGGGCAATGTTGTAATAAGTGTGGGTGTGTGCGATGTATGTCTTCCAACCCCCATTTCTTTCTCCCTTTTATTTATCCGCTTACGATGGTTAGATATAGGGCATATTTCAATTAGCATACAGTATGATAGCATGTTTGCATCATTCATCTGTTTTGCACGCACCGGGCTCGGCGCATCATACAAACTGCATTTGCATTTCAATTCCAAATTGAATACGTGTTAGTTGCAGCATTCCATATGCCATGTTTAGAATAGCCGAGCCTGCTATAGTTGCATTTTGCATGTGTTGCATTAGGCATTCTGTATACTTAGGATCCATGCATGATTTCTAATCGGTTCCTGTTTTGGCTTGGAGTACTAGGTGAGTTTTATGCTTTAGCATCCTTGCATGCGTGTGAGTGTTGCCATGATAGCATGCTTACCATGAGGCTATATGCTTATGTGATATAACTGCCTTGAATGCCTGTGGGTGGAGGTTGAGTTATTTGAATTGGGACAATGCGTCGACTGTTTGTTTTAAGCCCACTAGATAGTGGCAAAATCATGTTTTCTAAGCCCACCTGAGGATGGCAAATCCGCGTTTTTAGCCTACCTGCGGGTAGCACCATCAAACCATTTTCAAATGTTTTGTTCCAATTCAGGTGACTCAGTCTATACTTATTTGCTGCGCATCACATAGTAACCTAGGCTAATAACCGGAATAAGAGCATACAATGTTTTCAAAATCTGATATCATGGTTAGTAGAGGCCGGTCTTTGACCGGGCGAGCAGGGGTGCTCACGAAGTGACCTTCCCCAATCGTACCCAAGTTCCCGAGCCGAGGCAACTTTGGTGATGACGGACACGTGGCCTTTGGCACCGAGTCAGGGTTTCCTAAATTTTCCATTAAAAAACATTTAGGTGGCGACTCTGTATCTGGCAAAGCAGTCCATGTTTGGCACTTCTTTCAAAAAATCTGTTTTTCTCAAAAACGATTTGCCGGATTTGGACTCTTTGGTTCAAGATTAAGAACCGTGACATTTGAGTCCTTGAACTGTAGTGACCCCAATATGAACAAGACGGGACCTAACCCTCCCGGGGCGTTCGGGGACGTCTACAGAATGTGAAACTTCACAGTCCATTAATTATTTGTCCAATGCGTACAGAAAGTGATACGAGAGTACCATCCTCGCAAAATGAGTAAACACATTGATGCACATGTCAAGAACTATCAAGGAGAGAGATACCTACTATTCCCATTGCATCATGAGTACCACTGGACGATAGTTGTGTATGATGCTAAAGACAATTTGTGGAGGCATTACAACTCATTGCGCCCAAGAACACCAATACATGACCCGCATATCGACCAAGCACAGGAAGTTGTAAGTGCCTATTTTTGAACACAAATATGACTTGTTCTCATGCATTACATGACTGTACACACACATATGTTTGTTGGTGCCTAATTTGAAATTCCATACACAGAGGAAGTACATTGAGCATGTTGTGAGCGTTATTGGCGAGTCATCACCCCTACACACTAAGCTAGCAGGCCAAAATCCAGCACAACCAATCAACAGTGTGGATGTCTGTCCTCAGCAACGCGCCGACTCGTAAGCAGCACTACATTTTTTACAAATCCTCCATAACAATTATGCAAATATTCATGTCAACTGCTAATCAAAACCATTTCTTTTTTACAGAGTGGACTGTGGACCTACAGTATGTTACATCATGCGGGCGCACATATTCCATGAAGAAGTTGTGGGCAGCCTCACTAGTTCAGAATGGTGTGGACTACGAGATTTGTTAGTGTATAGTTTTTTGAATCATAAGAAATCAGAGCTTCATTAAAACCTATAGGTGGGGGGTGTCCACCTACAAACTAACCAAGACTCGATATGAATGTTAATATGGAATGCGTTAACATTTTGACACAACAACTGATTGTAAAACATTGATACAACATCTGTTAATGGGAAAAAGCCAGCTGGGAATTTTGAACTACTTTTGGTGTTGTTATGTTTTACAGATGTGAATGTTCACATTCACTTACGATGTCCATACTGCTGTGTTGTTATGAGTGTAATTCATGTGAATGTTTGAACCTGAGTGTTCTATAATACACATACTTTATGCAGGAGTGTACACTTGGTCTACATGACATAATTACGGATCACTTACACATGTGTGAACATTCACATCTGTTCTTGCTCATAACAGTTGTAAATGTCATTCATGTCTGCCATATGTGAACATTCAATTATGACATTCATATGCACTAATGTTTACAGATGTGAATGTTCACAGTTGCAACACTGATGAGCATAATTTTTGCACTAATGTCTGCCAAATGTGAACATTCACTTATGATATTCAAATGCACTAATGTTTGAAAGATATGAATGTTCACAGTTCCAACACTGATGTGAATGTTCATACTAACTTATGCTAACAGCTTATATTCATGTCAACGTTGACAACAATATGCCAACGCAACGTAATATTATTGCAACCCAATGTTTGCCAACACAACACAATCTTATTTCAAAAATGAATATAAGAATCCAATGTAAAATACAATGTTGAAATGAAAAAAAGGTACATCCTATATCGGCTCCGTGCATGACTTCCGATTATGGCTCCCCAACTTATCACATCTTCCGCACCTTATTTGCTTCAGTTTCTCACCCCTTGATGGGATCCTATTTTTCTTCGGCCTTCCGGGTGGTCTTTTCACAGTTGGCGGGTATATAGTGAAGTCCGTGGGATCAAAAGACGGCTTCTCCACCGATGGTATAGGGAATATGGCTCCCGAATAGGCTGCACGATATGTCTCTACATGAAAGTAATGTTCCACACAATCATTGAGATTATAGCGGCTCTTCTGAATGGCAATAACAGCATGGTCACATGGGAATCCGTTGATTTGCCATTTGAAGCAAGAACATGTACGCCTCGCAACATCAACAGTAACAGATGGTATCGAATGAACTTCAAACACATCCTCATTGGCTTTGCTAACTTGCCAAGACCTGCTGTCATTGAACGAATCCATAAGCCTTGTTTCAAATGTAGGACAAATAAGCTCATTCCATTTGTTTGCTTGGTCACGCCGTGCAGACATTTGCCGCATTAACTGAGTCCGAATTGTGTCCACCAGTTGAGTGATAGGAAGATTACGTGCTTCTTTAATCCAGTTATTAAATGACTCCGCCGCATTGGAAGTCATCTCCCCATAACGCATGCCCCTGCACAATATCACAAACATCTTACAACATGAAATTTAACATGGCTGAACATTCACATTGACTGATGTGAACCTTAACATCAATCGCAATGAACATTAACATCAACATTAAAAAAGATAGACAGATGTGAACATTAACATCAACTTCAATGATAGCATGATGTGAATGTTAACAATAACAACTCATGACAACAGATGTGAACATCCACATCATTCAAATCAGTCATCATTATCAGATGTGAACATTCACATCATTGACATTCACATGAAACACAATTTTTAGATTTTTTCAATTCTAAACTGAAAATTCACATCGCTACCATTCTAAACTTCACAAATGTAACACTTTATGAAACTATTATTACCTAAAGTACAAATTTGCCCAGTGCTCAGGTGCCAGGTCCTTGAAAAAATCATGTGCTCGTCGTTTTCCCTCCTCTTTTAATTTGGCAAGCTTTTCATGGAACCCTACCACAGTTGGCTCGTAAGCACAATCACCCAAACTACTTACTAGGTGATCCCTGAATCCATTATCAATTCCTTTCATCCGGTCTCTTAAATTGCTCTTCAAGTGTTGTAAGCAATATCCGTGATGAGCCGATGGGAACACCTTCGGCATAGCTTCTAACAGACCAAGATTACGATCCGAAATAAACGTAATCTGCCGCTTACCATCAACAACCTTCCCAAGTTCATGCAAGAACCACGACCAATTCACCGTGGTCTCCGAATCAACAATCGCAAATGCAACAGGAAACAGACCTACAACACAACAACAATACGCAACTGTTCACAATATAAACGAAACAGGTCATGTGAATGTTTATATCTACATTGCCCTATTACTATTGTTATTTCTGGATTCAAGTTCGTAACCATCAATGATGTGAACATTCACATTAGCGATCATTAACAATTCATTTCTGATTGTTGAGTCATTCGTAATGTGAACATTCACAGTACTATTCATTAATGGATCAACTGACAGTAGTATACAGTCATTTGAATGTGAATATTCACGTTACTGTCATTAACAGACACAGATGTATAATAATGTGAATGGATCAGTGTATAATAATGTGAATGTTGACATTACTATCATTAGAACACACAGATGTGAACATTCACATCAGTGCATACTAATGTCAATGTTCACATTACTTATAATTTCTCAATCACTCATTTGTCCATACTATGCATGCCAATGTCCATATTGACATGAATATACAAGTAAAAAAAAGACTAACCATTGTTTCCGTCTTTCGCTGTTGCCGCAAGTAACTGACCTTTGTACTTTCCTTTGAGGAATGTTCCATCCAAGAATAATAAAGGCCGACAAGAATTGAACCCAGAAATACACGCAGCGAATGCCACAAAGAAACGGCAAAACTGTTGACTACTCGCATCATAGTCAATATTAACATAACTCCCTGGATTGTACCGCATCACAGCATCCGAATACCACCGCAGCTGGTCAAATGATAACGAGTGCTCTCCATGAATACCAGCCTTTGCTTTCTCCACACCCAACCATACGACATGGTAACTAACATCTAGCCCATAATCCCTCTTCAAAATAGTCACCACATCACACGGCCGAGTCAACGGCTTGTCCCTCACAATTTCGGATATGGTACTCGACACCAAATCCGAACTAACTCACGGATTCTTTGATGTTCGGACATTCGTACCACAAGTATGCACGTCACTAAAACTCTTGATGTAGAAAAAATCATTTGCTCGTTGTGCTCTACAATGTATAGCCCACAAGCAGCCCCTCTCCTCCCGCATCGCGCACACAGCAGTAACTCTTGTTGTCTCGTTCTTCACGTATGTAAACTGAAACCCACATTGGATGGCATACTTACACAAAACGTCACGAAATTCTTGTGCACCTCCAACAAACCGTTGTCCCACATGCGTAATACCATTTGCCCAAGGGGCTGACAACAACACCTTCTCCTTATGGTGGCAAAATCTCCGTAGTGCATCAACTTCTTCCTGAACCCCAACACGCACCAATCCCAAACTACTTGACTGACCAATATCACTTTTCAACTTAACCACAACTTCTACATGTTGTACCCCCATTGATTTAGCAAGCAGTAACATGTTCTGAAATTCTCCCTCATTCTCCAAATCACACCTATTAATCCCAGGTAATTTACAAAACAATGAAATAGAACCAGCAGACAACTCCCCCCATTTTTCACACAAACAGGCCACCAAACGTGAATAACACAATGCGTGGGCAGCATTTATTACAGTGGTACTGCAACCATATGTACACACCAACATCATAAAGCTATCCATCTCCTATAAAAAGAAAACAATACAACAGTTAACAATAATCCAAACCGATATCAATATTCACATTGTGCGAAAATTAGAAGCATACAAATACAGTTCAAGTGTTAAATCCATAATTCACATTAAACAAGATGTGAAAATTCACACCCACACAAAAGCCTCATTAAGCAAACATCAAAGTAAAAGTGAGAACATCCACATTCTTCACATGATATGAACACGATGTAAACATTTACATTGACACATATACTCTGAATTATAGAAGATCCACATTCATCACTAATCTCATGACCTCCCCTCCAAAGGACCATGACGTAAACATTCACATTGATCCATATACTCTCCATTATATCACTCACACAGAACCTTCTTACGCAAAACTTAAAGTAAAATGCAAACATCGAAATTCTTCACGTAATACTAACAGGATGTAGACATTCACATTGTTCCACACACTCTGAATTATAGAATATCCACATTCATCACTAATCTGAGGACCTCCCCTCCACAGGATCACGATGTGAACATTCACATTGATCCATACACTCTCAATTATATCACTCACACAGAGTCTTATTAAGCAAAACTTAAAGTAAAATGCAAACATCGACATCCTTCACATAATACTAACACGATGTAAACATTCATATTGTTCCACATACTGTGAATTATAGAGGATCCACAGTCATCACAAATCTGATGACCTCCCCTCCACATGACCACGATGTAAACATTCACATTGACCCATATAATCACAATTATATCACTCAGACATAGCCTCATTAAACAAACATCAAAGTAAAATGCAAACATCCACATTCTTCACGTAATACTAACATGATGTAAACATTCACATTGTTCAATATACTCTGAATTATATCGCTCACACAGAGCCTCATTATGCATACATCAAAGTAAAAGGAATATTATAACATTCAGCATATATCTGAATGACCTCCCCTCCAATGACCACGTATGATGGATGTAATTGAAAAAACAGAGCATCCAATCCATATCAATCCAAGAACAAAGGATCTGATCCACCCTACAAATCAAAACAAAAAGTGAACATGTATTCATAACTACAATGATACTAACCTTAATCATCCAATCCTACAGTCGTCCAAAACTCAAAAACAACTGCTTCGAGGCAGTTATACTCCAGAAAATGACAGAGCCGAACACCTTCAACTTCGTCCTCTTCACTTGAAAATCGCCATACCAGACTAGAACAGCAACAATCAAACCCTAGGACATCAACGCCTCAGAACGATAGAACGACAGCATGCAAGGTAGAAACGTAACGATTTGAATTAGAAATATAGAAACTGCCAAAACTGAATAACGAAATCACAGGAACGTGTTTTACATATTAACACAGTGTATATATATATAAGGGCATAATAGTCCACGTATAAATATCAAATTTAAAAACTGGACTTTATGGAATAAGAAGAAAACTATATGGGACTCATTGGGATATAATTTTTCTTTGTGGACTTATTGGGATAGAACATCTCTAAATGGGATTTATCAATAAATTTCCCAATAAAGAAATTTATCTCTAAAAATATAAATTTTTTTACAAAAAATATTTTGGGATTAATTTCAATTGTCGCGAGGATAGTCGCTAAAAAAACATCCTGAAAAGTAAAAAAAGAGCTTTTAAGAACAGAAATTTAAAATTTTCGTTAATAAAAAAATAACTTGGCCCCAAAAAGTTTTTTGTTTTTTTTAGACAACAATTTTGGTCAGAAAATGTTAGTAATTCATCACTAAATTTTCAATTTTTTCACTTGAAATAAAATAATAACACTTTTGGAGATAAAAATATTTTATCCCTAAAAAGTAATTTTGTTGCTAAAACTTTAATTTCTTGTATTGAGTGACTGACAGTAATCACTAGTGTTTTGCAATGGGTCTATTAATTGAAAAAAGGAGTGATTTTATTTGTACTCAAATAGTAACTTAGTATGCCCAATTAAAATTTTAGTTTCTATTATACCCTAATTTAAATTTACTAATAATTAAATCTTAAAATAAAGGAAAAATTATTGATAAATCCTATTTAGAAGTGTTTTAGCCCAAGAAGTCCATGAAGGAATTTTTTAACCCATTTAGTCCCATGTATGTATAATTTTATTCCATAAAGTCCTTTTTCTTGATTTACACTATTTTCTTGGACACTTATGCCCTTATATTTAATTTTGATACCCTTATAAATATTTTTTGAACGATTAGCAATTTATGATGTGAACATTCATATTTTAAAATTGACATTGGTAGGAATGTAAAATTGGCCCGTGGACGGCCCGAAACCCGTCAGCGAGCTGGGGCGGGCCCGGTTCGTTGACAATGTGAATATTCACATTGACATGTTAACATTCACATCAATAGGAGTGTAAAATTGGCCCGTATCCCGTGGCGGCGCGAAACCCGCCCGCAGTCCATGGGCGGCCTGGGGCGGGCCCGGTCCGGGCCGTTGACAATGTGAATATTCACGTTGACATGTTAACATTCACATTGATAAGAGTATAAAATTGGTCCGCGGCCCATGGGCAGCCAAAAGCCCGCCCGGGGCCCGGGGCGGGCCCGACCCGGCCCGTTGACAATGTGAATATTCACATTGACATGTTAACATTCACATTGATAAGAGTATAAAATTGGCCAGCGTCCTGTGGGCGGCCAAAAGCCTGCCCGTGGCCCGGGGCGAGCCCGACCCGGCCCGTTGACAATGTGAATATTCACATTGACATGTTAACATTTACATTGATAAGAGTGTAAAATTAGCCCGCGCCCCGTGGCTGCCCGAAACCCACCCACGGCCCGTGGGCGGGCCCGGCCCGTTGACAATGTGAATATTCACATTGATAAGAGTATAAAATTGGCCCGTGCCCCGTGGCTACCCAAAACCCGCCCACGGCCCGTGGGCAACCCGGGGCGGGCCCGGCCCGGCCTGTTGACAATGTAAATATTCACATTGACATGTTAACATTCACATTGATAAGGGTATAAAATTAGCCCGCACCCCGTGGCTGCCCGAAACCAATTTATGATGTGAACATTCTTCAGGCCACGGGCCAATTTTACACTCTTATCAATGTGAATATTAATATGTCAATGTGAATATTCACATTGTCACGGGCCGGGCCGGGCCCGTCTCGGGCAGCGGGCGGGCTTCGGGCCTCCCACGGGCCGCGGGCTAATTTTACACTCCTATCAATGTGAATGTTAATATGTCAATGTGAATATTCACATTGTCACGGGCCGAACCGGGCTCGCCCCGGGCCGCCCATGGGACGCGAGTCAATTTTACACTCTTATCAATGTGAATGTTAACATGTCAATGTGAATATTCACATTGTCACGGGCCGGACCGGGCCCGCCCCGAGCAGCGGGCGGGCTTCGGGCCTCCCATGGGCCGCGGGCTAATTTTACACTCCTATCAATGTGAATGTTAATATGTCAATGTGAATATTCACATTGTCACGGGCCGGGCCGGGCCGGGCTCGCCCCGGGCCGCGGGCCAATTTTATAGTCTTATCAATGTGAATGTTAATATGTCAATGTGAATATTCACATTGTCACGGGCCGGGCCGGGCTCGCCCCGGCCCGCGGGCCAATTTTACAGTCTTATCAATGTGAATGTTAATATGTCAATGTGAATATTCACATTGTCACGGGCCGGGCCGGACCGCGCTCGCCCCGGGCCGCGGGCTAATTTTACACTCCTATCAATGTGAATGTTAACATGTCAATGTGAATATTCACATTGTACATGGGCCGGGCCCCTACACATTAACGATATGAACATTCACATTGACGGTGTGAACATTCACATTAGGGGTATTTTGGTAATTATGTTGCCCATAGGACTTATTGAAACATAAGAAAATAATATGAACTAAATAGAACATAAGTAGATACATTAGGGGTATTTTGGTAATTATGTCACCCATAGGACTTATTGAAACATAAGAAAATAATATGAACTAAATAGAACATAAGTAGATGAAAAGGGTATTTTGGTTTTCTTATCTCAAATAGGACCTAATGGAATAGTCAAAAAGAATATGGGTTGAATGGAACATAAGTAATTAAAGATGGATTTATGAAAAAAGCTCCCTAAAATAAAATATATTTTTTTCTCATGGTACACCCTAATCACTTATACATATTATTTATATTCAAATATCTTTATCTTCTTCACTAAGTTTCAATTTTTTTCTCTTTATCTTCTTGCTCACTCCAATACTTTAATTCACGCCACCAAAACTCACTATTATCATCAATATCATTGTTTCTTATTGCGTTAGTATTTGCAAATAGAAGAAAATTTAAATAAAATCAAACAATGAATAATAATAATAATAATAAATATTTTTTGAAGTAATCCATCAAATATGAGGTTAGTGTTCACATAAATATTAAAGTATAATTTTTGATTTCTGTGTTTTTTTTATTTTACGTAAAAATACATATTCTGCTTGTTTTACGTCAACATGTTTGGCTCTAAAAGGCCGAACAAAGGCAATATGTTAAGCATACTAGGGTCGAATGGTTTCACTGAAGATCGGAAATCAATCACTGCAGTTCTGAAAAACCCACCACCACTATCCCAAATAACGAAAAATGTAATCAACGGAAAAATATGAAAAATTTACATACTTATGGAGATGAAACAATGTCCACCTTCTTCTTCTTTAGTATTTGCTAACAACAAAAGTGGAGGAGTATTATGGCTGATAAGAGAGAAAGAGAGAGTGAGAGTCTTTTTTGAATTGATTTATTTATTATTTAGATGTACCACAAATTATAAATTTATTTTGAAGGGTAATTTATGAAAAAACATAGGTATATTGAATGTAAATTATAACCTTAAATAATTTAATAGAGAATACTGAGAAATTAGACATATTCATTGATTTTTTGAATGTAAATAGAATCACCCAAAAAGGAGGTACTCATCTCCATATTTGGGCCCATAGGCTTACTACTAGTCCTGTTTTGTTAATTTAAACCGTTCATTTTGTCGAGTATTTCATGTATCTCATCTATAAAAAAATTAGGGCAATCCAATAATAGTAACATATTCAATTTATTATATTTGTCACTAAAAAAATGGATGGTTTACTTTTAAAAGCACAATTGTCATCTATTTTTTTTTGGTGACAAATGCAATAAATTGAATATGTTATAATTATCAAATACCTAAAAAAATTTTTGTATAAAATACACGAAATACCCAACAAAATGAACAGTTCGATTATCAAAATGAGACCTGTAGTGAACCCCACGGGTCCAAACAGTGCCCTCCAGTCCATAATTTGAATTGGAGGGAATCATCCTCCTTCAAAAATTATACTATTTCTCTCAAGGTTTTTGAAAAATTATAATTACAACAATGCTACATAGGGATGGCAATCTGAAACCGGCCCGACGGTGACCCGACCCCCCGATCCCGAATTAAGCGGTTATTCCCCGAAAAATATCCCCTACGGGCCGGGGATGGTATTCAAAAAAAAATCCCCGATGATGTTCGGGCCGGGGACGGGGATACATGTCCCAGCCCCGACCCCGCCCCGGCCCCGGCCCCGGCCCCGTTTTCCACCCGAAATAAAATTACACTTCTACCCGTCTATATATATTTGCCTGCTATGCTCATTCATTGAGGCATTGCTCTCCTTCACACATTCACACACACGGGGCTTCATTTCGCGTGAGAGAAAAATGAGGAGAGAGGGAGGGGGAGAGAGAGAGAGAGAGAAGAGCCGATCTCACTCTCACAGCGCCGATCTCACAGCACAGCGCCCCTCCTCCGCTGATCTCACAGCCGCTCCTCCACCGCCGATCTCACAGCTCATGCGCAGCTCCTCCACTGCCTTCCTCTGCCTTCGTGCCGATCTCTTCCGACATCGTTGCCTCTGCCGTGGCCGTCGTCCCTCACTAGCTCTTCACCACTGCAGATTTGCTCGATCTGCTCGATCTCACTCATCTGCCTCTCATCTCTCTCTCAGATCTGTGTCTTATCTTATTCTATCAAATTTTTTATTTTTTTTGTGTAGTTAATGATCTGGTGATGTTGAGATGTTGTTGATTTGTTGTTAATGATCAAGTGCTCGATCTGTTGTTACTGATCTGTTGATGTTGAGATGTTGATTTTTTTTTTTTTTTTTTTTGATGTTGTTGATGTTGTATTTGAGCCCAAATATTCTGTTGATGTTGTTTTTTTGGCCGGGGATTTTCGGGGTCGGGGAAACCCGATCCCCGTTAGGGGCGGGGGTGGGGGCGGTAGTTGGTTCCCCGTCGGGGATGGGGACGGGGACGGGGGGAAGTTCTGCCATTGGGGATTGGGGACGGGGACGGTGATCCCCGGCCCCGCCCCGCCCCGCCCCGCCCCGCCCCGTTGCCATTCCTAATGCTACATCTACACAAATTCATCCAAGTGGTAAGACATAATGTAAGTTCTATATCAGTTGCTACATGTTGTGCATGTGTGTCACACACAACAAAACACATTTCTAAGATTCTAAAGGGTAAGAAAATTTGAGTATAAGAAAAGTTTTGAAAGAATATTGAAGCATATGTCAACTTTTAAAATTTTGTTTGCCATTTCATTTAGGGGATTTGGGGAAGGGAAAAATTATTTAGATGAATTATTTTTCTTATAATTAATCATATAATTTTGACATAATTATAACCAATTAGTTCATATTATTAAAGATCAATTAATATTAATTGATCTTTAGTAGCATGGACTAATTTGTTATGCAAAATTAAAAAATTTAGAGAAATTGATAAAATTATGCTAAAATATAATCCATTTTGCTTTCATGAACCTCTAAAGTAACCTGTATAATTTATTGCCGTCAGTTTTTGATTGAAATAGGGAAAAATTGCAGCACCATGCAAGAAGAATGTGATGAATGTTAGAATAAAACTTTCAAAATTTTATTGTTTAATTTAAATTTTAGCATTGTTGAGTTGTCAAAATGTTTAATAGCCCATTATATTTGGGCTATAACATTTTTACAAGCCTATTTACGCAACACAATTATTGGGCCATTCATGTAGCCCCTTCTATTCTATGTGCATAAATCATGTAGAAAACATAGAAATAGGAGGAGAAAGATCCTTCTGCTTCTGATCTGGGCTTGATGTTCTAAGGCCCAATTATGTTGCCTCATTATATTATGATTTGATATCAGTGGCAATGGATTGCAAAAACTGACTTTTTGTTTTTTTTTTTTTATTTCTTTTTTTTGAAAAAATATGTAAAAAATGTGAGAGATGATACGACCTAAAATAGGTTAAAAGCTGAGAAGTAACTTTTAACCCACTTCTCAAAAGAGGCCTATGTCTAGCTTTTCAAGGATTAAAAAACAGATTTTATTCTTCAATTTGCATTCATCATACAAGATGATTCTAGCGTCATTATTAAGTTCAACAATTATAAATTATTATCTATAATATATCATATCATTTCCTATTATTGATACTAGCGTCATTTTTAAAGTTGTAAAATTAACATATCCTCGTCTCGTCCTGTCCTGCACCTCCATGCTTTTCTCGCACCTAGTATGATTCATGGTGAGTACTATAAAATTATCCCATGCCATGTCTTGTTGTCATCCCTAACTGCTTAGTGTAACTAATTTTTGCTCATTTATTCTGCCTATTCAAAATGAACATGTAAGACATGATCATTTTTTTTGTCAAAAATCTTGACCGAGATTGTCAATTGAATTAGTTAAACACAACACAAAATTAAATGATAAAATTATTGCATGGATACATCGATCCTAGACAATTTATTTCCATGGATAATTCTTAATAAATGGTGGGTCTGGCACTGTCAATTTCTTAAACATATATATACACATTTTAAAGGAGTTCAATTTGTTTATATATTATTACAGTGTGTGAATAAAACATTTTCTATAAATTTGTGTATAATTTTATTTTTAATAATTAATATTCACCATGTTGTAAGTCCCATTTTGCTAAAGGACAAACAGAGGAAATGCAATGACAATCCATTTGTAAATTAAGAGATTACAAAACTGGGTCAGATTGCAGGGTGCACGTAGAGGTGTGTGGGGGGTGTGATTCAAGTGGTTTGAGAGTAAAATTAAATTGAATGGCGGATTGAAAAATATTTTAATCGATTATCAAACATTTGTATAATATATAATACTAATTGATATAATATTTTTCATAGATATAACACAAATTAATTTTACATAATATATTTCATATATATAACTAATTTGTAATAAATTTCATATTTTAAATCTTTCTCGCGCTTATTTTTAATTTGATATTTCGTTTGAAGTTTAAAAAAATATATATTAAATATAGTAGAGCGGAGCGGTTTCAAAGGGGATTATAAATTTTAAAGTTTAATCCATTATTTACGGATAGAACGGTACGAATTGATGTAGATCAGTACAATTTTAACAGATCAGGCAGTATTTTGCAAGCCCTAGGTGCATGCATGCATCCGAGAATCTAGCAAAATTTTAGCTACATTATATTATACATTGAAACTTTGTTGTTGAATGGAATCCCAAGCACACTGTTTTGTTATGATTTATATTACTTATATAATTTATATTAATATGGCCAGCCTTTTGATTTGGAAAAATTACTAGTAAATTCCAAATTGAGAAATGTTAATCTATTTAGTCCTGTGTTTTTTTTTTTATGAACCATTTGGTCCTATTTAATTAGTAAGAAATATTTACATTTGATTTGGTGTACGTGGAGTTTACACATTTACCCTTTGGTGAGATTTGGTGTGAATCTTTTTGCTGATGTGTTCGTAATGATGTAAAAGGTAATGTTTTAGGTTCCCATTTTTGTGTGTGTGTTTTACGGTGGATTGATTTGCAATGTTGCTGATTTTTTTTTTATTATTATTATTATTATTTTGGTGATGTGATTACTATTTTTTTTGATTTGCAAGAAGTCTGGTGTCCCGTTAAATTCGCAAAACATTTTTCAAATTTTTACATTATGTGTGTCTATGTTGACGTTGCAATAGTGCACGTTAACTTTATCAATAAACATCAACAATATCTTCATATGTATTAGTTATGCTTCATTTACCGATACAACATTACTAGTTCCCATATTGTTTGTATGTTGCTGTTGATTTTTATTGGATGGAGTATGGCAGTCCATTACATTAGCAGACAATTACACTATGCCATATTACCTATTTGTTAATAGTTGTAACTCATTACACTATGGCAGTCCATTTTTTGGTTGGCTGGGTTGATTTTCCATCCACAGCACGTATTAGGTGTGATTGCCCCGCATTGCACAACGTCCGTCAAACTTTACAAGAGAACAAAATGACAAGAGTTCAACACATTATCGGGTAGTGAAATAACATGGTCGACCCACATCAAATTTAAGTAAAAATGTCAACACGCATCAACAATGTCTGTTGTGCAATTTGAATCATTCCATTGCTAGCAATTGAAAGGTGAGCTGTGTTGTTAAACTTAAATTTAACCATATCCACGCAATGTAATGATAACAGTGTTAACAAAAGTGCTCACCAAAAATGTAATTTATAATCAACCGGCCAAAAATTGTGCACCAACAAAATTATACGTCACTAAATTTGCAACCTAATATTTTCAATGTCATCCAACAAAAAATAGCACAAGAACATCCCATAACATTAAGCACTAACATTGTTTTCTCTCAAACTCTATCGCCAAGCTGGCACCCAAAAAAAATTAAATAAACATGTAGATACTTTTAGATTGGGGGATAGAGGGGAGAGTGTTTGCGTTGCACCATCATAATAACTTAGCGCAGATGTACAAACACATAAGCTTTGCAATGTCTTTCTCATCACGCTCTGTTTTGCCCTTCAACGCTGCAACCAGTAGATCTTTTACGAATTTCAAAGATATTCTTCTAACATAGGGGCTTTGTCGTTGCACAATATTTGACGGGGGTTTAGTCGCATACGACACATCCAATTTGTCCTTCCCACATTGCACACCAAATATGAAGTGGATATTGTTATTCCGGAGTGGCAACCCGTACCCTCCAATGTAAAACTTCTCATCATCGGAATTATACGACTGGATTATTCGATGTACAGCTTCATCGCATTTTTTGAACGAATTTGGCTGCAATTTATATTCATGGATGGCCTTGATCATCAATCAAAATGGTGTTTTCTTGAGTTGTCGGACGTGCCTATCGTCTAGTTTCACCTCTAGCACGGTTTTGATTACGCCTGCTATGTTTGAATGATACATCAGTCGCAATGGCTCAACGAGGGGTGCCTTCTTCATTCCTGATACAGGTTTTTTGGACTTGAAGGGTAATTTTGATTGTTTTCTAATTGCCAGCCTTGTCAACGTGGATGCATTCAGACCAGGACCTCGTGTACTAATAGCAGCCATTTTTTGAGGCATCCACTGCGAAGCTCTACTTGCAACGAATTTCGACAATTAGTCATTAGAGTGGGTTGACAGTACATCGTACGAAAACGATATGAGCAACAACATAAACAAACATGATAAGGGAAATTTCGAAATAAGTGGAACAAAGTGAAGAGTATGTAATCAATTAATGTCACACCAACATAATAATTACACAAAACTGACCAAAGTAGCGACATGTCAAAAGGGAACATAATGTGTTGTTAATCGTTCAACTTCAAGTATCACTTTGTCTTCACGTGTAATGCAAACCAACTAATTAAACGTCAAACCAAATATGTCACACTGCTTTTTTAACATAAAAAAAAAAAAAACAAAACAAACACCACGAGTGCATGGATGCATCAACATTTGCTTTTATGTAACCCAAAAGTTTCACCAAACATTGACAGGTCCGCTACATTACTTGGACATGAGGAAACATGTTTTTCCCAAATAATATAGTTGAATGTGCGCATACAACTGGCAAGATTACAACCTCAAACTCACATACATTTATAACCAAACAAATCAAAACATAACAAGGAATTTCATAGAACACATACACACCGTGGAATGACACATTCAACACCTACCCAAGGGGATTTTCATATCCCTACACGTCGGCCATCATATTCTAAACACATCACTAACGCCCCACCCACCAAACCTGACCTCCCACAAACATATAGTTCGGAACGACAACAACATCAACATCAGTTGAGCAATACGCCGATGAACATTGATAACAAATTATGTCACGACCTTCCACAACACAATTCCAAAACAGCATGACAGATAAAACCATATTGCAATTGACTCTTTTTTTCCCCATACAATGTAATTCCACATTAAAATAGTGGAAACAAACATGGGATATTAATACAACACATTTGTCTATGTGACAATTACACTAACATGCACAAGCAGTTTGCAACCGTACAATGTTAACAATGTATCCTGTATGAAAAGGTTAAGTACATAACCGAAATGTCACATTTCGAACAACAACTACAGCAATATCAGACCTCAAATCAGGGGATTTCCCCAGTCACAAATCAACAAAATAACATCAACGTACATCACTCATTCCTAAAACAATAACCACGACTCATAAACATTCAAAAAGTCACCATACCTACAAGCAACAACAAAATATCCCATTTACTCTTACATATCCAGTGTGATTGAAACACCAAAATGAATCTTCACAATACAATTTGATCTAAAAATCACATATCACATTACATTAACAACCTAGGGCATATAATGACGAATGTAATACCGACATTAGGATCATATACGTCAACAATATGGAATTTCATGACACAAACATAACCAAACATCATCCAATTAGATTGTCAACTGATACACATCTTCATTGTTTATTGTAATCGACTGAAATCGTTGTAGCATCGTAATCGGCGTATCTGAAGGGAGAACACTTTTCACTACGTCTGTACTTCAGTCTACGGGGAAGACGACGACAAAATCTTACTGGCAGAGGGTAATCAAATAGCGATTAACATGGTTCGTCAACGAAGAGGTTCATGCAATTAGGGTTCCAGCCACAAACTCAAATGTGGAATTTGACAGAACAAGTTCTCAAAAAACTCAAAAATATCTAGGGTTTCAATCGTCTAGAATAGAAATGTCTCCAATGTGGGCACGTCTCTTAACAATGTTTACATATGAAGATCGAAACATTCGATCAAAAACGAGAGAAAACAAAAACAATTCGTATAGTAGGCTTTATGTCCACTAGTGTAATTTCACCCACAGCAAAAAAAAAAAAAAAACCCACAAAAGCCCCCATTAAACACATCAACACGCGCGTTGATGAGGAAATATGTGTCAATTTGTATGTTTTAGGACTTTTCGGTTCAACAAATAAATTGCAGAACTAACTGATGTACACGTTTACAAAATGGGATTTATTAGTGCTTTATCCTTGAAGGACTGTTATAGAATAATGGATTATGTTCGGTGGTGGTTTCAAAAAATTTATTCATGGTATCATGTAAAATATTAATACATTATAATTACCAAAAGCAGTGTTGTGCTATGTGCAAATACACAAAATAAAAAATAAAAAATATACTAACCGTAATTCAACCAAAAATTTCACAATTGAACAACAAAGATTACCATCTATACATTTTTAATATTCAAAAAGTAAAGATTTTTTAACTTATTTTTCAAATTATGTAAAAACAAGGTTATTGAATACGTTTTTTGAAAATATGTTTGGCATGCTTTCAAATTTCCTAGATTTTGTAGTTGAAATCTGTTAAAAATCGAAGTGTAGAGAAAATGTGATTGCTAACAAACTTTTTATTAAAATGTTGTAATCGAATACATTTTTTTCGATGCATGAATAAAATAGGAAATTAGAAAGTATGGTCATTAACTATGCTTTCACATAGTTTACAAAATAAATTTTCAAAAAAATACCCAAAATTTTAAAATAAATGTATTAATAGTAAGAATATAGTATATAATGAGCAACAATAATCATACCTCACTTACCATTATTTTATAGTTTTGTATGGAATTTCAAAGGCTAATGTTAAAAATATTTTTTATTTTTTGGTTGGCTGATGGGATCAACTAACCTCATTCTAAACAACCTTGGGCTGCCCCTAATTTTGTTAGATTATGTTTAGTGAATGATTAGAGATTAGAATATGCTTAATCAAACTAAATCAAACTATGCCATATATTAATTAAATGGGATCAATCATCTTTATCATTCCACTTGGTCAAGACTTATAAATTCAACTATATCAAATAAATTCATATAATTTCTTGCTTTTGTCAATGACAATAAATTCAGTTAAATTAAATAAATTCATATAAACTTTCCGGCCTCATTCCATGTTTGATCATCACTCTTTCTTACTGTTACACCTATGTATATTTGTTGTACACAACCAAATCATCTTAGCTTGCTTTATTTCAATTTATCTTTAATTAATACTACTCCTATCATTTTCTGAATATATTAATTTCTAATTTTATTTTTCTTAATTTTTCCATACATCCATTTAAGAATAGAGTTTTTTGACTTAAGGAACTAACCAATTAGAGTTTTCTTCTTTTTTCTTTTTTTTTTATTTCTTTAAAAATTAACAAATTAACAAAATTAGTTTGGGAGTTTGGAGCTCCCATAATCAATATTCTTAAAAAGTCCTCTTTCCTTATGTACATAGATGGATTCATCTATATCCATCACCCACAACTCCCACATCTATATTCATCCATATCCATCACCTATAACTCCTACAACTCCCACATATAATCAAATGTAGTGTTTTCTCAAAGTATCAGGATCCTCTGAAGTTTCCCCCCTTAAGTGATCCCTGAAGTGGAGTGATCCAACGGCTCAAAATGTAACTAACCAAAACAACGTCGTTTTGATTAGTAATTTCAAAAAAATAAAATAAAATAAAATTTGCTTTCATTCAAAATTCCAATTATTTCCTCCAGTATAACAGAGCTGTGTGGCGGGAGTGCGAGAAAGGGAGAAGAAGACAGAGAGAGAAGAGAGGCAGGAGTGTCGTCCAGCCGTTGCCGCCGTCCAATCGTTGCCGCCGTCGCTGAGGTGTGGGAACATTTCATTCATCCCTTTTGAATACAAATTCTGTAAATGATTGTACAAATCATACAAATCTGATGATGTATTTTTAACATATATATTTCATTAACATATATATTTCTGTTTTTGATGATGTATTTTTAACATTGTACAAATCTATATACAGATATAATCCCCAATCTCTGCACTTTATTTTATTTTTATGGAAGCAACCATGATTTTCTTGGTTGAACTAGCTATACATATATATAATTATATAGATATATACATATATAATCCAAAAACCATGGTTCCTCCCTTCTTTCAATTCACTACCATGAAAACCAACACACATACATACTTCTATTTATATACATTATTTAATAACGAAGTATCTTTGACTGCAATAAAATATGAATATACTTTATTTATCTATCGCTTACCATTTTCTTTTTTATTTTAATTTTTTTTTCCTGAATCTCCCAATCAAACTTAAGAAGCACAGCATTATGTTGACGCAAAACGAAATCCGCATTTGCTTAGTAGATGAATGTGGATTGCGTGGGCCATGTGAGTTGGCAAGTGAATGAAGATTGATTTAATGATTTGGCCTTTATTAAAATAATCAAAACTACTCGTTCTGTGACAAATGGATTTGAATTATTAAAATACCCAGTTTTTAAATTGAAACATGATGTGATTTACACGGTATTGGATTAAAAAAAATTGCAAAGGAATTTAAAAAAAGAAAGAAAAAAATATATGAAATTAAATAAAATATAAATATATTGTATTTATCTATCGCTTATCATTTTCTTTTTTATTTTAAATTTTTTTTCTAAATCTAACAATCATACTTAGGAGGCGCAGCATTATGCTGAGGCAAAAGGAAATCCGTGTTTGCTTAATCGATGAATGTGGATTGCGTGGGCCATGTGAGTAGGCAAGTGAATGAAAATTGACTTAATGATCTGGCCTTTATTCAAATAATAAAAACTATTCGTTCTATGACAAATGGATTTGAATTATTAACATACCTAGTTTTTAAATTGAAACATGATGTGATTTACGCTGTATTTGGTTAAAAAAATTGCGAAGGAATTTAACAAAAGAAACAAAAAAATATATAAAATTAAATAAAATATAAATATGTTTTATTTATTTATCGCTTATCATTTTCTTTTTTATTTAAATTTTTTTTTCTAAATCTCCCAATCAAACTTAAGAAGCGCAGCATTATGTTAAGGCAAAAGGAAATCAAAGTTTGCTTAGTTGATGAATGTGGATTGCGTGGGCCATGTGAGTTGGCAAGTGAATGAAGATCGATTTAATGATTTGGCCTTTATTCAAATAATCAAAACTACTCGTTCTGAGACAAATCGATTTGAATTATTAAAATACCTAGTTTTTAAATTGAAACATGATTTGATTTACGCTGTATTTGGTTAAAAAAATTGCGAAGGAATTTAAAAAAAGAAAGAAAAAAATATTTAAAATTAAATAAAATATGAATATACTTTATTTATCTATCGCTTACCATTTTCTTTTTTATTATAATTTTTTTTTCCAAATCTCCCAATCAAACTTAAGAGGCACAGCATTATACTGACGCAAAAGGAAATCCACGTTTGCTTAGTTGATGAATGTGGATTGTGTGGGCCATGTTAGTTGGCAAGTGAATGAAGATCGATTTAATGATTTGGCATTTATTCAAATAATCAAAACAACTCGTTCGGCGACAAATGGATTTGAATTATTAAAATACCCAGTTTTTAAATTGAAACATGATGTGATTTACGCAGTATTTAGTTAAAAAAATTGCGAAGGAATTTAAAAAAAGAAAGAAAAATATATAAAATTAAATAAAATATAAATATATAAAATTAAATTAAATATAAATATATTTTATTTATCTATCTCTTATCATTTTCTATTTTATTTTAATTTTTTTTTCTAAATCTCCCAATCAAACTTAAGAAGCGCAACATTATGTTGAGGCAAAAGGAAATCCACGTTTGGTTTGTTGATGAATGTGGATTGCGTGGGCCATGTGAGTTGACAAGTGAATGAAGATCGATTTAATGATTTGGCCTTTATTCAAATAATCAAAACTACTCGTTCTGCGACAAATGGATTTGAATTATTAAAATACCCAGTTTTTAAATTGAAACATGATGTGATTTACGTTATATTTGGTTAAAAAAATTGCGAAAGAATTTAAAAAAGAAATAAAAAATATATAAAATTAAATAAAATATAAATATATTTTATTTATCTATCGCTTATCATTTTCTTTTCTTTTTTAAATTTTTTTTCTAAATCTCCCAATCAAACTTAAGAAGCGCATCATTATGCTGAGGCAAAAGGAAATCCGCGTTCGTTTAGTTGATGATGTGGATTGAATGGGCCATGTGAGTTGGCAAGTGAATGAAGATCGATTTAATGATTTAGCCTTTATTCAAATAATCAAAACTACTCGTTCTGAGACAAATCGATTTGAATTATTAAAATACCCAGTTTTTAAATTGAAACATGATATGATTTATGCTGTATTTTGTTAAAAAAATTGCGAAGGAATTTAAAAAAAGAAAGAAAAAATATATACAATTAAATAAAATATGAATATACTTTATTTATCTATCGCTTACCATTTGCATAAAAAGAAATTAGCAATTCATTGGATTTTGATCTTCTTTCACTGTGTAATATTAAAACCCAAAAGATGTAAAAAAAAAATTGCATTCCTTTAATGTTATATGTTATGTCTGGAGTTGCATTTTACATCATCAGATGGAATGTGCATTGGGGCTTTTTCGTTGTATTATGTTAATTTTTATTATGCTATTTTTCAAACATTTTAGATCTCTTACATTTCATTCATCCCTTTATTTTGTTTGTTTTTGTTGTTTAATTTTGATTTTGTATGTTCACATGTTGATTATAAGAAAATTAAGGAATTTGTGTTAAATCTGGATCATTGAAAACATAATTTACCATTGAAGGGATTTGTTCCCCTTTGTTTATATAATCTAATATGATTCAATTCTTATAGTATTTTTATTTAGTTTGTATTATTTTGCAAACATAATTTACAGTTTCTATGCTAATATTGGGCACTGTTTTTTTTTTTTTAAGTGACTTGGCACATTGATATGGAACCTAACAATGTTGAGAATGACGGGGGTGATTGTGATTGGGAGCCTAGAGTTCACATGACATTTGATACAGAACAAGAAGCATATAATTTCTATAATGCTTATGGAGGAAGGCTGGGCTTTAATATTAGAAAGGGTTTTGTAAACAAAAACAAGGAGGGGCAAATCACTTCAAGGCTATTTGTTTGTAATAAGGAGGGGTTTCGGGGTGTCGACAAGCGAGATCCATTAACAAAAAATCCTAGGCAGGAAGTGAGGACTGCTTGTCAAGCCCGACTTATCATTAAGTGGGATAGGAATATTCATAAATTTTTTGTTGGTGAGTTTGTTGAACAACATAATCATATTTTTGTACCAACAGAATATACGCATATGTTACCATCCCAAAGAAAGATATCTGCATCACAGGCAACCGAAATAGATTTACCCGAAAAATCTGGAATCCGACTTAATGTTGTATTTGAGCTCATGGGTAATGAAGCTGGTGGAAGGGAGTCGCTTGGGTTCACAAAAGTGGACCAAAAAAATTATTTGAGAACGAAGAGACAAAAGAGTTTAGCATATGGGGAGGCAGGTAGCATTTTGCAATATTTTCATGAGAAGACATTGGAGAATCTATCTTTTTGTTACTCGGTCCAATTAGATAGTGAGGAGCAGATTACAAACATATTTTGGGCCGATGCTCAGATGATCATGGATTATGGGCAATTTGGTGATATTGTGACTTTTGATACTACTTACAAGTTAAATAGTGCACATAGACCATTTGCGTCTTTTGTTGGATTTAACCATCGTAGGGAAACTGTTATATTTGGCGCAGCTTTGATGTATGATGAGACTGCTGATTCTTTTATATGGCTTTTTAGAAGATTCTTGGAGGCAATGTCAAGTAAGGCTCCGAAAACAATTTTTACGGATCAGGATGCTGCAATGGCTAAGGCCATACCTATTGTCATGCCTAATGCAAAACACCGCCTTTGCACTTGGCATTTGATGCAAAATGCATTAAGGCATGCAAATTCTATCTTCAAGGATATGGAGGTGAAGGATAAGGGGATGAAGAGTGTTTTATCCAAATTTATGTACGACATTGAGGATGAGGATGATTTTACGTTAAAATTTGAGGAAATGCTTGACAAGTATGAAGTGTGAGATAATCATTGGTTGAAGTTAACATTTGGGGTCAATGAAAAATTGGGTTGGCCATATGTTAGAAATGCATAGGGTGCGGGTATGAGTAGCACCCAACTTAGTGAATCCTTTAATGCATTCTTGAAGGATTTCATTCAGTCTGATCATATCTTAATGCAATTTTTCATGCATTTTGATCGAGTTCTTTGTGAGAAGAGGTACAAAGAGTTACAAGCCGAATATGCTCTATGCCAAAAGTTGCCGAGGGTGAATATTAAAGTGAAGATTATGGAGTAAGCTGCAGATGTTTATACAAATAAAATTTATGAAGAATTTCAAGATGAGTATGTCAAGTCCCTTGAAGTAAACATTGAAGAAAATGAAATTTGTGGTGAGAGTACCATTTATACGGTTCTTGATAGTGATGGTGTAAAGGTGAGGAAAGTGAGAGTGGAGTGTGATGGTTCACTCACTTGCAATTGTAGGAAGTTTGAAATGAAAGGCATTTTGTGTAGTCATTGTTTGAAGATCCTTAGAGAGACCCTCAAATTCAAAAAGATTCCTTCCCAATATATTCTAAAGAGATGGACTAAAAAAGCAAGAGCTGAAAATGTGAAAGATAGGTGTGGGCATGATATTAAGGTTGATATAAGATTGCATCAAACTTCACGCTTTAGATCATTGATGGCAATTTTCAGAGCAGTATCGTGTAGAGCTTCCGAAAGTGAGGAAACATATAACTTGACGGTAGAGAAAGCGGATGACTTAATTGCAAACATTGAAAGCATGTTAAGCGTAAAATTCAATATGCCTTTTTCAGATACTATTGAACTAGAAAGCCCTCCCGACACATGCCTTGAAAGCTTTGAAGTGGATGGTGTAGCGGATACAAATGTAGTTCAAGCAAAAGGACTCAAACGAAGAGAGTGCACTAGCAAGGGACGAAGGCGGACAAAAGGAGGTTTGGAGCTTGCGTTGGCAAAGAAAAATAAAACAAGTTCACATAATGCTTCTCAAACTCCCATGTCTGTTGCTCTTCAACCTAGTTCACATAATGCTTCTCAAACTCCCATGTCTATTGCTCCTTAACCTAGTTCACATAATGCTTCTCAAACTCTCATGTCTGTTGTCCTGAACCTCCTCCCTTATTTTCGGCGAGTGCTCCTGAGCCACCTCCCTTGTTTTCGCCGAGTATTCCTCAATCAGCTCCTTTATTTTCAATAAGTGCTCCTCAACTTCCTCCATTCTCGACTTGTGTTCCTCAAGTTAATGCTTCGTCTTCTCAATTTATGTATCCCGCCTATGATGTAAGTTAGTTTAATAAAAAGTTTTATTATGTTTATTTGTAAATATTTTGTACCATTTTAAATTTATATGTGTTTGTTATTGTTGCAGCCAAGTTTTCTTTGTCACAATATGCCTTTTTCAATGCCATCGATGTATTCCGTCCATGGAAGCTATCAAGCCTTGCTTAACAATGCAAGAGGTTATGACTCGCAAGCCTCAAATAGTCCTGCATGTAGTCAAGTAATTTATTTTTTGCCTTTCCTCTTTTATTTTGCCATTCATTCATTTAAAGTTCCATTTTATTTTATGGTTCCTTTTATATATTTGTCTTCTTTTTTAGGTACTATATGGGCATGGGCGTGGTCGTGGGCGTGGCCAAGGGCATGCGAATGTGGATCACACGTCAATATTGTAGCATTAATTTTTTTTGTTGGATATGTAATATTGAACACTTCTCATGTGAATGTAGAAATTTGTGAAATTTGTAAACTTTTTTGTTAGATATGTAATATTGAAGACTTGGCAGATTTTGGTGCTGAAATTTGTGTTGATATGTTGCTGAAATATGTGCTGAAATGGGGCTAAAATTTGTGTTGATATGTTGCTGGAATTTGGTTGAAATGGTGCTCAAATTTATGCTGATATGTTGCTGAAATTTGGTTAAAATGTTGCTGAAATTTGTGCTGATATGTTTGTGAAATTTGGGCTGATATGTTGCTGAAATATGTGCTGAAATGGTGCTGAAATTTGTGCTGATATGTTGCTGAAATTTGTATTGATATGTTGCTGAAATATGTGCTGAAATGGTGCTCAAATTTGTGCTGATATGTTGTTGAAATTTGGTTGAAATGGTGCTCAAATTTGTGCTGATATGTTGCTAAAATATGTGCTAAAATGGTGCTCAAATTTGTGCTGATATATTGCTGAAATTTGGTTAAAATGGTGCTGAAATTTGTGCTGATATGTTGCTGAAATTTGTGCTGATATGATGCTGAAATATGTACTGAAATGGTGTTCAAATTTGTGCTGATATGTTGCTGAAATTTGGTTGAAATGGTGCCCAAATTTTGTTGAAATGGTGCTCAAAGTTGTGCTGAAATGGTGGTCAAATTTGGTTGAAATGGTGCTCAAATTGTTACATGTGTTCTAGAGGAATGATTATTTCACCATTCACCAATGACAGATTGATTGATTTCCTCCCCCCCCCCCTCCCCCTAAAATCAACTCAGACCAACTTTGTTGAAAAAAACTATACCCCTAATCAATCATGAGAACATTGTAAATTTACCTATTTGATTTCTTTCTACATTCGTCAAACGTATTGAATTTAATTTTTTTTTTTTTTTTATAAATGTATTCGACTAGGGAAGTGGTGTTGTGATGTCATTAAGGTTTCTTGTTCTTCTCATTTCATCACCAAATAAAGAGAACACTAATAAGTTCCTTCCAGTACATTTCTATTCCTTCAATCCCAGCATACAAAAACCACCTCATAGAACAACAAATGCATAACCTAATCCTCAAATGATGAGGATTTTACATAAACTAAAAGCACAAAAAACAGTAACATACCATACCAACAATCCAAACCAATAATTCAAACAAACAAACAAAGTCAACAACCAACTTAATTTACACATAATATTTAGTTTACAAAAGGCGAAGTCCAAATCCGAATTTAAATTACACTTAATATTTAAACAACAAAAGAAGTCCAAATCCAAATAACATTATTACAATGGCGTAATGCAACTTTTCCCGAAGTTGTCTAATCTCTACAACCATTTGTTTACTTTCTTTCGTAAACTTTGTAACCATCTCTTTCAGCTCATCATTGGATACAATCAGTTCGTTGACCAAAGGGTTGATATTACAATTTTCGTTGCTTTTCTCCCTTATCATCTTCAACCATTGACGCTGCTTATGTACAGGCATCCACCACTCAAAGAAGTCGCATTCATTGGTGTTGTTTAAAGGGCAAGCAAAGTATACCATCCCTGGATTGTCTTTTGACTCTGAAATCCTGAATGCTACTCTCACCCCGCAACGACATTTTCGATTTCTAAACTGAATTTCACTAATATCACTCACAGATGCATTTGATGTTGACATTTTTTTACCTAACATAACAACAATGGAACAGCAATGAGCAGGACTCAAATTCTAAATCACTTGAAATGGGTAATGGGAGTGAATCCTGCCATCTATAAAGGTAAATAAGTACATGAAATGGGCAATGGGAGTAGGGAATTTATAAATATTGAGTCAAGCAAATCTCAAGTAACATGATATGGTGTAACACAATGATAACATAATCTATATCATCAATCAGATTTCTCTATCTGATTTGGGTTTTTCCTCAAAATAATACATTACAATTACTTTTAAGAACTACATGGTACACTAAAGATCAATTATCAAATCAGCTCCACAAGAAAATAAAATAACAGTTTTGATATTAAAAAAAATAAATTTTACAAGGGAATGTGATTAAATCCACAAGAATAATCCCAACAAAAGTTTCAGCATAGAAAGTTTCATCACCATCAAACCATTCCTCATTCTGTTAAATGACCTTAAGCTACCAATGTAACTGGAGAAACAAACAAATTATAACTAAACTCCATACTAGTGCACATTGCCAGACTTCATTATAAGAAACAAATCCAATTTAAGCAATCCCAATCTATAGAACCCACCAAGATTTTGGCACAAAATGTTACAAACTTTATAGCTTTATTCCAAATCTAATCCACATAGTTCAAATTAACAACTCATCTAGGCACAACCTCACATCAAAGTAATTAGATTCATAAAGATTTCATAGCTGAACCTCACAGCAACAAAGTCAATGCAGCAAACACAAGGGGTATACACACCCAATCCAAACCCAAATCATAAAATTGACAATATAACATCAACAAGAGCGCAATTAACCAAATGGGTCACCATAGATTCAACTTTGGATTAACAAAACACTACATACACAAAGATTCTTGTATAAACTAATCCAAAAGTAGAATTAGATACTCACGCAAAGGGAGAGGGCTCAACAAAACAAACACATCATAAACTTAATCAATAATAACTAATATGTTTAGGCTGATAGTTGAGCTTAAGCAGAAGAATCAATAATATGGTTCATGTTGACTACTTTAACAAGGATTGATTTTGCATTAAAACCTTAAATGGAGCAAAATATAAAATGTGTTGAATAAACACCATTTGCAATAAACATCATGATCACATTTAGAATAACAGAGTGTACCTTAGATCCATTTTTGCTTTCCTAGCTAATGTGAGGTTTTGATTTAAAGAAATCAAAGAACCAATGAAGCAAAGAACACACGTTCAGATTTTGCATTTACAGAGAACACACATTCCCTAACACCAAATAAACAATCCCTAGTGCTCACATTTGCAGAGGTAAATAAACATATAATCAATCCACATTTCTCTATTAAACCAGATTTTCTTGAAAACACCAAGCAGAAAATTAAAAAAACTTTAATCAAAGTCAACATTGACATCCGGTAGCCAAGTTCAGATTTTTCCTAATTTTTTATTCAAAGCCCTAATATTTTAAGTTTGGAGGATGAACGAACCTGTGCTTTTTTCCTTCAATCTGTTGGAGTATGGCGGACAACGGCATGGCAACAGAAGCTGCGTGGTGGATCGGAAGCTCCTCCTCTCAGCCCTTTTCGTTCTCTCTCTCTCTCTCTCTCTCTCTATCTCCCTCTGTAATGCTTCACATATCAGATCTGAGGCAATTTTGAATGAAAGCAATTTTTTTTTTTGAAATTACTAACCAAAACGACGTCGTTTTGGTTAGTTACATGTTGAGCCGTTGGATCACCCCACTTCAGGGATCACTTCAGGGGGGGAAACTTCAGAGGATCCTAATACTTTCTCAAAAGGCTCCAAAAACTTATTCCTAAATTCTCATAATTTTAGAAAAATAAAAAAATACGTGGCATCTTCCTTCACTTCTCTTCCTACTATTTAGGCTTTTTCACTCTCTCCCTATAATAAAATATAAAATAAAAATAAAATAATAAAATATTCATTTATATCCATATTCATTTATATCCATCACCCACAACTTCCACATCTATATTCATCCATATCCATCACCTACAACTCTTATAACTCCTACATACACGTTTCTGTATTCAATTTATTCCATATTTCAGTCAAATTCAATCATTCTCTTTCATCTACCCATCTTTTTTTTTTTCTTTCATCTGCCTATCTTTTCTCAAACTAACTCATCATCTTCATTATTATATTTTGCAAGTTTGATGATCTGCAAAAATTATATTATCTTCCCCATTGTTACATTTTCTAAGTTTAATGATCTGTAAAAATTATTACAAGGTCGGTGTAATATTATTTTGTACTTTATATCTTTGTGTATATATATATATTTCTTTTCCTCAATATTTTTCAACTCATCTACACATCTTTTCATCTTCTCCATTTTTATGCTCCCAATATTATTTCTTATTTTATATGCATTTTTTTTCAATGTTTATTATTTGTGTGTACATATTTCTTTTTCCCAATACTTTTCAATTCATCTTCATATCTTAATCAGATTCGGTTTGCTTTCTTTTTCCTAATATTTTTCAGTTAATCCACACATCTCCATTTGTATACTCCTAATATTATTTCTTACTTTATATGCATTTTTCCAGTGTTCATTACTTTTGTGTGTATATATTTCTTTTTGTCAATATTTTTTAGTTCATCTACACATCTTTTCATCTTATCCATTATTACATTTTGCATAGTTTGGGCTTACTTACTTTTTAATTTGTGGTTTGCATTTATTTTTCACTTTAATCAGATTTGATTTGTTTCTTCTCATATAACAATGTTGATATCTTCTTCGACTTTTATAAATTCTCTCATTTACATATCAAAAGTAGTTCACCTAAAATTCAAGAAAATTAGATGTCTATCACATAACTTAAATAAATTAAAATAAATCTCACTCTCAATTAAACAAATTAATAAAAAATATAAACCTACAAATATGTATCCAATATCTATCACGTTATTTTAAATAAATAAAAAAAATTCACAATTATCTGTAACTTAAATATCACATAACGACTTAAATAAATTAATAATAAAAATATAAACCACAAAATATATATCTATATATAAATTACAAATATCCAATGTCTATCATATTATTTAAAAAAAAAAACTCTATGTAACTTAAATAAATTAAAAACATATATAAAATTATAAATATCCAATGTCTGTCACGTTATTTAAAATTAAAAAAAAAAAAAATCCCCAAGTCTTATTCATACAATTTACTCATGCATATCCATCACCCACAATTCACTCAATCAGATATCTATCACGTAAAATCCAATACAAATCCACAAAAGGCATTGCTTTGTGTTTATTTTGTAATTTAAAAAAAATCTTAAAATAAATTTAACAATAAATCAAAATAGAATACTCTTTTTCCTTTGTGGTTTTTTTTTTTTTTTTTTTTTTTTCATGCACAACAATAATTTGGTCACTATCTTTTTCTTATTTTAAAATTATTGTGTTATCATTTTTTTTACAAAAAGTTACATTAGCTCCTCAATAGATGGATGTTGTATAGTACATTTGTAATTTTTATATATTTTTTTCTTTTTTATAGATACATCTACAATAAACAATGATACTTACTGAGATTTTTTACTTTATGTAATTGTATGTCAAATGTGTTAAATTCATTATGCAGATAAATATGCGGCATCCTCTAAATTTGCGTCGTAATCATTGTTTGGCCATGTAAAATGCCATAAATGAATTTCAAACTATACCTCATAAAAAGAATTTACAAATAGAAAATATTGATGATTGGAAAATCAAAATATGTCGGGCAATGCAAAACTTAGGGGGAAAAAAATAAGTAAAAAAATTTTGATGGAAACAATATTACTATCAAGCTGGAATAAAGTAAAGGAAACAATTTTTCAAAAGCACGAAATCAAAGATGCCTCAGACTTAATGGATGTTTAACGGAAGAGGAGCGTGAAGTCCATCATCTATGGATTAAACTTAAGTAAGAGCGGATGACTCCAAATTTAACAGTACAAGAGCATATGTTATATAAAGGGCAAGTGTTTTTATAAGCTTACGAAAAAAGGTTTTCAGTCTCACATTATAATATTAGTTTATGCTATAGTTAACTCATTTCCAACCTCAAGGCCTATACAAGATATTCATAAAAAAATATATATAAAAAGACTTTCCAGACATGAGAGCATTGATAGTTACGTTGGAGGAAATTAAAAATTATATGATTTGTTTACAAGCATTGGATGAAGTAGAGCAACTCATTGGTAATGAAAATAATAAAGTGGAACAACAACAACAAAACAATAGTTGTGAAGAGTGATGAAAATATAAATCTCTTTCTATTGATTCAATGATTCAAATATACACAACTCAAGATATTATATAGTGCAAGTACTCTAACTAACTCAGTTAACAAGCAACTCTAACTTCCTAACAAACTTTACTACTGTATCTATAACTGTTACAGATATTATATGGAGAACATCTAGTGAAACATGACTGTGACAGATGGGATATCATTGTTGACTTCTCCTCTAACTGTGATTGCAGCTTTGGCTCTTCCTCTAACTGTGATTGTAGCAACTGAGTATAAATCTTAGCAATCCTCTGCAAGTTGATGGAGCAAGGCTGTACGAGAAGCTTGTCTTTCAAATAAAGGAAACGAGAGGTAGAAAGAGGTTTGGTGAATGTTTCAGCCACCTGGTTTGTGGTAGAAACATACTTCAAAGCAATCTGTTTGGCAACAACTTTATCTCGAATAAAATGACAATTGATTTCTATATGTTTAGAACGAGAGTGGAAAACTGGGATTAGAAGCCAAGGCCATAACAGAGAGGTTATCACACCAGAGCTCAAGAATAGAAGATGAGGTAATATGCATGTTTGTCAGTAACTGTTGCAACCAAGTTAATTCATCAGTGGCATTAGCAAGGCCCTATACTCAGCCTTAGTAGATGATCGAGAAACAATGGATTGTTTTTTAGCACTCCAAGAAATTAGATTAGAACCCAAATATACACAGTGACCTGAAGTGGATTTTCGATCAATACTATCTCCAGCCTAGTTTGAATTAAAAAAAACATGAAGAAAGAAGGGACCAGAAGTGAATTGCAGACCATGGTGACGAGTACCTTTCACATATCTCAACAATCGTTTGACAGCTTGAAAATCAGCATTAGTAGGAAGATTCATATGCTGGCATGCCTGGTTAACAGCTAAGGCTAAATCAGGCCTGGTAATGGTGAGATACTGCAAGCCACCAACAATATTCCTATACAGAGAAGGATTAGAAAATGGAAGACCATCTAAAGAAGAAGAAGAAGAAGAAGCTTTGATAGTTAAAGAGGTAGAGCAGGGTTTTGTAGACGTCCCCGAACGCCCCGGGAGGGTTAAGTCCCGTTCTGTTCATATTGGGGTCACTACAGTTCAAGGACTCAAATGTCACGGTTCTTAATCTTGAACCAAAGAGTCCAAATCCGGCAAATCGTTTTGAAAACAGATTTTTTGAAAGAAGTGCCAAACATGGACTGCTTCGCCAGATACAGAGTCGCCACCTAAATGTTTTTTAATGGGAAATTTAGGAAACCCTGACTCGGTGCCAAAGGCCACGTGTCCGTCATCACCAAAGTTGCCTCGGCTCGGGAACTTGGGTACGATTGGGGAAGGTCACTTCGTGAGCACCCCCGCTCGCCCGGTCAAAGACCGGCCTCTACTAACCATGATATCTTATTTTGAAAACATTGTATGTTCTTATTCCGGTTATTAGCCTAGGTTACTATGTGATGCTCGCAGCAAACAAGTATAGACTGGGCCGCCTGAATTGGAACAAAACATTTCATGTTTGTTTGTTTGAAAATGGTTTGATGGTGCTACCCGCAGGTAGGCTAAGACGCGGATTCGCCACCCTCAGGTGGGCTTAGAAAACATGATTTTGCCACTATCTAGTGGGCTTAAAACAAACATTTGATGAATCGTCCCAATTCAAGTAACTCAACCTCCACCCACAGGCATCCAAGGCGGTTATATCACATAAGCAGTTAGCCTCATGGTAAGCATGCTATCATGGCAACACTCACACGCATGCAAGGATGCTAAAGCATAAAACTTACCGAGTACTCCAAGCCAAAAACAGAAAACTGATTAGAAATCAATGCATGATCCTAAATATACAGGAATGCCTAATGCAACACATGCAATAATGCAACTATAGCAGGCTCGGCTATTCTAAACATGGCATATGGAATGCTACAACTAACACGTATTCAATTTGGAATTGAAATACAAATGCAGTTTGTATGATGCGCCGAGCCCGGTGCGTGCAAAACAGATGAATGATGCAAACATGCCGTCATACTGTATGCTAATCGAAATATGCCCTATATCTAACCATCGTAAGCGGGTAAATAAAAGGGAAGAAAGACGTGGGGTTGGAAGACATACATCACACTCACGCACACTTATTACAGTTATCCCCTCGCGCAGAGGGTCCGAATAAATATACAGTCCGAATAAAAGAATAATACAGTCCGAAATTGCAGTCCGAATAATACAGATTTTCTAATTAATTAACAAATTAAACTAAGAAAGCTTTAAACTGGCATGCAAGCCAGGGGGCTGCCTCGCTTCTGATGAATGATGTATGCTGGGCTGCCTTTGCGCAGAAATCCATTGGGATGCCCAATTTAGCCTCTGTTTGCAATTGTTCTCGAAATGCGTGCCAGACCCCGAAAAGTTGCTGATTCCTTATTTTGCTGCAACAGAGAGCAGGAAAAGGGCATAGCAATGTATTTCACAAATATATGCATGCCTCGATTCTCGTGCCACCAATCACGCATATCGATGCATGATGGCCGAAGAATCGGATTGCACAACTCAATATAGGGTGCAATGCAGATGAACGCTACAACAAAACCTAACTCCATCATGGGTAATCCGGAGTATCGGCGACTTGGGAATTGAGACCCGTTCCGTCACTCGGAGTACGAAACGTGCCTCGTTTCCCGTGCCCGGGCTAACGCCTATCCCGAACACGATGCAATATGCATGGTATGCATGAAATGCGGCTAATATACAATTCTAGTGTAACAACCCTCGTCCTGATTACCGATAAACTACTGAATGATATACTGATTATTGCTAAACTGGACCGCTAATGACTGATAATCAAATTAACTGAAGTGCCGAATAAACCGATTGAAATCGAAACTGGAATTGAATAAGTTTAGTTATTGAATTGTATATTGCATCTGTTTGATTGATTGATTATCTGTTTGAGTTTATGTGTTTAAACTGCTAGTTGAAGGCCTTATCGGTGGCCGAATTAGAAACCGTTTAGTGTTCCATGATCAGTAGAATATTTCTGATTTAATGGTATATTTATCTGAAAATTGATTAGGAATGATTAAATTAGATTAAAAACGAATTAATTACCAAGATTGACTTATTTACCACATTGCCACCCATAGTGGACATTTTGTTTATTGTTAGTATTGAGCCTTAACACTTAATCAAACTCTTCCTCAGCCATTTTTGTGAGCATAGCCGAAAATTAGAGAGAGAGAGGAGAGGGAGAGAATTGATTTCCTTCTTGCATTGCTTAATCTTGCTTAGAAACTTGAAGATTGGTAACATGGATTACTAAATTGAGCTTTCAAGACTTGTAATTGACACTCTAGGTAAGGAAATCATCACCTTCTTGTTGTCTTTAAGCTTCATCTTGCATGGTTCATGTTCCATTGTAGGATTAAACCATGATTTAGTGCTAAGAAGTTGGATTATGCTTGAATTCATGCATGCATGCCCATTTTGGTGATTTTTGAAGTTGAATTCATGATGGATTGTACATGCATGCTCATGTTTCTATCAAAGTTCATGTTTTCAGTTTGTTTTCCAACTATTGAGCTCATTAGAGCAAGATTTGAACCTTGAATTTGGTTTAAAAACCCATGCATTACATGTTTGAGAGTGTTCTTGAAAATGGGTTTGAAAATGGCTTTAATTGACTCACCTTTGGCCCTTGCATGTACAAATTGAGCTTTAAAACTTGTTGTACTATGAGTTTGAAATATTTTTCCAGAATTTGGGCCCAAGAGGTTGAGTTTTTGGTTGTTGAATGCTTGGTTCGAACTTGGGAGACAAATCTGGAAATTCCAGATTTGGCTTCCTCGCTCGAGCGAGACCTTTGGTTTTGCAAGCTCGCTCGAGCGAGCATCGAGCGTGGTATCGCGCGTAAAAATCGAGCAACCAGTACTTTTACTGTTCATCAGATCGCTCGAGCGAAGGATTGTTCGCTCGAGCGAAGCCTTTGATTTTGGAAGCTCGCTCGAGCGAAGGAAGGCTCGCTCGAGCGAAGAGCCTATTTTCAGCAACTTTTGAAAAATGCCTTCCAACTGTATTTTTGCATCCTCATCCCATTCTAGGCATTCTTAGGCCTAGTTTAAGACATCTTAATGAGGATTTAGACGTAGAACCACACCGAGGAAATGTAGGGATTTAATTATCACCCTTTCCGACTGTGAAACTTAGTGTGTGTTCTATTTGTTAACTGTTTAGGGTTGACTCTCGGGGACGCGCTTTAGCTGCTACTAGCCCAATCTCTGTGAGTAACAATTGTGTAAAGATATGTTCAAAATGACTATCTTTTGAATACTGAACTGAACTGTTTACTGAACTGGAATTATTTACTGAATGAATGTATGTCCTTTATTTCTGAACTGTACTGTGGCATCCTTAGCACTACTGTTACTGACTGTTACTGTTACAGAGATCTCTGTCGGTTCCCTTGTGGAACCATACTGTTTACTGAATGACTGGCCATCATTACTGTTCGGTCTTTTGACCTACTGTTACTGTTATGCTAATGGATGTACCACATATGATTGTTTATTGTACTGAACGACTGTAATACTGATCGAAATGAACTGTTTTCATTACTGTAAGAACATTCATTCTAAACCTCTTTACGCATTATGTTATTCACTGGGCTTTAGCTCACTGTTTATATATATATGTAGGTTCTCAGCAGCCAGACCAGAGCTAGGAGCGTGGGTTGGTCCCCAGTTTTGTCAAGCCAGCCTATGTGCCTCACCGTGGGGTTCCGTGTTGCCATGATTATGGCCTTGGGATTTTGTTTTGGGTTTTTCCCATCGGTCTCCTCACAGTTTTGTATCATCGTATAGACTGAATGTTTACTGTACTGTTATTGAGGGATTAAGTCCCCGCACTGAATGTTGTGTATGATTGTATAGACTGTGCTGTTTTGAACCGTATGAATGCATGAGAAAATGTTTTTGGCATACAGATTTTCACAGCTCAATGGACACTAGTTATTTACTGTAATGGCTTCCGCCAGGCCCTGAACTCTGTTATACTGTATTACTGTTAAGCAGGCCTTCGGTAATCACGGATTACTGGCCGGTTACGGTGCTAAACCCATAGGGCCGGGTTTGGGTCGTGACAGAGTGGTATCAGAGCGATACTTAACCACGAGTTATACCGCACACACGTGTCCAAATGAGCTATAGGGTGTCCTAGAAAAGTAATTAGGGCATCTCATGAATTTGAAAAGTGTGTGCTTATGACTGACTGATTAAGTGTTAAAATGTTAAACCGCTTATAATGATAACTGTTATCACTGCTTATGATTGAAACTGTTATAACTGTTTATAGAAAAAATGGATAATGCAAATGCTGCTAATGAACCTGAATCATCTGAGGCTAGAATGGCCAGACTTGAACTAATGATGGGACTGATAATTGAAAGATTGGATCAACAACAGAACCAACCGCCCCCACCTCCTCCTCCTCCTCCGGTGCAACCGGAACAGAATGTGCAAAATGTGAATGCAAACGAGGGGGATATTATTGCTCTTACCCAGAAATTCAGCAAGCTAAAACCGCCATCCTTTCAGGGAGGCCTTGAACCATTGAAGGCTGAAGCTTGGGTACTTGAAACAGAGAAATTATTTGAAGTGTTTCCGTGTTCCGAAGCCAACAAAGTACTGTTAGCAACCTTCACCCTTCAAGAAGAAGCAAGAAGGTGGTGGATGTTGACCCGCGATGCGAATGCTATTATGACTTGGGCTCAGTTCAAGGAGTCCTTCTTTGAAAAGTACTTTCCCCAGTGCATCCGAGACAGAAAAGTAACGGAGTTTGAGCAACTGAAACAGGGCAAAATGTCTGTTGCCGAGTATGAGAAGAAATTCACCGAACTTGCTAGGTATGCACCACACATGGTGGACACCGATTATAAGAAGGCCAGGAGATTGGAAGGTGGCTTGAATGTTGCTATCCTTGACCGAGTCAACATGTTGAAATTGCCAACTTATGTGGGTGTTCTTGACAGGGCCTTGATGGGCGAATCAAATATTGAAGCACTGAAAACTGAAGCACCAACAACTGAGTGGCAAGGAAAAAGGCAGGGTTTCAAATTCAAGAAAGGCAAGCATAACCCAGCAAACAAGAAACAGAATACGGGGTCGACGACTAGCCCCAGCCAAGGGAGTGGATTTACTCCACCCTGCTCCATATGTGGCAACAAGCACAAAGGGGTTTGCTATCAGATTTCTGGAGCTTGTTTCAGGTGTGGCAAAGTGGGCCACAGAATTAAAGATTGCCCCTCTGCCCCGCAATCCAGTAGTAAAGCTGCACCGAGCGTAGCAGCATCAAATGTAGCACCGAAACCTAACCCCAAAGCTACCGGGAAAGAGCCTATGAGGCAGGGCCGAGTGTTTGCCCTAGTACCGGGAGACGTGCAAAACACTGAGACTGTTGTGTCAGGTATCCTCTCTATCTGTGCTCAAAATGCATATGTGTTGATTGATTCGGGGTCTACACATTCGTATGTATCGCATGCTTTTTCGCGTAAATTGAATAGACCCTTAGAACCCATGAACTATCTGCTAGCTGTATCATCACCTGTTGGGGGATCCATGACATATGCATATATGTATCCTGCCTGTGAAATTATTGTTGGGGATATGCATCTATTTATTGATTTACTGCCATTGAATATTGATCACTTTGATGTAATATTGGAGATGGATTGGTTACAAAAGTATCACGCCACTATAGACTGTGTAACAAAACAAGTAGTTTTCCGTCCACCGGGCTTACCGGAATTTGTGTTTAATGGGATTGGAGTAGTACCCCCACCGTATCTGATTTCTTCTGTAAAAGCTGTTAAACTGATTAGAAAGGGGTGTAAAGGATATATGTGTTCTGTACTGACTGTGTCCACTGATGATAGTGTTAAAACTGATGTGAATTGTATACCTATAGTTAGAGAATTCCCAGATGTGTTTCCAGATGATTTGCCAGGGGATTTGATTGACAGGGAAATTGAATTTACTGTGGATGTGATTCCGGGTACACAGCCGATATCGAAAGCTCCTTACAGAATGGCTCCAACTGAACTAAAGGAATTGAAAGTGCAATTGCAGGAACTGTTAGACAAGAAGTTTATCAGACCCAGTACTTCGCCGTGGGGTGCACCTGTTTTGTTTGTAAAGAAGAAAGATGGCTCACTGAGACTGTGTATTGATTACCGCGAACTGAACAAGGTAACTGTAAAGAATAAATATCCATTACCGCGTATTGATGATTTATTTGACCAGTTACAGGGTGCACAAGTGTTCTCCAAGATTGATCTTAGATCGGGGTACCATCAACTGAAGGTTAAACCGGGAGATATTGATAAGACTGCTTTTAGAACGAGGTATGGCCATTATGAATTTTTAGTTATGCCGTTTGGAGTCACGAATGCCCCTGCTGCATTTATGGACCTCATGAACAGAATTTTCAAACCGTACCTTGATGATTTCATTGTGGTCTTTATTGATGACATACTGATTTATTCTAAGACTGTTGAGGAACATGAACACCATCTAAGACTTGCCCTGTAGACTTTAAGAGAACAGAAACTGTATGCTAAACTGTCTAAATGTGAATTTTGGCTTGATCATGTGATGTTTTTGGGGCATGTTATTAGCAAAGATGGAATTTCTGTTGATCCGCAGAAAATTGAAGCCGTAGTGAACTGGCCTAGACCAACGAATGTAACCGAAGTCCGAAGCTTTTTGGGATTGGCTGGATACTACAGAAGATTTGTCAAAGATTTCTCCAAGATTGCCTTACCATTGACTCAGTTAACACAGAAGGGGACATCATTTGACTGGACTGACCAGAGGGAATCAGCGTTTCAGGAGTTGAAAACTCGACTTGTGACTGCACCTGTTCTTACTTTACCCTCAGGTACGGATGGTTATACTGTATTTAGTGATGCTTCTCATAAGGGTTTGGGATGTGTTTTAATGCAGAATGGGAGAGTTATTGCTTATGCTTCCCGACAGTTGAGACCGCATGAAAAGAATTACCCAACCCATGATCTTGAACTTGCTGCAGTGGTTTTTGCATTGAAAATTTGGCGTCACTATTTGTATGGAGCAACATGTGAAGTGTATACTGACCACAAGAGCCTGAAGTACTTTTCACTCAGAAAGAACTGAATATGAGACAGCGGAGATGGCTTGAATTGATCAAAGATTATGACCTACAGATTCTGTACCATCCGGGAAAAGCCAATACCGTTGCCGATGCTTTGAGCCGAAAATCGATTGGGAACATAGCCTGTTTGCTGACTGGCAGAAGAGTTGCTTTGTGACCTTGAAAAGTCTGAAATTGAAGTTGTCTTGAAAGAACAAGGTGGAACCTTAGCTGCCATTACTGCTCAACCAGCATTGATTAAAGAATTAAAGAGAAACAGCAACTGGATGATTACTTGAAGAAAATCATCGAAGAAAAGATTCTAAACCAAGACTGGGGTTCAAATTTGACAGCAATGTACTGAAATTTCAAGATAGACTGTGTGTACCAAATGGCACCGAATTGAAAAGAAGAGTCCTCCAAGAAGGCCACAGTTCGAGGTTTTCGATCCACCCGGGGAATACAAAAATGTACCAAGATCTGAAACAGAATTTCTGGTGGCCGGGAATGAAGAAAGAAATTGCCGACTTTGTGTCCAAGTGTCTTCATTGCCAACAAGTCAAAGCTGAACATCAACGACCTGCCGGATTACTGCAACCCTTACCCATACCAGAGTGGAAATGGGAGCACATCACGATGGATTTTATCGTTGGGTTACCCCGCTCCAGGAAAGGTATGGATTCTATTTGGGTTATTGTGGATAGATTGACCAAATCTGCTCACTTCTTACCTGTCAAGACAATCTATAATGCGGATAAACTGGCTGTTATCTATATTGATGAAATTGTTAGATTGCACGGAGTGCCTGTGTCTATTGTTTCTGACAGGGATGCGAAGTTCACATCGAGGTTCTGGCAAAGCCTACAGACTGCATTGGGTACTGAATTGAGGCTGAGTAGTGCCTATCATCCTCAGACAGATGGACAGTCAGAAAGGACCATCCAGACTTTAGAGGACCTACTGAGAATGTGTGTCCTTGATTTCCAAGGAAACTGGGAAAGTCATTTGCCGTTGGCTGAATTCGCCTACAACAACAGCTATCATTCGAGTATTGGTATGGCGCCTTTCGAGGCATTGTATGGCAGAAAGTGTAGATCTCCAATTTGCTGGGCAGAAGTTGGAGATGGGCCTTTGCTTGGGCCCGAGATTGTATATGAGACGACTGAAAAGATCAAACTGATACAGCAGAGACTGAAAACCGCACAGAGTAGACAGAAAAGTTATGCAGATGTTAGAAGACGGGACAGAGAGTATGAAGTGGGTGATCACGTTTTTGTGAAAGTGACACCAATGAAAGGCCAGACTCGTTTTGGAGTCAAAGGCAAGTTAGCGCCGAGATACGTCGGACCGTATGGGGTGATTGAAAAAATCAATCCGGTGGCATATCAAGTTGCACTTCCTCCTGAAATGGAGCATATGCACAACGTCTTCCACATTTCGATGTTGAGAGACTATCTTCGAGATCCGTTTCATGTGATTGAGCCTACCCGTATCGTGTTGAGTGATGACTACACTTACGAGGAACGGCCTATACAGATTGTAAACCGGCGGATCAAGAAACTGAGAAACAAAGAGATCCCACTAGTGAAAGTTGACTGGCAGAATCACTGGTGGTGTGTATGCCACTTGGGAAAGGGAAGATGACATGGCGAAAAGATATCCTGATTTGTTCCCACTGAACCCTGTTTTCTTCCAGAATGAAGGTAACTCGAGTTTAGAGGACTAAACTCCTTATAAGGAGGGGAGACTGTAACAACCCTCGTCCTGATTACCGATAAACTACTGAATGATATACTGATTATTGCTAAACTGGACCGCTAATGACTGATAATCGAATTAACTGAAGTGCCGAATAAACCGATTGAAATCGAAACTGGAATTGAATAAGTTTAGTTATTGAATTGTATATTGCATCTGTTTGATTGATTGATTATCTGTTTGAGTTTATGTGTTTAAACTGCTATTGAAGGCCTTATCGGCGGCCGAATTAGAAACCGTTTAGTGTTCCATGATCAGTAGAATATTCTGATTTAATGGTATATTTATCTGAAAATTGATTAGGAATGATTAAATTAGATTAAAAACGAATTAATTACCAAGACTGACTTATTTACCACATTGCCACCCATAGTGGACATTTTGTTTATTGTTAGTATTGAGCCTTAACACTTAATCAAAACTCCTCCTCAGCCATTTTTGTGAGCATAGCCGAAAATGAAGAGAGAGAGAGGAGAGAGGAGAGATTGATTCCTTCTTGCATTGCTTAATCTTGCTTAGAAACTTGAAGATTGGTAACATGGATTACTAAATTGAGCTTTCAAGACTTGTAATTGACACTTAGGTAAGGAAATCATCACCTTCTTGTTGTCTTTAAGCTTCATCTTGCATGGTTCATGTTCCATTGTAGGATTAAACCATGATTTAGTGCTAAGAAGTTGGATTATGCTTGAATTCATGCATGCATGCCCATTTTGGTGATTTTTGAAGTTGAATTCATGATGGATTGTACATGCATGCTCATGTTTCTATCAAAGTTCATGTTTTCAGTTTGTTTTCCAACTATTGAGCTCATTAGAGCAAGATTTGAACCTTGAATTTGGTTAAAAACCCATGCATTACATGTTTTGAGAGTGTTCTTGAAAATGGGTTTGAAAATGGCTTTAATTGACTCACCTTTGGCCCTTGCATGTACAAATTGAGCTTTAAAACTTGTTGTACTATGAGTTTGAAATGTTTTTCCAGAATTTGGGCCCAAGAGGTTGAGTTTTGGGTTGTTGAATGCTTGGTTCGAACTTGGGAGACAAATCTGGAAATTCCAGATTTGGCTTCCTCGCTCGAGCGAAGGATTCCTCGCTCGAGCGAGACCTTTGGTTTTGCAAGCTCGCTCGAGCGACATCGAGCGTCGAAAAATCGCAACCAGACTTTTACTGGATTGTTCGCTCGAGCGAAGCCTTTGATTTTGGAAGCTCGCTCGAGCGAAGGAAGGCTCGCTCGAGCGAAGAGCCTATTTTCAGCAACTTTTGAAAAATGCCTTCCAACTGTATTTTTGCATCCTCATCTCATCCTAGGCATTCTTAGGCCTAGTTTAAGACATCTTAATGAGGATTTAGACGTAGAACCACACCGAGGAAATTTAGGGATTTAATTATCACCCTTCCGACTGTGAAACTTAGTGTGTGTTCTATTTGTTAACTGTTTAGGGTTGGCTCTCGGGGACGCGCTCTAGCTGCTATTAGCCCAATCTCTGTGAGTAACAATTGTGTAAAGATATGTTCAAAATGACTATCTTTTGAATACTGAACTGAACTGTTTACTGAACTGGAATTATTTACTGAATGAATGTATGTCCTTTATTTCTGAACTGTACTGTGGCATCCTTAGCACTACTGTTACTGACTGTTACTGTTACAGAGATCTCTGTCGGTTCCCTTGTGGAACCATACTGTTTACTGAATGACTGGCCATCATTACTGTTCGGTCTTTTGACCTACTGTTACTGTTATGCTAATGGATGTACCACATATGATTGTTTATTGTACTGAACGAACTGTAATACTGATTGAAATGAACTGTTTTCATTACTGTAAGGACATTCATTCTAAACCTCTTTACGCTTTATGTTATTCACTGGGCTTTAGCTCACTGTTTATATATATATGTAGGTTCTCAGCAGCCAGACCAGAGCTAGGAGCGTGGGTTGGTCCCCAGTTTTGTCAAGCCAGCCTATGTGCCTCACCGTGAGGTTCCGTGTTGCCATGTTATGGCCTTGGGATTTTGTTTTTGGGTTTTCCCATCGGTCTCCTCACTGTTTTGTATCATGTATAGACTGAATGTTTACTGTACTGTTATCGAGGGATTAAGTCCCCGTACTGAATGTTGTGTATGATTGTATAGACTGTACTGTTTTGAACTGTATGAATGCATGAAAAATGTTTTTGGCATACAGATTTCACAGCTCAATGGACACTAGTTATTTACTGTATTGGCTTCCGCCAGGCCCTGAACTCTGTTATACTGTATTACTGTTAAGCAGGCCTTCGGTAATCACGGATTACTGGCCGGTTACGGTGCTAAACCCATAGGGCCGGGTTTGGGTCGTGACATCTAGCATGCCTCAATGCTATGAAAATGAGACGCCTCGGAGTGCGTGCCAGACGGGCACGCATACTGAGGCGATGATTCTAAGGCATGAAATGGCATACACGATGCAATTGGACTTATACTAACACAAGTGGACCTCAGCCACACTCACATAAGAGGCCGTCGGATAAAAATGAAGTGCCTCGAAATGCGTGCCCACGGGCGCGCAAACCGAGGCGATGCATTCGAATGCAAAATGACATGGAAATGATATATAATGAGGCTAAAATGAAATGTCTCGAAGTGCGTGCCCACGGGCACGTAAATCGAGAGAATGGCATACGGAATGCAATGATGCGAAAATGGCATACAGAATGCAAAACGGACTTACACCAACATGAGAGGGCCTCAGCCACTATCATACGGGAGGCCGTCGGATAAAAATGAAGTGCCTCGAAATGCGTGCCCACGGGCGCGCAAACCGAGGCGATGCATTAAAGCATGAAATGACATACGAAATGCGAAATGGACTTATACTAACATGAGAGGGCCTCAGCCACACTCACATGAGAGGCCGTCGGATAAAAATGAGGTGCCTCGAAATGCGTGCCCACGGGCGCGCAAACCGAGGCGATGCATACGGAAGGCAAAATGACATGGAAATGATATGCAAACATGCAAATGGAATTTCAGCACTCACAAATGATGCAAAACAGTCCCGAAAGGGGGAAATGACACCGAATGCACGGAATGGTTCCGAAATGTGATAACAAGCACCCGGAATGGCCTATAGCCACACTAAACATGCATGGTTGGTACATGGTATGCAAAACAGTAGCAAGGCAGCCCCAAAATAGCATTATTCACAGTACAAATCATGGCGAAATAATGAGCATAGATAGGACAACAATAGCATGCAAGAATACGAGCCAAGAGAGGGGTATTGAAGCAAGTGGTGTATGCGATGCTCAAACTGAAAAGTACCCTTCTACAACACTGATGAGGGACTAAAAATATGCACATTTTCAGTAGATGACATCCCCCAACTCAGTATGAAAACATGGTAAAAATGCTATGCAAGAATGAGGATATATGAGGCTATAACATGAAGTACCCAAACATCCATCAAATCAGCAAAGACCCTAATGGAATATGTCAAGAAGATCAAAATATGAATATTTCTAGTCTGATGATGACCGAAAACAGAAGCTAGATAAGCTCAAAAAGGCATGCAAAATGGGGTCAAAGAGAGATATAAAGGCAAGTATAACATGGAGACCCCAAACAAAGTTGATCCCTTCTACAATATTGTAGAGGGACACAAAATAAGCTCATTCACAGTTCATGGCATGTTCCAAAACAGACTGCATGTAGGTCAAATAAATCATGCAAGTTTACGGTAATTTGAAGGAATTATGAAGCAAGTGCATGATAGAGAGGCCAAACAGGGTTGAGCCCTTCTTCAATGTTGAATAGGGGCTCAAAATAGGCCCACTCACAGTTTACCTCATGCCCGAAAACAGATCACTCATAGGCCAAATATTTCATGCCAAAAACAAGGGTAAAACATGGATTCAAAGCAACTTGCATATGGAGCATGAAAACAAGGTTGAGCCCTTCTTCAATGTTGAAGAGGGGCTCAAAATAAGCACAATATCAGTTCATGAGATGCTCCAATTCAGATCACACATAGGCCAAATATTCAATGCAAAATAATGGCATACAAGAGGATATTGAAAGAAGTGCAAGATGGAGGGCTCAAACAGAGTTGAGCCCTTAAACAAACCTCAAGAATAGCTCAAAAGAAGACCACTTTCAGTATTGGTCGGAGCTCAAAACAGTGAGCAAGTAGGGTTAAGAAATGAGGCAAGAAAATGGTGTAAAAGAGGGGATTTGAGACTTACCCTTGAAGACAAGTCTTTCTTTGCTTCTTGACTTGAGTTTGTTGCTTCTTAGCCACTGAAAAACCTTCCTTTGCTGCTGAAATGGAAGTGGTGAAGGTAGTGCTTGGTGTTGATGAACAAATGAGACCAAAACTTGAGAGTTTGAGAGTGATAGAGAGAGATATGCTTGAACCCAATTTTTCTAACCCTAAGGACTGAATTGGGAGGCCCCTTATATGGACAAAAGAGGGGTGTAAAAGGGGAGGGAAATGCACCCAAGCTTTCCCTCCCAAAATATCCCCGGATGCCAAAGATATTTTGGAGAAACAGCTATACAGCTGTAAAGTATGCACTGAGGGGAGTGTGGCCGGCCAAGTGCTTTTTCTGGAGGTGGCGGCCGGCCACCCCCCATGGCCGGCCGGCTAGGGGGCAAAAATGAAGTGAAGAATTAATGGCCGGCCACCAGATGATGGTGTCCTCCCAGGTGTGTACAACAAGGCCCTGTGGTTCAAATTTGACAACTCTGAAACAGGAGAGAGAATAGGCCACTTCAAAGAGGGGTTCAAAAGGTCCAAAAAAATTACTGGCCGGCCATAGGTTTTTAGGGTCCTCCCATGTGTGTACATCACAAATATGTGGTTTTGGCTCGAAGAAAATGGCCCTAGGGTGGTCAACATTAGCCCGGAAGTGAGAAAAACGGGCGCCGGGGGGCGCCGGAAGAGCATAACAGGTTGCTTGGACAATTGCTAGCCTCCCACCCTCCAGTGATCTTCCTGATGATAAAATAGAGGTACCTGCCAAAAATGAACAAAAACTGATGCAAAACGAATGCTCGGGGGCCAAACCGCGAGGTTCGGGGCCCGAAAACCGGCTGTAAGCACCGAAAGTGGCATTCAGCCACGAAGTGGGTATCTAAGACCCCAGTGTCCCTCGTTATGATAAAACAGAGGTACCTGCCAAAAATGAACGAAAACTGATGCAAAACGAATGCTCGGGGGCCAAACCGCGAGGTTCGGGGCCCGAAAACCGGCTGTTAAGCACCGAAAGTGGCATTCAGCCACGAAGTGGGTATCTAAGACCCCAGTGTCCCTCGAAAGGGAGTAAATGAGATGCATGCCAAGAACCGGAGGAATCGGAGATGGTTGGGTGGTCCCGAACCGAGGCACACGGCCTGACGGCTCCGAAAACCGGGAACCGGGCTCCGAAACGGGCAAAATGGCCTACGGCCACGAAATGTAGCCCACGGCCACTGAGAGATGATTTGTTAGACCTCTCCCTTCCCTCAGGAAAGAAAACAGAGAAAATCGAGTCTGGTTCGCAAACCGAGGCAAGGCACAAAAGAGAGTTCGGAAGTCCGGAGGCAGGGCGCACGGCCGCGACTCTGAGACTTCTGAACGAGCACAGTATGCAACATCACCGAGCGCTCAATCGGCGACGTCTGAGTCTTAAGGTCGGTCAAAAATGGGGTGTCTACAGTTGCCCCTCTTTGACAGAACTCGGAAGTCATAACAATGACGGGAGTGAATGTCAAAGCCCAGAGACGACCCATTTTTGACAAGGCCGAAGACTTAGACAATCATACAAGATGAACAGAGATATGCGCCCGCAGGCGTGCCCGCAGGCAGGAGGGGGGCAAAATGCAAAGCGACATGCACAGAGCCAAATGATCATGCAAATGCAGCAAGCTGTAATGAGGCAAGTATTCGCAAATAGATGCAACAATTTTAAGCAAGAATGCAAAGCAACAACTACATTTCATGCAGTTAGGAATGCGGAGAATGATTCGATTCTCGTCGCGTCTCACACGGAGAAGATACGATACCTGTGCGATTCGTCTGGTCGCACCAGCCTCAAATGAACCGTACATACAATATCGTGCCTGCAAAAGAGAGAAACTCAACAAGAACAATATGCTAACAACATATATTCAATGTGATTCCTGTGATTCCGAAAGTTTGACACACGCAGTGTCGGCGAGTGAATGCAACACAATGCGAGAAAGGAACGGGCGTGACAACGCATGCACAAGCACAGGGATATGGTACACCAAGAAATCATGCATGACAATGCAAAATGTTGATTAGAATGCAAGTTATACGCACAACAATGCAAAAAGAGCACGAATCAGGGTGCCCGTCGGTTGCGAAACAACGAGTAAGAAAACGCGCATTTCGGCGAAGGCAACTCAATCGCGGCCTCGGTTTCACCTCCCGGAGAGGTTACAACATGATTAAAAAGGATACACCTTGATTCTGATGAGTGATGATGAGACACATGTCAGAAATTGCAGCTAAAGTTCCGACGGAGCAATTTCGCGCCAGAAAGTGCACTTTTCTTGAACTTTTTCAGGTCCCGGGAGCTCCAATCTTCCTCAAAATTTGCAGGGAGCTAGAGGGGGGAGTGGGGAACATGGCCGCCAAGTGGTGGTCCTAGGGGAGGCCACCGGCCATGCTGCAAAAAGCAAATGGCCGGCCAGCCAGGGAAGGTGGCCGGCCGGCCATCTGCCCAAAAGTAGGGGCAATTTCGTCTTTTTCTCATTTCCTATAAATACACTCACCCATTCCATCCGAAATCACTCCCCCAGGTGTGAAATTCTCTCCTCTTGCTCTCTAAGCCATTTTTTCTTTCAGATCTGCACTTTATACGCGCTTTTCGGCCTTTTCTGCAAGTTGTTTTCGCGAAATTCTTCAGATTTAAGCACTTTGAAGCGACTAAATTTTGATTTCGGAGCCACTTTTCTCATTTTCACCACTTGAGGTAAGTTTGTCTCAATATTTGGAATATTTTCTCGGGAGTTGACTTTTGTTGACTTTTTCATTTCCCGGGAGTTGACTTTTGTTGACTTTTTCCAATTTTGGCTCATTTTTGCTCATTTTTGCTCCTTTTTGCAGATTTCTCGAAATGGCAGGCAATTTCCCTCACGGCGGAGGTCCTCCAGGCGCCGGAGATGATTTTGATATTATGGCACTCCCCCCGAGGGTCCGGCCTTTTATCCCTGAGAGATATGCCCCGGCAGTGCACATCCTTCCGCGAGCGGTTTTCCGTCATTTCACTGACTTCAACGACCGGGCACCCGGAGACTTGCTTCTACGAGAGCCGGAGCAGCACCTCTCTTCCGAGGCACGAGAGGTATTTTACTTTATTTTCTGCATTTTCCGTGCACTTTGTAGCTTTGCCATGCTTAAACACACGGTTGTAGCTTATGACATAGTACTTTGCCTGCATTCTGAATATGCGACTCAAACACTTGAATTGCTGAACACACGGCCCACTGACTGATTGATTGTGAACACACGGCACACATTAGTTAAGCATTGAACCACGGCTCAAACACTGATTTGTCGAACACACAGCCCGAATTCGAAGGTGAACACACGGCGCACATTGACTACGAGTAGAACACACAGTCCCAAACTCTGATTTTCTGAACACACAGTCCAAGTTGATGATGAACACACAGCCCACACTGATTAGGATTGAACACACAGCCCAAAACATAGATTTACTGAACACGCAGCCCAGATATAAATAAAGTGAACACGCAGCCCACTGATTAGGATTTGAACACGCAGCCCAAAACATAGATTTACTGAACACGCAGCCCAGATTATAATTAAAGCGAACACGCAGCCCACTGTTTTAATGATTTGAACACGCAGCCAAAACACCAATTTACTGAACACGCAGCCCAGGTAGAAATAAAGTGAACACGCAGCCCACTATTTAATGATTTGAACACGCAGCCCAAAACACCAATTTACTGAACACGCAGCCCAGGTAGAAATAAAGTGAACACGCAGCCCACTGTTTAATGATTTGAACACGCAGCCCAAAACACAATTTACTGAACACGCAGCCCAGGTAGAAATAAAGTGAACACGCAGCCCACTATTTAATGATTTGAACACGCAGCCCAAAACACCAATTTACTGAACACGCAGCCCAGATAGAAATAAAGTGAACACGCAGCCCACTGTTAATGATTTGAACACGCAGCCCAAAACACCAATTTACTGAACACGCAGCCCAGGTAGAAATAAAGTGAACACGCAGCCCACATTTAATGATTGAACACGCAGCCCAAAACACCAATTTACTGAACACGCAGCCCAGTAGAAATAAAGTGAACACGCAGCCCACTGTTTATGATTTGAACACGCAGCCCAAAACACCAATTACTGAACACGCAGCCCAGGTATATAAAAAAGCGAACACGCAGCCCACTGTTTAATGATTTGAACACGCAGCCCAAAACACCAATTTACTGAACACGCAGCCCAGATAGAATAAAGGAACACGCAGCCCACTGATTAATGATTTGAACACGCAGCCCAAAACACTGATTTACTGAACACGCAGCCCAGGTAGAAATAAAGTGAACACGCAGCCCACTGATTAGGATTTTGAACACGCAGCCCAAAACACCATTTACTGAACACGCAGCCCAGAGTAGAAATAAGTGAACACGCAGCCCACTGATTAGATTTTGAACACGCAGCCCAAAACACTGATTTACTGAACACGCAGCCCAGTAGAAATAAAGTGAACACGCAGCCCACTGATTAATGATTTGAACACGCAGCCCAAACACCAATTACTGAACACGCAGCCCAGATAGAAATAAAGTGAACACGCAGCCCACTGATTAGGATTTTAACACGCAGCCCAAAACACTGATTTACTGAACACGCAGCCCAGGTAGAAATAAAGTGAACACGCAGCCCACTGTTTATGATTTGAACACGCAGCCCAAAACACCAATTACTGAACACGCAGCCCAGGAGAAATAAAGCGAACACGCAGCCCACTGATTAGGATTTTGAACACGCAGCCCAAAACACTGATTTACTGAACACGCAGCCCAGGTAGAAATAAAGTGAACACGCAGCCCACTGTTTAATGATTTGAACACGCAGCCAAAACACCAATTTACTGAACACGCAGCCAGATAGAAATAAAGCGAACACGCAGCCCACTGATTAGGATTTGAACACGCAGCCCAAACACTGATTTACTGAACACGCAGCCCAGGTAGAAATAAAGTGAACACGCAGCCCACTGATTAGGATTTTGAACACGCAGCCCAAAACACTGATTTACTGAACACGCAGCCCAGATAGAAATAAAAGTGAACACGCAGCCCACTGATTAGGATTTTGAACACGCAGCCCAAAACACTGATTTACTGAACACGCAGCCCAGATAGAAATAAAGTGAACACGCAGCCCACTGATTAGGATTTTGAACACGCAGCCCAAATACTGATTTACTGAACACCAGCCCAGGTAGAAATAAAGTGAACACGCAGCCCACTGATTAGGGTTTTGAACACGCAGCCCAAACACACTATTTATTTGCACACACTTCTTCATTTGACTTGCACACAGCTTCTTCATTGATTCTGACATATACATTCATTCTGAACGCAGGTTGGCTCTCGTACAGTACGAGGATATGGCTCCACTGCCGCGAGGGAGTGGTACGCTGAGCTCCCGGAGGCTGTCCGGGATTTAGTTGACGCAGCAGGGTTGGACCATTTTGCATGGGATTATCACACTGCCCTGCCAGCAGGACACTATTAGCTGCTCTGGTGGAGAGATGGTGGGACACCACCAATTCTTTCCATTTCTCTGCCACTGGGGATATGACCATGACCCCGCTGGACTTTGCTGTGCTCACCGGCCTAGACACAGACGGTTGGCCCATTCCTTACGACGAGGATATGGGTGAGTGGGAGGCAGCATGGATGTATCTGTTGGGGCTCGCCCACCTGTAGACAGAGCTTCCGGGAGAGTCCGGTACACCTGGTTCTCTTCCCGTTTTCGGAGGCCAGAGATGGAGCCTGAGTCTCCTGAGGAGATTGAGCAGTACACCCGAGGTTTTCTCATGTTCCTCTTTGGCACCACTCTGTTTGCCGACAGGGGGAACACTGTTGGTTTATACCTTCTGAGTGCCCTGGTGGACCTATCACAGGTCCATCGGTATGACTGGGGTGGCGCTGGCCTGGCTACCCTCTACTGCTACATGAGTGCGGTCTCGCGGGCGGGGAGACTTGCTCGGCGGCTACTGGAGAGCTGGGAGGTACGTTCTGTCCCCTTGATTTACATTTCTGCTTCTCATTACTTGTTCATTGCACACACGGCGCACTTTACATACTGTATTCTGCCTTTAGCACTTTGGATTCACATTCCGCACTGTTTTTCTCAGCTATGGGTGTATGTGTATTTTCCCGCGTTAGCCCCGGAGATGGAGGTGGCGGGGTTTCTTATGGCTCCGTTTTCGCTGGTATTTGAGGGCCCGCACCGAGCGAGACCTCGAGAGACTCTCTTCTACCTGCGACAGTATTTTGATACTGTGCGGACGACAGAGGTACTTCAGAACTCTCAGTTCCTTTCATTTTCATCTGATTTGCCCTGTATATTCCTGATCTCTGATTGATTTATGCACTGGTCATCCGCAGATCACTTGGCAGCCTTGGGCAGTCTTAGGTGATGGCCTCCGATATCAGTATCCCGGAGGATCGACTAATTCCCAGTATAGGTTCCTGCTCGAGGGACGATCGGTAGGGCATGGTTCTGGGGGAACGCTTTCTGCGCCAGGTGTGGGGGTACGATTCTCAGGACCCTCCTGCTGTACCTCCAGCCACTATGCGGACTGCGGACAGACTCTCTGCTCAGGAGGTCACTAGTGCCATGCAGGGCACGGATGCCTTGTTACATCTCATGGATGGGGACTACGCCACCTATCGTCGGATATATCTGATGCCCCCCTTGACGGAGTGCGTGCTCCGACACTGAGCCCACTGACATACCATCTTCGAGTCGTGCCCGTGCCACGGACATCCCTCCTCTAGCAGGGCTGGGTGCATCTAGGGGTAGAGGTAGTTCTATTCCTCCGATCCCTCCGTCTCTTCATCCACATGCTGGGTGGCCAGACATGCCGACCGAGCTGACGAGTTGGCGATTCGGGACTCCTTACCAGGTCCCGCTAGAGCCTCTCTTCCTGACCACAGATATGTCAGAGACCCTGACTCACCCCCGGTATGTTTTTCAGCTTTGATTCATCAGTCAGATATTTGGACGTTCATTCCCTTACTGATAGTTTTGCATTTGTATTTGCAGCCTCCAGTTGAGTACACGGACGAGCTGCTCGGGATGCGCCACATTCGAGGGCATGATCCTACGGAGGGAGGGACATCTAGCCCTCATGGGCGTGCAGGTACTGTTTATCTTTCCCGTATTTAGCATATTCTGATAACATACTGGTTTGAACATTCTGCTGTATTGATAGTCTGTGTAGAGCACATCTGACACACACCCCACTCACATATTGCACTTGCATCTGCTTTTCATATTTGAACTGATGCATTGAACTCTTCACTTTCAGATGCCTCCTGTATACGCACCATCGCAGGCCAGGCCACCCGGGCCTTCTCAGAGGGTCGAGGTGCTGGGCCATCTGGGCCCTTTCGAGGAGCTGGGCCATCCAGGCCTTCTCAGGGAGCAGGGCCATCTAGGCCTGTCCGAGGAGCTCGAGGAGCAGGGTCGTCTCGCAGACGCAGGGCACCCATTATTGAGGAGGAGGATGAGGAGGTCGCAGACCGTGAGTCAGATACATCCGCTGGGGAGGGAGGCTCGGTCTTGGTCCGGGAGTGGAGGTGAGGTGAGGCAGGGGGATCCTGAGGATGACAGCTCCGACCCGGATGGTGATGATGGTGCAGAGGTTATCCCGCAGAAGAGGATGAGAGGGCCTCCTCATTCCCGTTCCCGAGGATATTGATGTTATTTCCTGCTTTATTTTACTTTTTGCTAGTAGTTTGTAGCACTTTGCACATTGTTAGGCAGTTTTATTTCTGTAAAACTTGTACCTTTATTTGTTGTAAAACATGATGGAATGAAACAGCTTTTGAAAAGATGTTTGTATTTGAAAATCTTAGCATCGCAACGCATCATTTTGCACAAAGATGAGATTGAATGGAAATGTGCCTTGTGTATTCACCAGGTCAGGTAATGAACCGACGCAACAAATCAAACAACTGACTTACTAAGAAATAACAGAATCTTAGCAAGTTTACAATTCGATAAGCAAAATACAACAATGTTAATGACTCGATAAACAAGACTTAACAAAATCGCGCAAGCAAAAGGTAATAACTCTAAACACAAAATACGACAGCTCGACAAAACTTACAACTCGATAAACAAAACAACAACTCGATAAGCAAAAGTACAACAAAGCGCACTTCGGACGGACGATCTGGATGATGGAACGTATCCGAAACTGAGAGAAATGGAGGCCTTCGACATCCTCGATGCGTAGAAATGCCTCAAACTTCTTTCCGGAGGGCAAAACAGGGCCAATGCGTGGCCGAACAAATTTTGCATTTGGAGACTAGAGGGTGGCCGGCCTACTAGGATAGATGGCCGGCCGGCCACCTCCCCCACAACCCCCAGATTTTTGACACGTGTCCTTTGAATAGTGTTTTACCCCCTATAAAAGCCCCAGCCTTGGAACTAATTCATTTCATCACCGTTTCTCACAAAAATGGAGGCATTTCTCGCAGAAAATCTCACAACTTGGATTTCTTCTCTGGATGGTTCGGAAAAGTTGAACTTCCGGGGTTTCGGCTTGAATGCACTATTCACGCTGGGCCGGACTTCACTGCATCTCCCTTCCTCTGTGCCGCGGCAAGGTTTTGGAACCCGGTGACGCATGTCTTCAGCTTCGGAGGGCAAGAGGTATGTCCCACTTTTGAAGATTTTCAAGTTTTGATAGAATCCGAGCGAGGTGAGGAAATCTTGCCTCGACTCAATTTGGCCATGCCCAAACCCTAGGGCGGATGTGTGGACTGAACGCACATGATGCTCGATCCCTGATTTGTAACGAATGTTGGATATCCCAAGCCTGATTTACCGGTTCTCCGATGCTGGTGACCGCGGCGACCACCATGGCAAGGCTTCCGGCAACACGCCCTCTGTTTATGCCTTATCTCATTTTCTGTTTGCCTCCAGCTTCGGAGGATCCGACGCCGTCTAATGAGGTGGCCCAGGGCTTGAAAGAAAGAAGAAGTTGCGTCGCCATGACCTTGGCAGAAACACTGATGGGCTGGATACTTTCTACCGTGGAGACAACCAGGTTTGCAGGGAGTCCACTACTGCTGCAGGTAATGTTTCCCACCCAAGCTCACATATGTATTTGCTCACATCACTCGGCCCTCAGGCTCGGTTTTTCTCACAAAACCCTCATCTTACTTTTCTCTCATCGTACATCTCTCTATTCTTTATTCTCTCATCATTTTTTTTTATCCCTCCCCAGATATGGTTAATGGACAAATTGCAAGTTGTAGACTCTTGCCCTGCATACTCAGCCCGTGGCTATTTCTTTCGACAACGCCTAGTCAACGCCCTTGATGAGGGATGGTGGTTTGAATGGATGTGTAATTTGTCGGCAGATCGCATCGCGTGGCGCTGCCCTTGGCTCAATCTCCCGGCGATGAGCTACAGCATGTCTCGACAGGTTGGAATTCGATTGATCGGCTTGACCTCTAATCTCTAGCTACAAAATGCTTTCGGCCATGCGTTGGTCCTGTTTTGCCCTCCGGAAGGAAGTTTGAAGTATTTCTAGGCATCGGGAATGTCGAAGGCCTCCATTTCTCTCAGTTTCGGATACGTTCCATCATCCAGATTGTCCGTCCGAAGTACACTTTGTTGTGTTTTTGCTTATCGAGTTGTTGTTTTGTTTATCGAGTTGTAAGTTTTGTCGAGCTGTCGCGTTTTGTGTTTTGAGTTGTTACTCTTTGGTTACACAATTTTGTCGAGTCTTGTTTATTGAGTCGTTAACATTGTTATATTTTGCTTATCGAGTTGTAAACTTGCTAAGATTCTGTTATTTCTTAGTGAGTCGGGTTTTTTGATTTGTTGCGTCGGTTCATTACCTGACCCGGTGAATACGCATAGCACATTTCCATTCAATTCCATTTTTGTGCAAAATGATGCGATGCGATGCGATGCTAAGAATTTCAAATACAAACATCTTTTCAAAAGCTGTTTCATTCCATCATGTTTTACAACAAATAAAGGTACAAGTTTTACAGAAAATAAAACTGCCTAACAATGTGCAAAGTGCTACAAACTACTAGCTAAAAAGTAAAATAAAGCAGGAAATAACATCAGTATCCTCGGGAACGGGAAGGAGGAGGCCCTCTCATCCTCTTCTGTGGGATAACCTCTGCACCATCATCACCATCCGGATCAGAGCTGTCATCCTCCGGATCTCCCTCGGCCTCGCCTCCGCTCCCGGAACCAAGACCGGAGCCTCCCTCCCCAGGAGATGTCTCTGACTCACGGTCTGCAACCTCCTCCTCCTCATCCTCGACAATGGGTGCCCTGCGTCTGCGAGATGGCCCCGCTCCTCGAGCTCCTCGGTAAGGCCTGGATGGCCCAGCTCCTCGAGTCCCTGTACCTCGAACATGCCCAGCACCTCGACCTCTCTGAGAAGGCCCTGGTGGCCTGGCCCGCGGCGGAGCATATACGGGAGGCATCTGAAAATGGAAAGTGCAATACATCAGTTCAAAAATGAAAAGCAGGTGCAAGTACAGTATGTGAGTAGGGTGTGTGCCAGATGTGTCCCACACAGCCTATCATTGCAGTAGAATGTTCAAAACCAGCATGTCATCACAAATATGATAAATGCAAGGGAGATGAAGGGTACCTGGAAGCCCATGATGGACATCTGCGCCTCTCTACGCAGGACCATCCCCTCAAGTGAGGCCACCATCTCGAGCATCTGATCCATGTACTCCCGAGGTGGCTGCAGATACAAGCTCAAGTCATCAATAAATAAGCAACTGCCAAAATGTCTGTGTGATAAATGAAAAATGGTGGAACATACCGGTGGTGAGTCAGGATCACTGACATATCTGTGACCAGGCATCGGAGGCTCTATAGGGATCGGAGTCGGAGAAGTACTCCCATACTGCCAACTCGTCAACTCGGTCGGCATGTCTGGCCATCCGGGATGATAAGGGGACGAAGGGATCGGAGGGATCGAACTACCTCTACCCCTAGATGCACCAGCCCTGCTAGAAGAGGGAATGTCTGTAGCACGGGCGCGACTCGAAGATGGTGCGCCAGTGGGCCTCAGTGGCGGAGCCCGCACTCCCGTCAAGGGGGGCATCAGATATATACGGCGATAGGTGGCGTAGTTCCCCTCAATGAGATATAACAAAGCATCGGTGCCCTGCATAGCACTATGACCTCCTGAGTAGAGAGTCTATCGGCAGTCCGCATAGTGACTGGAGGTACAGCGGGAGGGTCCTGAGAATCATACCCCCATATCTGACGCTGAAAGCGTTCCCCCAGGAACCAAGCCCTGCCAACTGGTCCCTCGAGCAGGAACCTATACTGGGAACCACTCGACCCTCCGGGGTACTGATTTTGCAGATCATCGCCAAAGACTGCCCAGGGCTGCCAAGTAATCTGCGGATAACCAGTGCAATCAATCAGAAATCAGGAATATACAAAGCATATCAAAGATGAAAATGAAAAGGACTGAGAGTTCTGAAATACCTCTGTCGTCCTCACAGTATCAAAATACTGTCGTAGAGAAAAGAGGGTCTCCCGAGGCCTCGATAGGTGCTCGCCCTCAAACATCAAGGAGTACGGAGTCATAAGGATCCCTGTCACCTCCATCTCCGGGGCTAAGGTGGGAAAGTATACGTACACCCATAGCTGAGAAAAGCAGTGCGGAATGTGAATACAAAGTGCTAAAGGCAGAATATAGAATGCAAAGTGCGCCGTGTGTGCAATGAACAAGTAATGAGGAGCAAAATGTAAATCAAGAGGACAGAATGTACCTCCCAGGCTCTCCAGTAGCCGCCGAGTAAGTCCCCCCGCCCACGAGAGACTGCACTCATATAACAATAAAGGGTAGCCAGGGCAGCGCCGCCCCAATCATACTGATTGACCTGTGATAGGTCCACTAGGGCACTCAAGAGATACAGCCCCACAGTGTTCCCCCTATCAGCAAACAAAGTAGTGCCGAAGAGGAACATGAGGAAACCGCGGGTGTACTGCTCAATCTCCTCGGGAGACTCAGGCTCCATCTCTGGCCTCCGGAAGTGGGAAGAGAACCAAGTATACCGGACTCTCCCGGAAGCTCTGTCTACAGGTGGGCGAGCCCCCAATAGATGAATCCAAGCAGCCTCCCACTCACCCATATCCTCGTCGTAGGGAATGGGTCCACCGCCTACGTCTAGGCCGGTGAGTACAGCAAAGTCTAATGGGGTCATGGTCATATCCCCGGTGGCAGAAAAATGGAAAGAATTGGTGGTGTCCCACCATCTCTCCGCCAGAGCAGCAAACAATGTCCTACTGATATGACAGTGTGATAACCCCCTGCAGAATGGTCCGAATCCTGCAAAGTCAACCAAGTCCCGGACAGCTTCCGGAAGCTCAGCATACCACTCCCTCGCGGCAGTGGAGCCATAACCTCGCACGGTGCGAGAGCCAGCCTGCATTTAGAATGAATGCATGTATCAGCAAATGAAGTGAATGAGCTGTGTGCAAATGAAGTGAATGAGCTGTGTGCAAATGAAGTGAATGAGCTGTGTGCAAATGAAGTGAATGAGCTGTGTGCAAATGAAATGAACAAGCTGTGTGCAAATTGAATAAAAATGGGTGCGTGTGAAATGGATGCTGTGTAAAATCAGTGGGCTGCGTGTTCACTAAATCTGGGCTGCGTGTTCAGTAAATTTGGTATTTGGGCTGCGTGTTCAAATTTCAGAAAAATCAGTGGGCTGCGTGTTCGCTTTAATTTATATCTGGGCTGCGTGTTCAGTAATTTTGATATTTGGGCTGCGTGTTCAAATTTCAGAAAAATCAGTGGGCTGCGTGTTCACTAAATCTGGGCTGCGTGTTCAGTAAATTTGTTATTTGGGCTGCGTGTTCAAATTTCAGAAAAATCTGTGGGCTGCGTGTTCACTAAATCTGGGCTGCGTGTTCAGTAATTTTGTTATTTGGGCTGCGTGTTCAAATTTCAGAAAAATCAGTGGGCTGCGTGTTCACTAAATCTGGGCTGCGTGTTCAAATTTCAGAAAAATCAGTGGGCTGCGTGTTCGCTTTAATTTATATCTGGGCTGCGTGTTCAGTAAATTTTGGTATTTGGGCTGCGTGTTCAAATTTCAGAAAATCAGTGGGCTGCGTGTTCACTTTAATTTATATCTGGGCTGCGTGTTCAGTAAATTTGGTATTTGGGCTGCGTGTTCAAATTTCAGAAAAATCAGTGGGCTGCGTGTTCACTTTAATTTATATTGGGCTGCGTGTTCAGTAATTTTGGTATTTGGGCTGCGTGTTCAAATTTCAGAAAAATCAGTGGGCTGCGTGTTCACTAAATCTGGGCTGCGTGTTCAGTAAATTTGTTATTTGGGCTGCGTGTTCAAATTTCAGAAAAATCTGTGGGCTGCGTGTTCACTAATCTGGGCTGCGTGTTCAGTAATTTTTGTTATTTGGGCTGCGTGTTCAAATTTCAGAAAAATCAGTGGGCTGCGTGTTCACTAAATCTGGGCTGCGTGTTCAAAATTTCAGAAAAATCTGTGGGCTGCGTGTTCACTAATCTGGGCTGCGTGTTCAGTAGTTTTGTTATTTGGGTTGCGTGTTCAAATTTCAGAAATCAGTGGCTGCGTGTTCACTAAATCTGGGCTGCGTGTTCAGTAAATTTGGGCTGCGTGTTCAAATTTCAGAAAAATCTGTGGGCTGCGTGTTCACTAAATCTGGGCTGCGTGTTCAGTAAATTTGTATTTGGGCTGCGTGTTCAAATTTCAGAAAAATCTGTGGGCTGCGTGTTCACTAAATCTGGGCTGCGTGTTCAGTAAATTTGTATTTGGGCTGCGTGTTCAAATTTCAGAAAAATCTGTGGGCTGCGTGTTCATAATCTGGGCTGCGTGTTCAGTAATTTGGTATTTGGGCTGCGTGTTCAAATTTCAGAAAAATCTGGGCTGCGTGTTCACTAAATCTGGGCTGCGTGTTCAGTAATTTTGGTATTTGGGCTGCGTGTTCAAATTTCAGAAAAATCAGTGGGCTGCGTGTTCGCTTAATTTATATCTGGGCTGCGTGTTCAGTAAATTTTATTTGGGCTGCGTGTTCAAATTTCAGAAAAAATCAGTGGGCTGCGTGTTCGCTTTAATTTAAATCTGGGCTGCGTGTTCAGTAATTTTTGGTATTTGGGCTGCGTGTTCAAATTTCAGAAAAATCAGTGGGCTGCGTGTTCAGTAGTTTTGGTATTTGGGCTGCGTGTTCAAATTTCAGAAAAATCTGTGGGCTGCGTGTTCAGTAAATATGTGTTTTGGGCTGTGTGTTCAATCTATCAGTCAGTGAGCCGTGTGTTCAACAATTCAAGTGTTTTAACTACGTGTTCAGAGTGCAAACAAAGTACTATGTCATAAGCTACAACTGTGTGTTCAAGCATGGCAAAGCTACAAAATGCAGAAAATTACAGAGAATGAAGTAAAATACCTCTCGTGCCTCGTGAGAGAGGTGCTGCTCCGGCTCTCGCAAAAGAAGATCCCCGGGTACCCGATCGTTGAACTCGGTGAAGTGACGGAAAACTGCCCGCGGAAGCCTATGTGCCGGCGGAGCGTATCGATCGGGAATAAAAGGCCGGACCCTCGGGGGCAATGCCATAATGTCAAAATCATCTCCGGCACCCGGAAAACCTCCGCCGTGAGGGAAATTGCCTGCCATTTCGAGAAATCTGCGAAAAGGAGCAAAAATGAACAAAAATTAGCCAAAATTGAAAAAGTCAACAAAAGTCAACTCTCGGGGAATGAAAAGTCAACAAAAGTCAACTCCCGGGAAAATTTTCCAAATATTGAGACAAACTTACCTCGGGTGGTGAAAACGAGAAAAGAAGTCCGAAATCAAAATTTAGTAGGCTCAAAGTGCTTAAAACTGAAGATTTCGCGGAAACAACTTGCGTGGAAGGCCGAAAAGCGCGTATAAAATGCAGATTTGAAAGAGAGAATGGCTTGGGAAGCAAGAGGAGAGAATTTCACACTTGGGGGAGTGATTTCGGAGGCATTGGAGGTGTGTATATATAGAAATGTGAAAAATGACCAAAATGCCCCTGCTTTTGACAGATGGCCGGCCGGCCACCTTTCCTGGCTGGCCGGCCATTTCCTTTTTTGCCCCTGGCCGGCAGCCTCCCCCTAGGCCACCACTTGGCCGGCAGCCTTCCCCACTCCCTCCCCTACCTCTCTGCAAATTTTGAGGAAGATCGGAGTTCCCGGGACCCGAAAAAGTTCAAGAAAAGTGCACTTTCTGGCGCGAAATTGCTCCGCCGGGACTTAGGCTGCAATTTCTGACATGTGTCTCATCATTATTCATCAAAATCAAGGTGTATCCTTTTTGAACATGTTGTAACCTCTCCGGGAGGTGAATCAGAGGCCGCGATCAAGTTACCTTCACCGAAATGCGCGTTTTCCAGCTCGTTGTGTCGCAACAAACGGGCGCCCTGATTTATGCTCGTTTTGCATTGTTTTGCACATACTTGCATTCTCATAAGTATTTTGCATTGTCATGCATGTTTACCATACCTCTATACTTGAGTGTGCGTTGTCACGCATTATCTTTTCTCGCATTGTGATGCATCCATCCGTCGACACTGCGTGTGTCACACTTTTCGAATCACAGGAATCACATTGAATATATGTTGTTAGCATATTGTTCTTGTTGAATTTCTCTCTTTTGCAGGCACGATATTGTATGTACGGTTCATTTGAGGCTGGTGCGACCAGACGAATCGCGCAGGTATCGTATCTTCTCCGTGTGAGACGCGACGAGAATTGAATGATTCTCCGCATTCCTAACTGCATGAAATGTAGTTGTTGTTTTGCATTCTTGCTTAAAATTGTTGCATCTATTTGCGAATACTTGCCTCATTACAGCTTGCTGCACTTGCATGATCATTTGGCTCAGTGCATATCATTTTGCATTTTGCCCCCTGCCTGCGGGCATGCCTGCGGGCACACACATTTCTGTTCATCTTGTATGATTGTCTAAGTCTTCGGCCTTGTCAAAAATGGGTCGTCTCTAGGCTTTAACATTCACTCTCGTCACTTCTTGACTTCCGAGTTCTGTCAAAGAGGGGCAACTGTAGACACCCCATTTTTGACCGACCTTAAGACTCAGACGTCACCGATTGGGCGCTCGGTGATGTTGTATATTGTGCTCGTTCAGAAGTCTCAGAGTCGCGGCCGTGCGCCCTGCCTCCGAACTTCCGAACCCTCTTCTGCACCTTGTCTCGGTTTGCGAACCAGACTCGGTTTTCTCTGTTTTTCTTCCTGAGGGGAGGGAGAGGTCTAGCAGATCATCTCTCAGTGGCCGTGAGCTACTTTTTGTGGCCGTAGGCCATTTTGCCCATTTCGGAGTCCGGTTCCCGGTTTTCAGAGCCGTCAGGCCGTGTGCCTCGGTTCGGGACCGCCCAACCGTCTCCGATTCCTCCGGTTCTCGGCAAGTGCCTCTGTTTTATCATAACGAGGGACACTGGGGTCTCAGATACCCACTTCGTGGCCGAACGCCACTTTCGGTGCTTACCGCCTATTTTCGGGGCCCCGAACCTCGCGGTTTGGCCCCCGAGTATTCATTTCGCATCGATTTTTTTCATTCTTGGCAAGTGCCACTGTTTTATCATAACGAGGGACACTGGGGCCTCAGATGCCCACTTCGTGGCCGAACGCCACTTTCGGTGCTTAACGGCCGGTTTTCGGGCCCCGAACCTCGCGGTTTGGCCCCCGAGCATTCATTTTGCATTGGTTTTTGTTCAAATTTGGCAGGTACCTCTGTTTTAGCACCAGGAAGATCACTGGAGGGTGGGAGGCCAGCAATTATCTCAGATAACCAGTTATGCTCTTCCGGCGCCCGTTTTGCTCACTTCCGGGCTAATGTTGAACACCCTAAGGCCATTTTCTTCCAACCAAAACCACATATCTGTGATGAGGGCACATGGGAGGACCCTAAAAAGTGATGGCCGGCCAGTAATTGTGATTTTCATTTTTGAGCCTCTCCTTCAAATGCAATGTTGTGACTCCTGTTCCAGAGTTGCCAAATTCCAACCATGGGACCTTGTTCTACACACCTGGGAGGACACCAAAAATTGGTGGCCGGCCATTAATTGTTGGTTTCATTTTTGGCCATGGCCGGCCGGCCATGGGGAGTGGCTGGCCGACCAGTAGGGTGGCCGGCCGGCCATCTTCAAGAAAAGTAGTTGGCCGGCCTGCTTTCTCCTTTTGAACACTTTACAGCTGTCCAGCTGTTTTTCAAAATATCTCAGCCCTCCGGGGGATATTTTGGGAGGGAAAGCTTGGGTGCATTTCCCTCCCCTTTTACACCCCTTTCTTGCCTATTTTAGGGGCTGACCTCCTTCTTTGTTAGGGTTAGCAACTTTCTTCTCAAGACATCATCTCCCTTTGCCTCCATTTTCATCCCCAAAACCTTGAAAAACTTTCAAGTGTTAGCCTCATTTGTTCATCAACACCAAGCCTCACCATCACCACTTCCATTCCAGCAGCAAAGGAAGGTTTTTCAAAGGCTAAGAAGCAACAAATTCAGGCCAAGAAGCAACAAAAGTCTTGTCTTCAAGGGTGAGTGCTCTTTTACCCTTTTTGAGCACATTTTTGCGTCAATTCTTTACCCTATTTGCTCACTGTTTTGGGCTCTGACCTCTACTTATTTTGTGCTTATTTTGGGCCCCTCTACAACATTGTAGAAGGGCTCAACCCTGTTTGAGCCCTCTATCATGCTCTTCCTTCAATATCACCTCTTATGCCAATATCTTACATGCTTTGTTTGGATTATGATTGATCCATTTTCGAGCCTGATATAAACTGTGAGTGGGCTTATTTTGAGCCCCTCTTCAACATTGAAGAAGGGCTCAACCATGTTTGGCCTCTCTATCATGCACTTTCTTTGTAATTCTCCAATTTACCGTAAAATTGCATGATTTATTTGACCTATTTGTGATCTGATTTGGAGCATCTCATGAACTGATATTGTGCTTATTTTGAGTCCCTCTTCAACATTGAAGAAGGGCTCAACCTTGTTTTCATGCTCTGCATGCCACTTGCTTTGAATTCATGTTCTACCCTTGCTCTTGCATGCTATTTTTAGTCCATGAGTGATCTGTTTTCGAGCATACAATATATTGTGAGTGGGCCTATTTTGAGCCCCTCTTCAACACTGAAGAAGGGCTCAACCATGTTTGGTGGTTCTATCATGCACTTGTTTTGTAATTCTTCCAATTTACCGTAAAATTGCATGCTTTGTTAGGCTTTCTTAGCTTCTGTTTTGAGCCTTCATCAGGCTAGGAAAGAGTCTGATTTTGGCCTTCTTGTCCTATTTTGTTAAGGGTCCAAGACTGTTTGATGCATCCTTTTGGTATCTCATGTTATAGCCTTTGTTGGCTTTATTTTGCATGCTATGTTAAGCATATCTACATACTGAATTGGGGGATATCATCTACTGAAAATGTGCATATTTTTGGTCCCTATTTAATGTTTTAGAACTGTATTTTTCAGTTTGAGCATTGCACATATCACTTGTTTCATTATTCCCCTATTTTCCCCCATTTTTGCATGCTATTTTTGCCATACTTGTGATTGTTGTTTGGCCATTCTTTGTACTGTAAAAATGCTATTCCAGGGGCTGCCTGGCATCTGTCTTTACATGTCATGTCCATATTGTGCATGTTTGGCATAGCTGTAGGCCATTTCGGGTGCATAACATTGCATTTCGGGCATCGGGTGTAATTTTGCTATAATTCGGGGACTGTTTTTGCATCATTTTGGCTGCTGAAATTTACATTTTCCATATACCATATGCTACATCTCATTTGCATGTCATTTTTGTGCCTTAGGGCCATGCCTCGGTTTGCGTGCCTGTGGGCACGTATTTCGAGACATCTCATTTTCATCCGACGGCCTCCCGTGTGAGTGTGGCTGAGGCCCTCTCATGTTGGTATAAGCCCAATTTGCATCGTGTATGTCATTTCATGCTTTAATGCATCGCCTCGGTTTGCGTGCCCGTGTGCACGTATTTCGAGACACTTCATTTTCATCCGACGGCCTCTTATGTGAGAGTGGCTGAGGTCCTCTCATGTTGGTATAAGTCCATTCTGCATTCTGTATGCCATTTTCGCATCATTGCATCCTGTATGTCATTTTCTCGGTTTGCGTGCCTGCGGGCACGCACTTCGAGACATCTCATTTTAACCTCATTACATATCACTTCTATGACATTTTACATTCTGTATGTATCGCCTCGGTTTGCGCACCCGTGGGCACGCATTTCGAGGCATCTCTTTTTATCCGACGGCCTCTCATGTGAGTGTGGCTGAGGCTCATTCATGTTAGTGTAAGTCCATTTCGCATTCTGTATGTCATTTTAGTCTCATTGCATCGTGTATGCCATTGCCTCGGTTCGCGTGCCCGTGTGCACGCATTTCGAGGCATTTCATTCTCATCCATTGGCCTCCTATGTGAGTGTGGCTGAGGCTCACTCATGTCGGTGTAAGCCCATATTGCATCGCACATTTCATTTTTAGTCCTATTGCATCACATATCTCATCTTCTCGGTTTGCGTGCCCGTGGGCACGCATTTCTAGACATCTCATTTTAGTCTCATTATATGTCATTTCCATGCCATTTCATGTCTTAGAATCATCGCCTCGGTTTACGTGCCCGTCTTGCACGCACTTTGAGGCGTCTCATTTTCATAGCATTGTGCATGCTAGAATTGTATTTTAGTTGCATTCATGCATATCATGCATATTGCATTGTGTTCGGGATAGGAGTTAGTCCGGGCACGGGAAACGAGGCACGTTTCGTACTCCGAGTGACGGAACGGGTCTCAATTCCCAAGTCACCGACGCTCCGGATTACCCATGATGGAGTTAGGTTTTGTTGTAGCATTCATCTGCATTGCACCCTATATTGAGTTGTGCAATCCGATTCCTCGGCCATCATGCATCGATATGCGTGATTGGTGGCACGAGAATCGAGACATGCATATATCTGTGAAATACATTGCTATGCCATTTTCCTGCTCTCTGTTGCAGCAAATTGAGGAATCAGCAACTTTTCGGAGTCCGACACGCATTTCGAGAAACATTGCAAACAGAGGCTGATTGGGGCATCCCAGTGGATTTCCGCACAAGGCAGCCCAAACTTGCAGTATTCATCAGAAGCAAGGCAGCCCCTGGCTCGCATGCCAGTTTATAGCTTTCTTAGTTTAATTTGTTAATTAATTAATTAGAAATTTGTATATTATTCGGACTGTATCATTTTGGACTGTATTATTCTTTCATTTTGGACTGTATTATTTATTCGGACCCTCTGCGCGAGGGCGTAATTGTAATAAGTGTGGGTGAGTGTGTTGTATGTCTTCCAACCCCACGTCTTTCTTCCCTTTTATTTATCCGCTTATGATGGTTAGATATAGGGCATATTTCAATTAGCATACAGTATGACAGCATGTTTGCATCATTCATCTGTTTTGCACGCACCGGGCTCGGCGCATCATACAAACTGCATTTGTATTTCAATTCCAAATTGAGTACATGTTAGCTGTAGCATTTCATATGCCATCTTTAGAATAGCCGAGCCTGCTATAGTTGCATATTGCATGTGTTGCATTAGGCAATTCTGTATAATTAGGATCATGCATTGATTTCTAATCGGTTTTCTGTTTTTGGCTTGGAGTACTCGGTAAGTTTTATGCTTTAGCATCCTTGCATGCGTGTGAGTGTTGCCATGATAGCATGCTTACCATGAGGCTAATTGCTTATGTGATATAACTGCCTTGAATGCCTGTGGGTGGAGGTTGAGTTATTTGAATTGGGACAATGCATTGAATGTTTGTTTTAAGCCCACTAGATAGTGGCAAAATCATGTTTTCTAAGCCCACCTAAGGGTGGCAAATCCGCGTCTTAGCCTACCTGCGGGTAGCACCATCAAACCATTTTCAAACAAACAAACATGAAATGTTTTGTTCCAATTCAGGCGACTCAGTCTATACTTTTTTGCTGCGAGCATCACATAGTAACCTAGGCTAATAACCGGAATAAGAACTCACATTGTTTTCAAAATAAGATATCATGGTTAGTAGAGGCCGGTCTTTGACCGGGCGAGCGGGGGTGCTCACGAAGTGACCTTCCCCAATCGTACCCAAGTTCCCGAGCCGAGGCAACTTTGGTGATGACGGACACGTGGCCTTTGGCACCGAGTCAGGGTTTCCTAAATTTCCCATTAAAAAAATATTTAGGTGGCGACTCTGTATCTGGCGAAGCAGTCCATGTTTGGCACTTCTTTCAAAAATCTGTTTTCAAAACGATTTGCCGGATTTGGACTCTTTGGTTCAAGATTAAGAACCGTGACATTTGAGTCCTTCGAACTGTAGTGACCCCAATATGAACAGAACGGGACTTAACCCTCCCGGGGCGTTCGGGGGACGTCTACAGTAAGGGTAAGTTTTTTAATTATTTTTATTAAATGAAAATGAAAAAAAAGAAGAAGATTAGATCATCCAATTTTTTGTATACTAAATGTAATATTTGGATAAGATTTAGAATTTAGAGTAGTAAGTATTGTATAATTAAAGAATAAAAAACACAGTCATTCAAATTTTGAAAAGACATTTTATTTCAATATTCAAATGCCATCAAGGACATCACGATATACAACATTTTTTGTGTAATTTGACGGTTGGTCAACCTTATTAACAATCAATATCTTCAAGCCTGATGGTGTGGTAACACGCGATAAGGCAATATATAACTGACCATAGGAGAATACTGGATTAGGAAGGTATACACCAATTTTTTTTAAAGTCTGACCTTGACTTTTGTTTATGGTCATTGCAAATGCTAATTTTATGGGAAATTGTCTTATTTTAATCGGGACAGGTGAATGTGTGGTAGATGGTGATAAAATGATACGTGGAATAAAGACTCCTTCCCCCAATATTCGAACCCGTAATCACTCGTGCCTCAATCACTTTATCTCCCATTTTCTCAACAATAAGACGGGTGCCATTACATAGACCTTGAGATTGATTGAGATTTCTCAGTAGCACTATAGGTGCTCCCTTTTTGAGTTCAAGGCAATGACTTGAAATTCCTGGAAAATTTAATGAGTGCAATAACTCTGGTGGATGCATGCCTTCGTAAATGTTCTCACCCTCAGCTAGACATATCGTATCTGTACTTAGGGATTTTTGAGATTCTCCAGGCAACATTGATAGCATTATGACATTTAATTCATCAACATCAGCATTTATATTTGTTTTAGATTTTTTTTAATATATAAATTATGTTTTTAAAGATTTTTTATAAAAATAATTTAACAATCTTATCACTAACCATAGTATATAAGAGAAATTAAAAAGGGTACTGCAGTAATTATACACAGATTGTATCCATAATTATTTGTATGAGGGAATTTTAAATGCTGATCAGGGGATTTTGATCAAATCAATAAATGCTGAGTTTTTTTTTTTTTTTAAATAAAAAATTTAGAAAATTCAGATTAGAATATTGAAGCTCCCACAGGCCTTGGGGTTAAAAACCCCATTTTGCTTAATATATAGTATAGATAGATAGATAGATAGATAGATATATCTTTTTATTTTTATTTTTATTTTTGTGTGGTTTCTATTCGGGTATTTTTTTTTTCAATTTATTTAAGATGGAGTTGTGGGTATCTATTTTTTTTAATTTAATTTATCTGTGGTTTCCATTTGTTTTTAATTATTATTATTTAGGTAAGTTATTAATTTGTCCCGTTAAGTGATTTAAAATTTTGATAGATATACATAAAAAAAATACATAATTATATTATTAAATCATAATTCAAATTTAGATGTTATATCGTTTTGAGATCTATAGCTAAATTCTTATCTTTTTTTTATTTTTGTGTGTAACCATAGTGTATGGGAGAAATTGAAAAGGGTTTTGCAATAATTATGAGAGAAGTCAAAAGGGATTGTGCGTTGGGAGAAGTCAATAAATGCTGAGGTTGGGTTGGGAGAAGTTAATAAATGCTGAGGTTTTTTTTTTTTAAATAAAAAAATCAGAAAATTAGGATCAGGAGATTGGTGCTCCCACAGGCCGTGGGGTTAAAAATCCCCTTTTGCTTAATATATAGTATAGATAGATAGATAGATAGACAGATATATCTTTTTATTTTTATTTTTATTTTTGTGTGGTTTCTATTTGGGTATTTTTTTTTTCAATTTATTTAAGATGGAGTTGTGGGTATCTATTTTTTGTAATTTAATTTATCTGTGATTTCCATTTGTTTTTAATTATTATTATTTAGGTAAGTTATGATGTGAGTTAGATATGTGATAGACATGTGAGTTTTATTGATTTAAAGCTTATTTAGAAAAACTTTAAAGATTTTTTAAATTTTTTTTTTTGTTATGTTATGATATAATATATAAAATATAGGTAGATATCTACAACTTTAATAAAAAAATATTATCTGATTTTTTGGGAAAGAGAAAAGGAATGCAAGTTTTAATATTTTTTTTTGAAAATTTGTGAGAGAGATTAGGAGGGAGAGATTATGAAATATTTTTGTTATTAAATAAATAAATCAATCAATAGTTTATTTTAATCTATTTTGTAAATTAAAAATCAATAATTTTAGAAAATTGATTAATTTGTCCCATTAAGTGATTTAAAATTTTGACAGATATACATAAAAAAATACATAATTATATTATTAAATCATAATTCAAATTTAGATGTTATATCGTTTTGAGATCTATAGCTAAATTCTTATCTTTTTTTTTATTTTTATTTTTGTGTGTAATCATAGTGTATGGGAGAAATTGAAAAGGGTTTTGCAATAATTATGAGAGAAGTCAAAAGAGATTGTGGGTTGGGAGAAGTCAATAAATGCTGAGGTTGGGTTGGGAGAAGTTAATAAATGCTGAGGTTTTTTTTTTTTTAAATCAAAAAATTAGAAAATTAGGATTAGAAGATTGGAGCTCCCACAGGCCTTGGGGTTAAAAACCCCCTTTTACTTAATATATAGTACTAGCCTATCACCCGTGCTATGCACGGGATAATTATAGATATTTATATTTGTTTTAGATTTTTTTTCTTATCACTAACCATAGTGTATGGGAAAAGTTGAAAAGGTACTGCAGTAACTATACACGAATTGTATCTATAATTATTTGTATAAGGGGGTTTAAATACTGATCAGGGGATTTTGACCAAATCAATAATTGTGCTGATCAGGGGATTTTGACCAAATCAATAATTGTAGGCATGTGGAAAGATATGTGGATTGAAAAAAGTTAATAAATGCTAATCAATGGATTTTGAAAGTTAATAAATGAATGCAAGTTTTAATATTTTTTTTAAAAATTTGTGAGAGAGATTAGGAGAGAGAGATTATGAAATATTTTTGTTATTAAATAAATAAATCAATCAATAGTTTTTTTTAATCTATTTTGTAAATTAAAAATCAATAATTTTGGAAAATTGATTAATTTGTCCCATTAAGTGATTTAAAATTTTGATAGATATACATAAAAAAAAAATACATAATTATATTGTTAAATCATAATTCAAATTTAGATGTTATATCTTTTTGAGATCCATAGCTAAATTCTTATCTTTTTTATTTTTTATTTTTGTATGTAACCATAGTTTATGGGAGAAATTGAAAAGGGTGTTGCAATAATTATGAGAGAAGTCAAAAGAGATTGTGGGTTGAGAAAAGTCAATAAATGCTGAGGTTGGGTTGGGAGAAGTCAATAAATGATGAGGTTTTTTTTTTTTTTAAATCAAAAAATTAGAAAATTAGGATTAGGAGATTAGAGCTCCCACAGGCCTTGGGGTTAAAAACCCTCTTTTGCTTAATATATAGTATAGATAGATTAGGTAAGTTATTAATTTGTCCCGTTAAGTGATTTAAAATTTTGACAGATATACATAAAAAAAAATACATAATTATATTATTAAATCATAATTCAAATTTAGATGTTATATCGTTTTGAGATCTATAGCTAAATTCTTATTTTTTTTAAAAATTTTTGTGTGTAACCATAGTGTATGGGAGAAATTGAAAAGGGTTTTGTAATAATTATGAGAGAAGTCAAAAGGGATTGTGGGTTGGGAGAAGTCAATAAATGCTGAGGTTTTTTTTTTTAAAATCAAAAAATTAGAAAATTAGGATTAGGAGATTGGAGCTCCCACAGGCCTTGGGGTTAAAAACTTCCTTTTGCTTAATATATAGTATAGATATAGATGTGAATTCTCACGATTGATTTTTGGTATGGGAATAATTATTACAAAAATTATAAAGATAAATAATATAGTGTCACATATCTAATAATATAAAAAGATGAAGTAAAAAGTGATATATAGTAGCCCTCTTCTGTTTGATAACATTGTTTATATTATGATAAATTTGGCTTAACGATTATGTAAACAGTTTTTGTGGTGTGAGCTCTCGGGTTTAACCCTTGTAGGAAAGAATTTGATATCTTCTGTGGTGGTATATCGTGGATTAGTAATTTATTTGATAATGTAAACATTTCTCATATTTTTAATTACTCTATTATGGATTGACCCAAAAAAAATGTTATGGTAAATTACACTTGAGGAAATTTCATTTTGCCCTCCAAACTATATATAAATGATCAATTTAACCTATTTACTTCTTATAATTTAAATTTTACACCTATACTATTTAATTTTGGATCAATTTCATCCTTGCCGTTAGCTACCGTCTATAGTTAGATGGCATTTGCTGCCGTCTTCATTTGAGATATCATTTTACCCCTCAAACTATCTCAAAAATATCAATTGTGGTTGTTTAATTGATATTTTGAAGATAGTTTGGGAGGCAAATAAAATTTCAAATGAAATTTCAGTACCATGTCAACAACTTCCGTTTGATTATAGACAAAAGCTAATGACAAGGGTGAAATTGATCCAAAATGAAATAGTATAAGTGTGAAATTGAAATCATAAGAAGTATATGGGTTAAATTGATTATCGATGTATAGTTTGGGAGGATAAAATGAAATTTCCTCTATTTAATATATACAAGATCCAATTTAAAAAAAATTATTTTTAAATTGTAACTTCTAATTTTTATATTGTAATGGCGGCAAAGGCAGTGGTGTAATAATGGTGGTGATTATGGTAACAGTGACAATAGTTATGAAAGTGAAGGGTAGCTGTGATGGTAGTGGAGAGATGGTGGTGACTATAGTGGTGGTATGGTAATAATGATAGTGAAATGATGGTAATGCTTATGCAATTATGATAATGGTGGAGGTTGTGGTGCTGGTGGTGGTGGTGTTAGCGGAGGGGTGGTGGCATGATGGTTGTGGTGACAACAATAGCAGTAGCAGTGGTAGGAGTGGTGGTGGTGGTAGGAGTGGTGATGGTAGTGGAGGGGTGATGGTTATGGCCATTGTTATGGTGGTGGTGGCGATAATAGGAGTGGTGGTGCTAATAACAATGACAGTGGTAGGAGTAGTGATGGTGATGGCGGTAGCGACAATAATATTATAATTATGTATGTCAATACATATGCATAACTATTTATAAATTTAGTAAGAATTAAGTAAGTTTCTTATTACTTAAATTTTTCTTAACTTACATTTTAGGAAAATTTACCTATAAATTCCATTTTGAGGAATGATGATTCATTTAGTCCCAAGAATTTTCTTACAGACCAATTAGTTTCATTGATTTTGGAAAGGTAGATTTAATATATTATTTGAATATTAGATTTGCGATTATACCCTTATTTTTATTTATGTTTCCTTCTTCTTCTTCTTCTTCTTCTTCTTCTTCTTCTTTTTTTTTTTTTTTTTTTTTTTTGCTAGAAAGATAATGTACACAATCTATGAAAATCAAAATTGGAATGAATTTTTATATAAGAATCTTTTTTATTTGGAAAACATTTAAAAATGAGTACAAAAATAACTTGAACTATGAGATTCTTCAAACATTCCAAAAGGATGTGGATTCTTCAAACATTTCAAAAGGAGTACAAAAAATCCTTAGTAAATTTTGGACAAATGTATAATTTCAAACTGTAACACTCCAATATAATACTCAAACGTAACACTCCAATATAACACTCTAAAAAAACTCCTTAGTATAACATTTCAATGTAACAAAAAAAAAAAAAAAAAACTCCTTAATATACTTTTTCCAAGCGTAACACTCCTAAAAAATAATGTGGGATTCTTTAAACCATTCCAAAAGGAGTACAAAAATTCATTAGTAAGCTTTGAACAAATGTATAATTTCAAATTGTGAGTGTTATGTTTGAAAAAGTACATTAAGAAATTTTTTAGTATTTTTGTGTGTGTTACATTGGAGTATTATGTTTAGGATTGAATTGATTGGAGTGTTACGTTCAGGAAAAGTACACTAAGGAGTTTTTTTGTATGTTATATTGGAGTGTTACATTTGGAAAAAAAAAGTGTACTAATGAATTTTTTTGAAGTGTTACGTTGTTATATTTAGAAAAACTGCATTAAAAAAAATTTAGTGTTACATTGGATTGTTATATTATACTGTTACATTTCTATTCTTAATGTGGAATTTGTTATAGGAGGGAAAATCCAAAAACTCTATAGTGTGAATTGCTCAAATGTGTAATTTTACATTTAGAGAAATCCACTTTTTTTCCTAGAAAATTAAATCCAAATATATAAATGACTATCCTTTCGTGTAATTTTCACTTTAATGGGACCTTTGGGTTATAAAAATAAAAATAAATAAAAAGACTAAATAGTTTATAAGATCACATTTTGAAATTTATTAGTACTTCACCCAAGTTTTAATTAGCCTCTGTTATTTATTTATTTTTTAAAAATTAAAAGCATTAGACAGTGATAGTATCTAAAAATATTATCTTAATAAAAAATGACTCGTAGCTCGAATTGCTTCAGACTCGAATGGCTCGAACTGCCCAAAACGATGTCGTTTTGGGCAGTGTATTTTTTTTTTTTCTTTTTCTTCTTTCATTCTTTCCTTTTTCATTCTTTGCTTTTCATTCTTTCGAACATAGAGACAGAGAGGGAAGAGAAGAGGAGGGAGGGAGAGAGAGAGGAGGAGAGAAGAGAAGAGTAGTAGATCTAGCTTTCCTCTGCAGATCTGGATCCGGAAAGATTTGATCCTTAAAGAATGAAAATCAAATTAAGTAGATCTAGCTTTCCCAGATTTTTGATTTGGGTTTGATTTGGCTCTCTCTCTCTCTCTCTCTCTCTCTCTCTTCTGCACTCCTCATCTTCCCCCTCTGTTTTGGGTTTGATTGATTTTGTTTTATTTTTTCTGATTTGGTTTGTGGCTGATTGGTTTTGATTTTTGATTTTTGGGTTTGACTGATTTGTGTTTGATTTTTTTTCCCCAGATTTTTGGTTTAGCTTTCCCAGATTTGGGTTTGATTTGGTTTTGGGTTTAATTTGTTTGATTTGTTGTTAGCTTCCCAGATTTGGATTTGATTTGGTTTTGGGTTTGAAGGATGAGTAGTAGTATTACGGTGTGACATTTATAAGATCGGATTGTAAGGTTACTCAGAAAATAGATCATGAGTCTGTTTGTTTGTGTTTATGGTGGTGTGGAGTTGGAGGAGTGTAGAGGGAGATGACTCAGCTCCTTCTTCTTCAGCTTTCTTCTTCTTCTTCAGTTCAGAAAAATGCGGAAAAAAAAAAAAAAATGATGAATCTGAAGATGATGTTTGCAAAAAAACAATCAAAAAAATGATGATCTGAGAAATTTTTGGCCCGATCTGAGAAGTTTTTTGATTTTTTTTTTTTTTTTTTTGTGTTGGGTGATTGGGGTTTGATTTTTGTTTGATTTGGGTTTGATTTGGTTGATCTCTCTCTCTGCTCGGGTGATTTGGATTGTTGTTAATGTTGATCTGGATTGAAGATGAAGGAAAAAAAATTAAATATTTGGATTAAGGATCAACCAAGTGCAAACTGTGAGAGAGAATGAAGAAATATTTGGATTTTTGTTTTTCCAGATCAACATAAATACAAATGAAGATGAAGAAATATTTGGATTTTTGTTTGATTTGGATTTGGTTGATCTCTCTATGAACCCAGCAGCCAGACCCAGCTCCTCCTTCTTCTCTTCTTCTTCTTGTTCATCTTCAGAAAACACACAGAAAAATTTTAAAAAAAAAAAAAAAAAAAGGACACCAAAACGACGTCGTTTTGGTGTCGAGCCAAATTCGAGCCTAAGAATTTCGAGCTACGAATCGGAATTGTATCTTAATTTTGAAAATTTTCTAAAACGTGATGCTTTTATGATATTGATTTGTTTTTTTGAATGAAAAAGTCTTAAAAGGTTTTATACAAATAAGAGTGAAGAAAATATATTGATGTATTAAATTATATTAATCTAAATTCTTTTTCAAATGCATGTATTGCATACAAAATATTATTAACTATACTTAGCGGCGGAGGTAAAGAGGGTCTAGGGGGGTCCCGTGCCCCCTTGGGTTTTGCAATTTTTTTTTTTTTTTATAACAAGTATAAAGAAAATATTTTAAATAAAAAATTTATAAAAATATTATTTATAGTGAAATGTCAATGACATTTTTTAAATTATGATAACAATAATGGTTGTTTTAATTGAAAATAAAGAGACTATGATAAGTCATATTATTTTTATGAAAATTTTAATATAATGGTGATATCTGTTATTATTGACATGCAGACATAATTAATCTCAATAAAGATATGGAATTTATTGGATTGTTAGTTACATTTTGACATGTGGGGTTCATTCTCCTTGTGTTTCTTTACTATTGATTGGTGATATCACATGTCAATGATGACGTAATATTACTATTATATTGAATTTTTACTCATATTTTGTATAAAAAAATTATTTTTTCATTTTATAATTTATTTTAAAACTTATATCCATGACTTTTTTATATTGTCTATGATATACTAGTTACAAATAATATTATTTTTTTTTATCTTTCTTGAAGTCAATCGTAAAAATTTATGTGAAATATTTTTGTAAAAATTTATAATGTTGTAATTAATAAGTGTCCCATCTGGTTTAATTTCTTGGCTCCGCCATTGACTATACTCGTAACAATTGCTTTTGTAGAAAATATATTTCAAAATGAAATTTCATAAAATCTTAATTATAAATGTATTTTCAATTTAACAATTAAAAAGGGCATTTTACAAAAACTTTATTACAAAATAAATAAATAAATAATACACTATGAAGTAACTTTATATTACAGAAAGTAAGAATTAAAAAATTATTTTTGATGAAACTAAAATATGAAAATTTTAATAATTAAATATAAAATTTGCACTTTAAAATGTTGCCATAGACTCTTGAAAAGCAAAAAAATAATGTTATGATATCTTGATATATATAAGCATTTAATAACCTTCATATTATATGTTGAATGAGTTAGCAAATATATAAACGATACCTAATATATAAGCATTTAATAACTTACATATTTTTATTTTGTTAGTTGGTAAATTAAAACCAAGTGCATACCACAGTTTCACTTTGTCAATTTTTTGGTTACTTGTAAAAGAGAATTCACAAGAGATTTTAAGACTATGTTCGAATAAATTTTTTTTTTTTTTGAGTCAATTAAAGAAAATAGTACATCATAGTGTGAATTTGAAATGGTGGCATGATGGTTGTGTTGGTGATGATAACGATAGCGATAACGGTAGTGGTGGTAGGAGTGGTAGTGAAGGCGTGGTGGCTATGGCAATTGTTGTGGTGGTGGCATGATAGTGGTGGCAATAATAGGAGTGGTGGTGGTGGTGACACTGACAGTTATAAGAGTAGTGATAGTGATGACGGCAGCGACGATGATATTATAACCATGTATATCGATACATGTGCATAATTATTTATAAATTTAGTTAGAATTAAATAAGTTTCCTACCACTTAAATTTTTCTTCATTTTTAACTTATATTTTATATGTCACTTAAAATTCTAAATGATATTAATTATGATTATTAAACATGTTTAATTATTTTTCATTTAATACATTAAGTTTGGGAAAATTAGTCTAAGGTCCCTCTCTCATTTTTAGTAATGGAAGAGATCCATAATATTATTTTATGATGTATAAGGTCCCTCAACCCCCACACCCATATATCACAGAGAAATTTGACTCTCTCAAATCAAACTTTATTTCTCTCTCTCTACTTCAATACTGTTTAAACCCTAGCTCTCATCAATCTTCTCCTTCTCTCTCTACAAAAATGGCAAACAACGGTCAACCACTCGCTGAGATTGTGATTTTGAAAGGTATGATCTAATATATTGCGAAAGAAGGGTCTGATCCACTCGCTGATATGAATGCTTTTTATGATTTCATCAAGAAATCGCTGCACATTGATGTTAGCAAGACCCAATTGTTTGAAAAAGTGAGAAGGTTGAAGAAAAAGTATGAGAACAATGCTAGCAAGAGTAAAATGGGCGAGGATCGGACTTTTTCGAAGGCTTATGTGCAAAAAACGTATGAATTGTCGAAAAAGATATGGTTTGGTGGAGCTAATTCTGTAGGTGTTGATAGTGCAAAGGTTAATGGGAAAGTAAGGAAGAATCAGAGTCAAAGAGCTATTGCAGCTTCACCAAGGGGTTGATAGTGGGAAGAAAGAAACAAAGATGCAGGTTGAGCCAAGTGTAGGGGTGTCTCTCTCATAATTTAACTTGGTTTTCAATTTCTTCGTCTGTGAATTCTTTATTTTTTTGCAACTTGTGTTTAGCTCATATTCACTGTAATTTATGTGACTAAATGGGAATTTGTTCTTGCTCTGTTTTGTTTCTGTGAAATTTTCCTCCCAGATTTGGTAATATTGAATCTAAATTAAGTTTGTTTATGCTAGAACTTTTGCTAAATTTGTTTTCTTGTCAGATTGGTCTTCGTTACTCTTTTGGGAATTGTTTATTCCAAGACATATTTTGGGAAGTGATTTTGTTTTCGAATTTCTCTGGATTTCCAGAATTACTCTGGAGGAAGAAGATGATGATGAAGGCTTTAGGAATTTCTCTGGGAAGTCCAGAATTTCTTTGGAGAGAAATTTCTCTGGACTTCTCAGAAATTTCTCTGGACAAAGAAGATGATGAAGGCTTTAGGAATTTCTCTAGAGAGAAATTTTTCTGGACTTTTTAGAATTTCTCTGGACAAAGAAGATGATGAAGGCTTTAGGAATTTCTTTGGGAAGTCCAGATTTTCTCTGGACTTCTCAAAACTTCTCTGGACAAATAAGAAGATGAAGGCTTTAGGAATTTCTCTGGAAAGAAATTTCTCTGGACTTCTCAAAATTTCTTTGGACAAAGAAGATGAAAGCTTTAGGAATTTCTCAGGACTTCTTAGAATTTTTCTGGATAAAGATGAAGGCTTAAGTTAGAAATTTCTCTGGAAAGTCCAGAATTTCTTTGAAAAGTGAAGTCTAGAGAAATAATTTCTCTAGATCAAATTTTCTCTGGGTCGAATTTTCTCTAGATCGATGTTAAGAGACTTTAGACATTATGAAAATATTGAGTGTTTTTTATGCTATAAAATTTTAATAGCAGGAATCTTAAAAAAAATCCCCCTTTAAGTGTTAAATTCGATAATTATGCACCACCTAAAAAGCGTAATGGATGAGCCAGCTCATCTTTGAAATTTTAAACCTGTACATTAAGTTTTAAGTGTTAAATTCGACAATTATGCACCCCCTAACACGCGTACTGGATGACCCAGCTCATCTTTGAAATTTCAATCCTGTACCATTTGCATCCACCGAACCTACCATGAAATGTCAGTCAAATAATAATTGTTAACTTCACCTTCTAACTAGTTAATAGTATTATATTTTCAATTATATCATTTTTATAAAATGCCATAAAAGTCTTAATTTATTTATTTATTTTTTTTTGATAAATATAAAAGTCTTAAACTTATGTAATTTTTTATAGCATTTATAAAAGGCTATTAAAATTGGAATAAATGTTATAAAAACAAATCTTTATGATGCCATTTTATTGCAAAATGCTATAAATTAATTTTTTTTTTTTTGCAGTCAAACAAACTCTAATAATTATTTGTTTCTACTTTTTAAATTCAAAATTATACTTATGGAAATGTAACAAATTAAAAAAAAAAAATTATAATTATGGAATTTTGGAGGGTGGCAGAGCAGATAGGTGGGGCTTAATTTCATTTAATACAACTTTTCAAGTTTCAAAGTTCGAAAATGCCATATGGCTAATACCAATTCTGCTTAACAAATCAGTGACGGCCCAATTACAAGGCCGTTAAAACCATTGTCTTGGGCCCCAAATTGGTAAAGGCCCATTTTGTGTGATGCCCATATAATATGTATATATTTATTGAGTTTTGTTAGTGAGTATCCTAAAGTATTCATTAATAAAATTTAAAATGATTATGCATTTTTTATGCCACATTTTTATAAATAATGTAAAACCATCTCATAATTATAGCAAGTGCTTTTCAGGAAGGCTTGTTTTCTAAATTTCAAGTTTTTTCATTGTCACAAGCATTTTTTTTAGATCAGTGAAAAAAAAGACATGATGATTTTTTTGTCACAAGTTTTAATTAGCCTTTGTTATTTATTTATTTTTTAAAAATTAAAATCATTAGACAATGACAGTATCAAAATAATATTATCTTAATTTTGAAAGATTTCTAAAGCCTGATGCTTTTTATGATGTTGATTTGTTTTTTGAATTAAAAGTCTTAAGAGATTTTATACAAATAAGAGTAAAGAAAAATACTAATTGGCGCATTAAATTATATTTAAAAATCTAAATTCTTTTTCAAATGCATGTATTACATACAAAATATTATTAACTATACTCGTAACAATTGCTTTAGTTAAAAATATATTTCAAAATGAAATTTGATAAAATCCTAATTAAATGTATTTTCAATTTATCAATTAAAAAAGACGTTTTACAAAAACTTGATTACAAAAATTTTAAAAAAAAATCAAAATATGAGGTAACTTTATATCACAGAAAGTAAGAATGAAAAAATTATTTTTGATGAAACTAAAATATTAAAAATTTAATATTTAAATATAAAAATTTCACTTAAAAATGTTGTCATAGACTCTTGACAAGCAAACAAATAATGTTATGATATATAAAATCCTGATATATATATATATATATATATATAAGCATTTAATAACTTTCATATTATATATTGAATGAGTTCACAAATATATAAACGGTCTAGAACCTAATATATAAGCATTTAATAACTTGCATATTTTGATTTTGTTAGGCAATAAATTGAAACCGAGTGTATACCATGGTTTGACTTTATCAATTTTTTAATTAGTTGTAAATGAGAATTCACAAGAGACTTTAAGACTATGTTCGAATAAAAATTTTTTTGGTCAATTAATGAAAATAGTACATTGTAGTGTGAATTTGAAATGATGGCATAATGGTTATCGGCGGCGGTGACTATGGCAATGGTAGGAGCGGTGGTAGTGATGGTAGCAGCAACGATGACATTATAACTTTGATATTATATATTCAATGGGTTCGTAAATATATAAATCGTCTAGAACCTAATATATAAGCATTAAATAACTTGCATATTTTGATTTTGTTAGTCGATAAATCGAAACCAAGTGTATACCATGGTTTGACTTTGTCAATTTTTCGATTAGTTGTTAATGAGAATTCACAAGAGACTTCAACATTATGTTCGAATAAAATTTTTTTTGGTCAATTAATGAAAATAGTACATTGTAGTGTAATTTGAAATGATGGCATGATGGTTATAGTGGTGGTGACAACAATAGCAGTAGCGGTGGTAAAAGTGATAGTGGAGGAGTGGTGGTGGTAACAAGAGTTGGGATGGTAGTGGAGGGGTGGTGGCTATGGCAATTGTTGTGGTGGTGGCATAGTGGTGGTGGCAATAATAGGAGTGGCGACGGCGATGATAATGGTAGTGGTAGGACCGGTGGTGGTGATAGTAGTAGCGATGATGATATTATAACCATTTATGGCGACACATGTACATAGCTATTTATAAATTCCGTAAGAATTAAGTAAGTTTCTTATCATTTAATTTTTTTTAAAAACTTTTAGTTTACATTTTAAATATCACTTAAAATTTTAAGTGATATTAATTATGATTATTAAACTTATTTAATTGATTTTTAATTAATACATTTAATTTTAAGTATTAAATTCGATTATCAAGTAGCATATAAAAATGTTACATGCGTAATAGATGAGCCAGCTTATCTTTGAAATTTTAATGGCAGTGGCTTTGGTCCAGTCCAAGATCGGACTGGATCGTGCTGTTGGGCCCATGGGGGTCCACCACGGCTCCCGTTTTGATAATCCGAACCGTTCAATGTGTAAAACTCGTTGAGTACTATATGCCAGTAAAAAATCACGTTGATCGGATTCGATAGCTATGTGAACAAAACAGTTTTTTATCAACCGTTAATTTTTTCACCGTTCATTTTTTTTATACAAAACTGATTTGATCACATAGTTATTAATATCCGATCAACGTGATTTTTAATAAGCATGTAGTACTCGACGAGTTCTACACATTGACGGTTCGGATTATCAAAACGGGCCAAAAAAATGGACCCCATGAACTGAACTGGACGAGTCCAATCTTGATCTCAACTTGAGACAAGCTGGACCCAATTTTAATCTTCTACCATTTGCATCCAAACCTATCATGAAATGTCAACTAATAATTGTTAACGACACCTTCTAACTAGGTAATAATGTTATATCATTTTTATAAAATGTCATAAAAGTCTTAATTTTTTTTTGGGGGGGATAAATATAAAAGTCTTAAACTTATGTAATTTTTTTATAGCATTTATAAAAGGCTATTAAAATTGGAATAAATGTTATTAAAAAAAAATCTTTACGATGCCATTTTATTGCAAAATGCTATAAATGCACCGTGTTTGATAATATTTTTAAAAAAATGCTATAATAAAATGTTATTAAAAATATTTTTTGTTGCAGTCAAACAAACTCTAATAATTATTTGTTTCTACTTTTTAAATTCAAAATTATAATTATGGAAATGTAACAAATAAAAAAAATTATAATTATGGAGTTCTGGAGGGTTGCACATAGGTGGGTGCTTCACATTAATTTCATTTAATACAAATTTTCAAGTTGTAAAGTTCGAAAATGCCATATGGCTAATACCAATTGTGCTTAACAAATCAGTGACGGCCCAAGTACAAGGCCATTATCACCATTGCCTTGGGCTCCAAATTGGTAAAAGGCCCATTTTGTGTGATGCCCATGGAATATGTATATATTTTTTGAGTTTTGTTAGTGAGTATCCTAAAGTATTCATTAATAAAATTTAAAATGATTATGCATTTTTTATGCCACACTTTTATAAATAATGCAAAACCATTTCATAATTCTAATAAGTGCTTTTCAGGCAACTGGATCAAGGCTTGTTTTGTAAATTTCAAGTTTTTTTCATTGTCACAATCATTTTTTCTTTTGAATGAGTGAAAAAAAAAAAAAAAAGACACATGATGATTTTTTTTTATCACAAGTTTTAATTAGCCTTTGTTATTTATTTGTTTTTAAAAATTTAAAAGCATTCGTCAATGACAGTATCAAAAAAATATTATCTTAATTTGGAAAATTTTCTAAAACGTGATGCATTTTATGATATTGATTTGTTTTTTGAAATCAAAAGTCTTAAAAGATTTTATACAAATAAGAGTAAAGAAAATATACTAATTGATGTATTAAATTATATTAAAAAATCTAAATTCTTTTTCAAATGCATGTATTACATATAAAATATTATTAACTATACTCGTAACAGTAGAAAACATATTTCAAAATGAAATTTCATAAAATCTTAATTATAATTGTATTTTCAATTTATCAATTAAAAAGGAAATTTTACAAAAACTTAATTACCAAAAAAAAAAACACCTATGAAGTAACTTTATATCACAGAAAGTAAGAATTAAAAACTATTTTAGATGAAGCTAAAATATGAAAATGTTACGTTTTCAGTTTTTATTTACAAAAATTTTATAAACTGGTTTTTGTTTATTTTTGAAAAAACATAAACTACAAACGCGTTTGGTTTAGACAAAATGTTTAAAAAAATTAAAAATATAAAAAAGAGTGAGAAATGACAAGTGGTGGCGGGTGGTGATGAGTGGTGGCGGCAGAAGACGGTTGTGGAAAATGATGGCGAGTGGTGGTGGCGGAAGACAGTGGTGGAAAATGGTGGCAGAAGACGGTGGTGGAAAGTGGTGGCAAGTGGCGGGTGGTGGTGGCTGAAGACGGTGATGGAAAACGGTGACGGGTGGATGGATGGTGGTGGTGGGTGGTGGTGGCGGTAGTGGCGGTGCGTGGGTGACGATGGCGGGTGGTGGGTGGTGGCGAGTGGGTGGTGGTGGTGGTGGCGGTGGCGAGTGGTGGGTGGTGGTGGTAGGTGGGTGGTGGTGGTGGTGGTGGGGGGTGAGGATGGTGGTGGTGGCGGTGGTGGCAGGTAATTGGTGGGTGGTGGTGGCGGATGGTGGATGGTGGTGCAGGTGGGCGGTGGCGGACGGGTGGATGGTGGTGGTGGGCGGATGCATGGTACTGGCGGGTGGCGGGTGGGTTGCAGGTGGGTGGTGGTGGTGGTGGTGGTGGTGGTGATGGCGGGTGGATGGCAGGTGGGTGTGGTGGTGGTGGTTGGTGGCTGCTGGTGGCGGGTGATGGTGGCAGGTGGGTGGTGAGTGGTGGTGACGGGTGGTGATGGCGGGCGGATGGATGGTAGTGGAGGGTGGCGGGTGGGTGGCAGGTGGGGGGTAGGTGGTGGTGGCGAGTGGGTGACAGGTGGGTAGTGGGTGGTGGTAGCTGGTGGGTGGTGGCGGTGGCGGTGGCGGTGGCGGATGGCGGGTGGTGGTGGCAGGTGGTGGTGGCGGAAGACGGTGGTGGAAAATCGTGGCAGGTGGTGACTAGTGTTAGATGGTAAAAAAAAAAAACTCAAAACTCAAAACGGAAACACATTTTTTGAATTTATATTTTTTGGCTAAATTTATAAACTAAGACCACTGATTTATAAATCAAAAATTTACCAAACAAATTTTTATTTGAATTTTTAAAATTTTATAAATATAAATTAAAAACTGAAAATATAAGTATTAACAAACGGCACTTTAATATTTAAATATAAAATTTTCACTTTAAAATGTTGTCATAGACTCTTGACAAAGCAAAAAAATAATATAAGACCTTGACATACACGGACGAACCGAGGGGCTAGCAGGGCCAACTGCTCCCCCAAAGTTTTGAAAAAAACTTCTAAATATAGTATTAAAATTATAAATATTGTTAAATTATTAAAATTATAAATATTTTTAAATTATATAGGTTTGTTATCCCAAAATTTTTGCAAAAAATTTAAGAATCACCACCCATAAATTTTCTACTTTAAAATTTAAAATTTTGATTATTTTTTTGGTAAATACTAAAAATAATAATAATAAAAAATTATTTTTTAAGTATAATTACTTTTTATTTTAAATTTAGTAATGTTAAAATAATTGAGAATTTATTTGTTAATATGTTAAATTCTTTTTTGTTTGATTAGAGCCCAAATTTTTTAATTGTTTAGTTATAACTAAATAAAAAAAATACTACTCACGTGTAACCTACCCCACGCTTGAAAATGTCCCCAAATTCTTATTAACCTAATTGTTTAAGCCCCCTTCTCCACTTTACTCTCTTTCTCTCTGTAAATGATATGAAAGCTCGGAAAAGAACTCGCAGAATGTACAAAATATTCGTGGTCAAGGGTGCATTTTCTTCAGTTTCTACGGCGACAACAGAACGTGCATTTTTAGCTATGAAAATTGCAAATACTAGATTGCGCAACATGATGGAGGATGATTTTCTTTCAAACTATTTGTTAGCATATGTTGACAAAGACATTGCTCGAAATTTTGATGTAGATTCCATCATAGATACTTTTTATATTATGTAAAAACGTCGAGCACAACTTTAGATGCCTAAGTAGATATGTAAAGCAACAGTTTCTTTTTTTAAAATTAATATGGATTTACTAGAACATATTCAATTGTATTTTGTAATTATATATGATGAATGGAAACATCTAATTATATATTTTTGTGATATTGTATATCATATGTTCATTATAAATTTTTTGATTGCATATACACTCGCCCCCCCTTGATATTAGAATCTTGCGTCCGTCCCTATTGATATATATATATATATATATATATATAAAAGCATAACCTTCATATTATATGTTGAATGAGTTTGCATATATTTAAACGGTCTAGAACCTAATATATAAGCATTTAATAACTTGCATATTTTTATTTTGTTAGTTGATAAATTGAAACCAAGTGCATATCACAATTTAACTTTGTCAATTTTTCGGTTAGTTGTAAATGAGAATTCACAAAAGACTTTAAGACTATGTTCGAATAATATATTTTTTGAGTCAATTAAAGAAAATAGTACATTGTAGTGTGAATTTGAAATGGTGGCGTGATAGTTGTGTTGGTGATGACAACAAAAGCAATAGCAATGGTAGGAGTGATAGTGGAGGGATGGTGGTTGTGGTATTGTTGTGGTGGTGGCGATAATAAGAATGGTGTTGGTGGTGACAATAACAGTTGTAGGAGTGGTGGTGGTGATGGCAGCAATGACGATGATATTATAATCATGTATGTCGATACATGTACATAATTATTTATAAATTCAGTAACAATTAAATAAGTTTCTTATCACTTAAATTTTTCTTCACTTTTAACTTAGATTTATATGTCACTTAAAATTCTAAATGATATTAATTATAATTATTAAATGTGTTTAATTAATTTTTACTTAATATATTTAATTTAAGTGTTAAATTCAATTATCAAACACCGTCTAACACGCCTAATGGATGAGCCAGCTCATCTTTGAAATTTTAATCCTGTACCATTTGCATCCAAACTGTACGGGAAAGAAATACACCTTCTCGTATAATCCTGTTGACCAAGTCTGCGCTCCTCCGTACGTCGTCGTTCTACTACCTGAAAACACAAACGTGAGCTAGCCGGCGGGGGTGTGCCGGAAACCTCTCCGATGCCTAAGTCAGCCCACAAGACAAGTGGACAGAAGCTCAGTATATTCAGAAAACAAAGTTGTGTTACCTCTCCATAGGTGATATTTGTGAGCTTTTATAGGTTCCGTGTGGCACAATCCTAGTAGGACTTTTACTCCTCCATGTAGAGTTCTCCTAGGATTCATACTCCTGAAAGATAATACTTATCCTTCAACACCCCCCTCACTGCATAAACCAAGTGAGATGGTTTTACCATGGTCAGACTTCAATATGACCGAGGTAAGCATGGTTATGCTAAGCCGCAGACTAGACCGAGATAACTTTAGCTCGGCTCTTCCATTTACTGCTCTTACCTCGGCTCTCTCAATGCTAACCATGGTATGTCTTGACTGGTATAACCAATACTCCGGTCCCGACCAGTATAACTTTGTGTGACGACTGAACTTACCGCAAGCTCTCTGGGACCGGAGTAATTTCACACCTCTTGCGGACCGAAGTAACTTTACACCTCTTGCGGACCGGAGTAACTTCAAGGCTCTCTTGGACCGGGCTAACCGGAGTAAGCTTTTACCGCGCTATCCAAACGAAGCCCACCAAGAGAAGCCATTACCTCGGCTCCGAGTGCCATGGCCGAGATAACTATCTCTACTCCGATTGGTAACTTATAATCACGTTTGGACCGAGGTAACACTTGAAAAAGTCCCTTCTACACTTGGACCGAACTAACACTTGGACCGCGGCCCACTTGCTAGTCTTTTCTACCGTGACCCATATTCGTTTAGTTATTGGACCGAAGTAAATCTATCCTTACCTCGGTCCATTACGCGGCCCAATTTCCAAGGAAGTCTCCTCCTTAGCTCGGCCCAATTTAGATATAAATTACCCTCTCAATTGCCCCTTAATTCCATCTGCCATGCATGATTTGGGATTACTTGTTTCCAGCCGAGCTAAACTTTAGCCTCTCAACCGAGCTAAACTGTGGCCTTCTACCGGGCTAAACTAGCTCCCTGACTTAGTCAAAACCGAACTAAGAATGCTGCACAATAAGCTTCAACCGGGCTACGAATCCTTCGTTCCACTTAGCCGAGCGAGGACTCCATTTATTTCACCTTTGTTTCTTTTAGCATGGTCCAACGATCCGTGCTTAATACTTTTCCTTTTTACTTTGCAAACTGACTAGGTTGGCCAGGCACACCTTTGCACGCTCAACCGAGATACTGCGCAAGCTATATCCTGCAATGTGAGGCCGCCAAAGACCTCTTCGTCAAGTGTGGGTGGGAAGCAGCTGTGGCGCAACTCGGTCATAGCCAAGAGACCGAGGTCTTCCTAAACCCTCCTCCATATTTTATACCGAGCTCTATGGTGGAGTATGCAAATGCCATTCAACAAAAATTTCTTCAATACTGAGGAAGAGGATGTAACCCAAGAGCCTGATAATAACGCCCAGCTCGGTCGCCAATCCAACTCTCCAACTCCTATGGTCTCCATCCCACATTTGCCTGCTGTGTCTGATGCGGTGCCTTCGACCGAGCTCAACCAAAGTGTGCTTGCCACGACCGAGCTATCTTTAGGTGAAGCCAGGATTGATTTGGACGCCGATTTAAATGACCTCTTTGCATGATTTTTCTTCTGTTTACCAAAGGAGTTTGTAACCGGGCTACGGCCCCTCCTTTTGTAATGCACTTTTGGAATGAAATCTTCAGTTCTCTCAACTACTTGTCATTTATTTTCCACTTATGTTTTGAATGAAGTATGACATTCTCTGGCCGAGATACTCATCTCGGTCTTAACCTTGCAATCTATCTTGTCATACCTGCCAACCACTCTTCAGCCTTGATCCTTATCTCGGCCGAAGAGTAAAAAATGTTGGTCAAACTTGCCAACCATCTTTAGCCTAGATCCTTATCTCGGCTAAAGGGTGCAAAAAAGTTTTTTGTTTGGTCACACCTGCCAACCACCTTTAGCCTAGGTCTTTACCTCGGCTTAAAGAGTGCAAAAAAGTTTTGTTGGTCAAACCTGCCAACCACCTTTAGCCTAGGTCCTTACCTCGGCTAAAGGGTGCAAAAGAGTTATGTTGGTCAAACCTGCCAACCACCTTTAGCCTAGGTCCTTACCTCGGCTTAAAGGGTGCAAAAAAGTTTTGTTGGTCAAACCTGCCAACCACATTTAGCCTAGGTCCTTACCTCGGCTAAAGGGTGCAAAAGAGTTGTTGGTCAAACTTGCCAACCACCTTTAGCCTAGGTCCTTACCTCGGCTAAAGGGTGCAAAAGAGTTGTGTTGGTCAAACCTGTCAACCACCTTTAGCCTAGGTCCTTACCTCGGCTTAAAGGGTGCAAAAGAGTTTTGTTGGTCAAACCTGCCAACCACCTTTAGCCTAGGTCCTTACCTTGGCTTAAAGGGTGCAAAAGAGTTTTGTTGGTCAAACCTGCCAACCACCTTTAGCTTACCTCGGCTTAAAGGGTGCAAAAAAGTTTTGTTGGTCAAACCTGCCAACCACCTTTAGCCTAGGTCCTTATCTCGGCTTAGGAGAGGTATGTGTTGGTTTTTCCAGCCAACTCTACTTTCAATGCCCCTAGCTCACTAAAACAATTTTTACAGAAGAAAATAATCTATGCTGAGAAGGGAACTACTTGTTTTATTGAGGAAAATGTAAATTACAAGTACCCTATCGAACAGATAACTCGAGATTGGCAGTATTCCATGGTCTGGGGATAGCCTTGTTGGCTCCATCCTCCAAGTGATATGCCCCTTTTTCAGCTAAACCAACCACTTTGTATGGTCATTCCCTATTGGGCCCTAGCTTGTCTTCTCTGGGTTCTTTACATCTATCATTTCCTGTACCAAGTCTTCCACTGTCTTCTGTTCAGCTGCTTTGCTAACATCTGCGGACAACAGCTCCTTGCTCTCTGGTTCTTCCTTTTATGTATTGGTCCAAGTGCCCAGCTGCCACTAACTCCTCCAAATGCTGCTTCAATGGCGTGCAATTTTCAGTGCGGTGCCCTTGTTCATCATGGAAGGTGCACCGCGATCTCTCGTCGTAGTCTTTTTGCGCTTCTCCCAACTTAGCAAGCCATCAGACGAAAGGTTCATTGCGTATCTCGCTGAGGATCCGATAGATCGGTTTTTTGAACACTGTGGTAATGGCAGTGCGGACTCTCCACCTCCTTTCATCTTGGTCCTCACCGTTGTCCTTCCTGCCTCGCCCGTCCCTGCTTGGACGCTCTACCGTGTTGACTTTTGCCGTAGTCTTTTTATCTGGTATTGCGATTGTGCCAGATTTTGCTTTAGCGCGGGGGCTATCTTCCTCCACGCGAATATGTTGGTGTACTCTCTCCATTAAGGCTTCCATTGTAAGGGGTGGCGTCATGGTAATTGAGTCCCTCAACCTGTTTCCAACTGGAAGACCTCTTTTGTATTGCGCGATGGCGAGATTTGTGGGGCAATCTCCTATCTGGTTGAAAGTTTCCCAATATCTTCCATTGTAGGATCTCAACGTCTCTTCGTCGCCCATGTCGATGGAGAGTAGCTGATCGATCTCCACTGGTGTTTTGGTGTTCGTTCTGAACCTTGTAACGAACGCCTCTGCCAATTGCACCCAGGAAGTTATGCTGCCTTCTGGTAGCCTTTCGAACCAGGTTAAGCCTAGGTCGCCAAGGCTGGATGGGAACAGAATACACATCAAAGCCTCGTTCTGCCGATGTACCGCCATAACCTGGCGAAAGTGGCGAAAGTGCATGTAAGGGTCCGTCTTCCCTTCGTACGTGGTGAATTTGGGCTGAAGGAAGCTTGAAGGCAGGGGCGCATTTTCAATTGCCGGAACGAACGGTGAGGTCTGCAGCCTCGCTAATGCCTTGTCCGTTGGTTCGTAGGCAGGGCGCGGTATTGGCATTCCAACCTCGACGCTTCCATGCGTCCGAGGAGCCAACCGCTGTAAGGCAGAAACTCTGTGTGGATCGCGTGCCCTGGCATCCTCCTTGCATCGTGCCCTTTCCTCGAGCACGGTTCGTAAGTCGGACGATCTGGGCAACTCCGTCTGTCTGGATCTTGTTTGGTGCGTATGTGAGGGCCAATAGGTGCTTCCTTCAGTGTACGACCTCTCAGATCTCGTCCTCTCAGACCTGGAGTGACGAGTTCTGGAAGACCTGGATTGGGTATCGCCTGTCCTGAGGCTTCTGCTCTCTGCTTGTGAGGGTGTAGTATTCCTACTACGATTTTCCGAGTGGCGAGGGGGTGTCTTGTTTGTGCGCCCCTCTCCTGTCGCCACTCCTTTTCCCTTCACCTGGCGCTTTAGAGATTCCATGTCCGCCGCCATCCGTCGTATCAATTCGTCCTGCTCCTTGACGCGATCCTCCAAAGCTTGAGGATCAATCCTCCGCCTTTGTCTTTCTGGGCTCTGTGAACGAGAGTGACGAGGGCTGTTAGTCCGCCTTCTTCCTCTTGTATCCCTCTTGGGATTCTGTCTTTGTGGCTCCAAATCCCCCATAGGAGGGATAAGAGGTAGACCTTCGCGCCTTGCACCCCCTTCTGGAGTTTGTCCGTCAATGGGGGACTGTGGTAATTCTTCGTTGTGAGCCATTGATTCTTTAAAAGGAAAAGCTTGATCAAGAGGTTTTGTTCTTGTCTGACTTCCTACAGACGGCGCCAATTGTACGGGAAAGAAATACACCTTCTCGTGTAATCCTGTTGACCAAGTCTGCGCTCCTCCGTACGTCGTCGTTCTACTACCTGAAAACACAAACGTGAGCTAGCCGGCGGGGGTGTGCCGGAAACCTCTCCGATGCCTAAGTCAGCCCACAAGACAAGTGGACAGAAGTTCAGTATATTCAGAAAACAAAGTTGTGTTACCTCTCCATAGGTGATATTTGTGAGCTTTTATAGGTTCCGTGTGACACAATCCTAGTAGGACTTTTACTCCTCCATGTAGAGTCCTCCTAGGATTCATACTCCTGAAAGATAATACTTATCCTTCAACACCCCCCTCACTGCATAAACCAAGTGAGATGGTTTTACCATGGTCAGACTTCAATATGACCGAGGTAAGCATGGCTATGCTAAGCCGCAGACTAGACCGAGATAACTTTAGCTCGGCTCTTCCATTTACTACTCTTACCTCGGCTCTCTCAATGCTAACCATGGTATGTCTTGACCGGTATAACCAATACTCCGGTCCCGACCGGTATAACTTTGTGTGACGACTGAACTTACCGCAAGCTCTCTGGGACCAGAGTAATTTCACACCTCTTGCGGACCGAAGTAACTTTACACCTCTTGCGGACCGGAGTAACTTTACACCTCTTGTGGACCGGAGTAACTTCAAGGCTCTCTTGGACCGGGCTAACCGGAGTAAGCTTTTACCGCGCTATCCAGAGCGAAGCCCACCAAGAGAAGCCATTACCTCAGCTCCGAGTGCCATGGCCGAGATAACTATCTCTACTCCGATTGGTAACTTATAATCACGTTTGGATCGAGGTAACACTTGAAAAAGTCCCTTCCACACTTGGACCGAACTAACACTTGGACCGCGGCCCACTTGCTAGTCTTTTCTACCGTGACCCATATTCGTTTAGTTCTTGGACCGAAGTAAATCTATCCTTACCTCGGTCCATTACGCGGCCCAATTTCCAAGGAAGTCTCCTCCTTAGCTCGGCCCAATTTAGATATAAATTACCCTCTCACAAACCTATCATGAAACGTCAGTCAAATAGTAATTGTTAAGTTCACCTTCTAACTAGTTAATAGTATTATATTTTCAATTATATCATTTTTATAAAATGCCATAAAAGTCTTAATTTTTTATTATTATTTTTTGATAAATATAAAAGTCTTAAACTTATGTAAGTTTTTTATAGCATTTAGAAAAGGCTATTAGAAATGGAATAAATGTTAAAAAAAATCATTACGATGCCATTTTATTGCAAAATGCTATAAATGCACCATGTTTGATAATATTTTAAAAAATATGAAATGATAAAATGTTATTAAAAATACTTTTTGTTGCAGTGAAACAAACTCTAATAATTATTTGTTTCAACTTTTTAAATTAAAAATTATAACTATCGCAATGTAACAAATAAAAAAAAATTATAATTATGAAAATTTGGAGGGTGGCAGATAGGTGGGTGCTACACATTTAATTTCATTTAATACAACTTTTCAAGTTACAAAGTTCGAAAATGCTTCCAATTGTGCTTAACAAAGCAGTGACGGCCCAAGTACAAGTCCATTAATACCATTGTCTTGGACCCCAAATTGGTAGAGGCCCATTTTGTGTGATGCCCATATAATATGTATGTATTTATTGAGTTTTGTTAGTGAGTATCTAAAGTATTCATTAATAAAAGAATTTAAAATGATTATGCATTTTTTATGCCACACTTTTATAAATAATGTAAAACCATTTCATAATTATAATAAGTGCTTTTCAGGCAACTTGATAAGGTTTGTTTTGTAAATTTCAAGTTTTTTCATTGTCACAAGCATTTTTTTTGGATCAGTGAAAAAAAAAGACATGATGATTTTTTTGTCACAAGTTTTAATTAGCCTTTGTTATTTATTTATTTTTAAAAAATTAAAATCATTAGACAATGACAGTATCAAAATAATATTATCTTAACTTTGAAAATTTTCTAAAACGTGATGCTTTTTATGATATTGATTTGTTTTTTGAATTAAAAGTCTTAAAAGATTTTGTACAAATAAGAGTAAATAAAACATACTAATTGACGTATTAAATTATATTAAAATATATATATATATATATTTTTTTCCAAATTCATGTATTACATACAAAATATTATTAATTATACTTGTAAGGAATTGCTTTTGTTGAAAATATATTTCAAAATGAAATTTGATAAAATCCTAATTAAATGTATTTTCAATTTATCAATTAAAAAGGACATTTTACAAAAACTTGATTACAAAAAATAATAATAATAATAATAATAATAATAATAATAATAAAATGTTGTCATAGACTCAAGCAAAAAAATAATGTAATGATATATAAGACCTGATATATATAAATATTTATTAACTTTCATATTATATATTGAATGAGTTCACAAATATATAAACGGTTTAAAACTTTATATAAACATTTTAATAACTTGCATATTTTGATTTTGTTTGTTGATAAATTGAAATCAAGTGGTTCCAGGGTTTGACTTTTTCAATTTTTTGATTGGTTGTAAATGAGAATTCAAACTTTAAAACTATATTCAAATTTAAAAAAAAAAAAATTTTGAGTTAATTAATGAAAATAGTGTGAAATTGAAATGGTCAATGTATGTTGAGAAAGTCTAGGTCAAAGATTTGAAGGTCAAATTTATGGATAAAGCTTTTTCTCAGACCGTACCGCTCTCTCGTAGTCGTGATGACCCACTCCACGTGTTTGTAATTACATTTACGAGCTGCTACACGTCTAACGTTCCAAAAATAAAAAATAAATTATATACAATAATTTTGTAATTTTAGCTTTTTTTTTTTTTTTAAATTTATAATCGAATGTTTTATGCATATCTTAACTAATTCTAAAACCCTCGCAAAACGCTGCTTCACGTAGATCATAATTATAGTTATTTATTAAAATTATTTAATTATAACATATATTTGATATATTTTATGTGTACCAATTCTATTTATAAATCAATTTCCTTAATTTGAACACTTTTGGGAGCAGTTCGGCCATGTTTGATTTGATTTTCTTAAACTATTTTTTGATATTTGTTTTAAAATAAAAATTAGTTTGACAAAACTAAATATTAAAAATATTTTTTTGAATTTGTAAAAGTTATTCATGCCCTCCAAGAAGATAAAATTATATAAAAATGATAAGTACTTTTTATTTATTTTTATTTTTTTCACGAAAATAATTTTGATTTATTTTATTTTTCTAAAATAAGTTTTTAAAAACCAAACAAAAAATGTTCATGAATACTTTTCCAAATTTAAGTTATCTGAGAATTTCAGTTCAATGCATAAGATTACAATACTGTTAAACAATAATCTACAAATTGTTATGTAAGTATCAGTTTTAAGATCTCCTTTAATTGTTTTGGGTTCAATATAAAAATTTGATAATATGCCTTCTTTGCAATTAGTAATAGATTGAATGGCCAAATAATTTTTAAATTTTTTATTTTTTATTTTTATAGAGTTGTTGTCTAGTGATCATGACCATCGGCTTTGATGTTGAACCTGAGAAATATATATATATTTTTTAACTTGCAAATTTGACATGTTTTTATTAACCACTTGCGATACTTGCACTCAATAGATCATACTTATTTTTATTCTTTGGATACTCATAAAATACTTCATTCAAATATTTTTATGCCATTTATTGATATATTAACCTACAACCCTTCTTGTTATACTAGTTGGATATGATCATTAAAAACGAAAATTCAATAATTCTTAAATTAATAATGTCCAAGATAAAATTTTTTGTTTTTTTGATAGTAAGCAGGTAAAATTGTTGTTCACCTAAAAATTATTTTAATTAAATTGTACGGGAAAGAAATACACCTTCTCGTATAATCCTGTTGACCAAGTCTGCGCTCCTCCGTACGACGTCGTTCAACTACCTGAAAATACACACGTGAGCTAGCCGGCGGGTGTGTGCCGGAAACCTCTCCGATGCCTAAGTCAGTAGGCTTGACAAATAGACAAAAGCTCTACGAATTCAGGGAGTAAAGTTGCATTACCTCCTCAAAGGTGATATTAGTGAGCTTATATAAGTTTCGCGTGGCACAATCCTGGTAGGACTCTTATTCCTCCATGTGCAGAGTCCTTCTAGGATTACTCCTCCTTGCGTAGAGTCCTCTTTGGATTCATACTCCTGGAAGACCATGCTTATCCTCCAACACCCCCTCACTGCCTGAACAAAGTGAGATGGACCTTCTTATGGCCGAACTACCTCAGGACCGAAGTAACTATAAATTCGGCCTTACTCTACTCCCCCTTACCTCGGCTTTCCCATACTGAGACCGAGCTATCCATGCGGAGTTAAAAACCGAGCTATCTTTAGGACCACATCTTACTTCGGTTCTCACATGCTATAACCGAAGTAACTATCGAAGACCGAAACTTTCGTGCTACTCCACTCAACCGGAGTAGAACTAAGTCCTTCCGAGACCGGGCTAACCACCACGGCTGTATGACCGGTCTATCTCCAAAGTTACTTCTCCAAACCGGAGTAACCTTCATGGCCTGTCTACTCGGCCCTTTTTACTTCGGCCCTAAGGCTCAATACCCAGCTCGGCCCAATTGTATATAAATTACCCTCTCAATTGCCCCTTAATTCCATCTGCAGAGCATGATAGGAATTACCTGTTAATCAACCGAGCTAGCGTTTTATAAGCCTTTCCAGCCGAGCTGCAATCCCATAGTTATCCCAGCCGTACTGAAAAACCTTTCAGCCCCTCCAGCCGAGCTGAAAACTATTTGGCTTATCTAGCCGAGCTAAGTTTTAGCCGAGCTCATCCTGTCCGGTCAAAACACGTCTCTTCAATTTACGGAAACTGAATCATTCAGTATTCTAACGACACGTGGCTCGTTTTGGTTGGCAGCTTAGCTGTCACGCCGTCCCTCGTACTCCGAAAAAATCAAACAGTTCCCGCCAGAAGTCCCTCCTACACCAAAAGAACTCCTCACTTTTGAATCACACCATACTCTGTTCATCTTCTCTCTCTCTACGCCTCTGTTCTGAGTTTGGAATTGCTGCGTTTGAGTTCTTCATTGCTGCCTCTGCTTCTACCTCCAGCTTCTCCTTCTTCCTCTGGTAAACTTTCAAAAACCTGTTTCTGTTTCTCTTGTTTTCATTTTTTCTTTTATTGAATCCCTAGCAAACTGCTCATGTATTTTTGTTCAAAAACACTTTTTAGGCTTAGCCTTCACTGTTCTTGCACTTTTTGGAAAAAACATCACAAGAACACTATGAATGTTATAAAGCAACCTGTAGAACGTAGTTTTGATCTATGTACATGCCCCAACCGGACTAGAACATTGTTTGTGATGTATGTAAAGATATAGGTGAACTGAAACCGAACTAGCACTTGCGCACATCAAAGTAGTTTCAATAGGTCACCAACCGATCAATAGCCGAAACAAAACCCACCGGACTAGAAACCGTAGTACTTGACCGAGCTAAAACTTCAGGGGTCATACCAGCATTCTTAGTTCCTAACCGAACTCAGAAAGCTGCCCCTTGACGTTCAGCCGAAATAACAAAACCAAAAGTAGGACCAAGCTAACCCAACGCCTTGCCAAAACCGAGGTAGATCCCGCAGCAATCCATTTAGCCGAAGTAAGGCTTCCTTTCCTTGTTTTGTTTTCTATGGCACGGTCGATGATCTGTGCTTAACACCTTGTTTTTCCAATTTGCAGACTTAGGTTGCCCAGGTACTTCCTCCGTGCGCTCAACCGAGCTCCCGAGTCCAAATCCCCAGCCGAACTAAATTATTTATAAGTTATTCAATAAATGGGGAAGTATAGGTGTCTAGTAGAAACCCCGGGAGGCCTAGCCGAATTCAGAAAAGATTACAACATTCCAACCGACGTACACCTTACCCTAGCCAACCAAGACGTCGACCCATGGGGCAATGAAGGCTCTGTGCCCTTTACCATTCAGTCAATAGTAGAAACTGGACTGCGATTTCCGGTTCAGCCACTAATCTGTGAGTTCCTTAGGCAAACCAGACTATGCCCAACCCAACTCTCCACCAATACATACCGAATAATAATGGGCATAGACGCCCTAAACCGACAGACCGGTCTCAACCTAGGCTTAGCCGAAATACTCCATCAGTACTCATTAGGATCCAAGAATGAAGGCTGGTGTTATTACTTGAGAATACGCCGAGGTCGAGAAAAAATAATTAAGCACACACCGGACAAAGACCTAAATGATGATGACTTCTTCTGGGTGTGTGGCAATTTTGAAGACCACCAAGCCCGGATTCCTGGCCGAAGAATAAATTGGAAAAAAGGAGAACCCGGTATACATACTCCGGTTGCCTTTCTCATTTTTCTTTTATCTCGGTTTTTCACTTTTGAACCGAACTAACAGTTTGTTTACTTTTTGCAGATTCAGCTCATCTTCACTCTCTCTACAACTACCCCAACCTAGGCGTTCTGCGAGCCGCACTACGGGTTCAGGAAAGAAGTTGGGCTAAATTGCTAGACTTCGAACCGACATATCGTTACTCCGGTCGCCGAAAAGCAAGGGTGACCGACTTTCTCCTTGAAAACCCACCAGAACCGGACCCATCCTTGCCAGAGATTATCCTTGTGCCACTCACCGCCGAAGAAGAGATGGCGAAGAAGAACAGGCTGAAGGCAATGTTAACCGCAACAAACCCAGCCGCAGTACCGGAGGCCAACCAGAGCACTGAAGCCGTGATGGCCCTTGCAGCCCAACAGCCATCCACTTCTCGCCGAAGCAAACGTGCTCGGACTACCCAATCCGAGCCACGTCTTGTTGATGAGGACGAGACCGTTCTTCCCCGAAGCTCTTCTCCACGCCCCCAACAAAGCCTCCAACCGGAGCAATCTGACCGGACTGCCACTTCAACTAAATGGGCTCCAATCCTTTCCGTTGACAACCGGGATATCACCGCTGATGATTCGGTGGTTGCTGATAAGGACCACTTGTTGGCTCACAGTCTGGCCAAAAGTGTGTGCCTCCCGAAGGACATGGAGCAACATTTCAAGCAGCTCAACACCGAGCTCAAGTCAATTCGGTCCTCCACTAAGTCCATGATCCTGGTAAACAACTTTCCTTCTCCATGTAAATTTTTTCCAACTTTGAGTTCGGCTAATGTTACTTCTCCTTTGCAGGCTATCCAGAAGAACCAAGTCAATCACAGAAGGGTCATGGAGCTTAGGAGGAGTACAAGAGAGGCTATGGCCGAGGTCGAACTCAGAACGGCCGAACTTGCTGAGGCCAAGAAGCAGCTAGCCGAGCTTCGAGCAGAAAACGGTCGTCTAACCGAAATAGCTAATTCGGCTGAAGCTGAGAAGCAGAAGATTGCCAATGTGGCAAAGGACAAGTACCTGCGCCACTTGGCACAAATTGAGGCGAAGAAGGACGCCGAAATAAAACAACTGAAGGGAGAGATGAAGAAGGTTAAGAAGCAAGGCTTCAAGGAAGCCGAAGAAGCATACTCCCTTCAATGCGACGCAGCAAAAGACCTCTTTTTCAAGTGCGGCTGGAGGTCTGCGGTGGAGAAGCTCGGTTGTACGTCAGACACCGACGTCTACAACGCTCCACCGTACTCCATTCCAGCTTCACTCGCACAATACGCTGCCGATCTGCAAAAAGCTTTTCTTGAGGGGTCCGGCGATGATGATGATGATGACGATGATGATGACGATGATGATGATGAGGAGGAGCCATCTCTCATTCCGGTTGTCAACGAACAACAAAATAACCAAACAGTTCGGTCTGAGCCAGTTATAGAAGATCCAACTCCTGAGCTGCAGTCGACTGATACCGACGTTCAGGTTGACACCGAACTCCCCCATCAAATCGTGTTCCCGTCTGACACCGGACTCCAGGCGAATGCTGACGCAGAATTTGACGCCGAACTGGACGCACTTCTCCGCTGATGGTTTCTTTCTTTTCTTTTGTTCTTGAACTTTTCGTAACCGGGCTTCGGCCCCCCAACTGTACTTGGTTTTAGTTTAATGAAAAATTTCTTCAACTCTTATTCCGGTTTCGTGCATGTATGCCTGTACTTGTAATGAATTTTTCCATGAACTTATTTGCACAACTATGATATCGGTTTTGACTATCTAATTTACTAGCCAACCACTCTTCAGCCGGTATAACTTACTTCGGCTGAAGAGTACAAAGTGTTGGTTCAATCCGGCCAACCACTCTTCAGCCGATATAACTTACTTCGGCTGAAGAGTACAAAGTGTTGGTTTAATCCAGCCAACCACTCCTCAGCCGATATAACTTACTTCGGCTAAAGAGTATAGAGTGTTGGTTTAATCCAGCCAACCTCTAAGTTGGTTTATCCAGTCAACTTAGAATAAAGTGTTTGGTTAGATCGACCAAACGTCCTACAGCCTGGATCCTGATCCTGGGCTTAGGAGGGGTGTTAGTTTAATCCAGCCAACTTCTAAGTTGGTTTTTCCAGCCAACTTAGAATAAAGTGTTTGGTTATATCGACCAAACGTCCTGCAGCCTGGATCCTGATCCTGGGCTTAGGAGGGGTGTTGGTTTAATCCAGCCAACTTTTAAGTTGGTGTTTCCAGCCAACTTAGAATAAAGTGTTTGGTTATATCGACCAAACGTCCTGCAGCCTGGATCCTGATCCTAGGCTTAGGAAGAGTCATAGTTGGTTTAATTCGGCCAACTATGTTTACAACGCTACTAACTTACTAAAGCTGCTTTCTACGGGAAACAAATATACTGAAAAAGAATCGAATTGTTTTATTGAGAAAGTAAAAAATTACATATACGTAAAAGGAAAAAAAGCTAAAAATAAAATAACTTGAGATTTGCTGTGTTCCAAGGCCTGGGAATTGCTTTGCCGTCCTCATCTTCCAAGTGGTATGCCCCTTTGCCTGCTAATCCGACCACTTTGTAAGGTCCTTCCCAGTTAGGTCCTAGCTTGCCATCTCCTGGAACCAAGGTATTTCCCATCACTTTGCGTAGTACCCAATCTCCGATCTTGAATTGCCTTGGATGCATTGTTTTGTTATACTTTCTGGACAACTCTTGTTGGTAGGAGGCGATGTGAACTAATGCTATGTCTCGTCTTTCTTCTACAAGGTCAAGTTCCATTGCTATGGTTTCGCCATTTAAGTTTGGATCAAAGTTTTCGCTTCGAATTGTGGGGAGGCCAACTTCTAATGGGATGACTGCCTCCATGCCATAAGCTAGGGAGAATGGTGTTTCTCCTGTCGAACGCCGAGGCGTGGTGCGGTAAGCCCACAAAACGTGGGGGAGCTCTTCTGCCCACTTGCCTTTGGCTTTTTCTAGCCTTTTCTTCAATCCATCCAAGACTACCTTATTTGACGCCTCTGCCTGTCCATTTGCTTGAGGATATGCCGGTGTAGAATTGTAGAACTCTATCTTGTACTCTTCGCAAAAGCCTCTGAAAATCCTACCATCGAATTGAGTACCGTTGTCTGAGATCAGTGCCTTTGGTATGCCAAAGCGAGTAATGATGTTCTGCCAGACAAACTTCTTCACATCTTTTTCCTTGATTGACGCCAAGGCTTCTGCTTCCACCCACTTTGTGAAGTAGTCTGTTGCCGCAAGAAAGAACTTCCTGTTGCCTGGTGCTGTTGGAAGTGGACCTACTATGTCTAGCCCCCACATTGCGAAAGGCCATGGGCTAGTTAATGGTAGTAGTTCTCTGGCAGGTTGGTGTATTTGGTGTGCAAACTTTTGACACTTTCGCACTTTTTAACATACTTCTCTGCATCCGCTTGCATGTATGGCCACCAATATCCTTGCGAGATCGCTCTGTATGCCAATGATCTTCCTCCTTGATGGCTGCCACAAACACCCTCATGTATTTCAAACAGGAATGCTTCCACTTTGCTGGGGTGAACACACTTTAAGTAAGGTCCTGAGAACGACTTTTTGTATAACGCCAAGGATGGGGAGAGCCAAAATCGCTGTGACTTTGCTCTTGTTCTGTTGGCATCTTTCTTCTCTTCTGGTAAGGTGCCGTCTTTCAGGAACAGTATGATGGGATCCATCCAAGAAGGGCCTAATTCTGCGCAACATACCTCTTCTACCTCTGCGTCTTCAATGCTTGGTCTAGGCAGATAGTCAATTAGCAGTGGGTGAGGAATGGAGGTGTCTGCCATTGAGGCGAAGCCTGCTAGTTCGTCTGCTCTGCTGTTTTCTTCTCTGCCGATCTGTTCTATCCTCACTACTTCGAACTTTTTATCTCTGTTCTGACCAATTCTTGGTACTTGGCCATTCTATCATCCTTTGCCTCGTAGTCGCCAGATATTTGGTTTACCACCAACTGGGAGTCGCTGTAAACCATTAGCTCGGTGGCCTTCATGTAGTATGCTGACTTGAGGCCTGCCAGGAGTGCTTCATACTCTGCTTCGTTGTTTGACGCTGGGAAGCCAAGGTTGATTGCCTGCTCCACTACCAGGCCGTCTGGAGAGAGGAGGACTATGCCAAGTCCTGCTCCATGTCGGTTGGATGCTCCATCCACGAAGAGTTTCCACATCTCTCCAACGAACAATTTCCAGCAGGTGGAGGGATCGGATGATGCCTTGGGATCTTCCTCGCTGCTGGTGTCTTCTTCAGAGTCCATGCTGGTTGTCTGCCCCTTGTCTTCTGATTGCATCAAGTTGATCTTTGTTGGCGAGTCTTGACTTGGGGTAGCATGGTCTGTTTCTTTCTTCCTTTCTTTACTCTGGTCTGTCGTGGGGCCTGACTGAGTAACCAGTACTAGGGGTTGCGTTATTCCGACGTCAACTTCCATGCCTAGTTCGGTTGTTACAGTTAGGTCGACTGGGCAGATGTGATGACTTCCTGGTGTGAATTCTGCGACAAAATCTGCCAATGCTTGTGCTTTTATTGCGGTCCTAGGTTGGAACTTGATGTCGTATTGTCCCAGCTCTACTGCCCACTTCAGAATTCGCCCAGAGAAGTTTGCTCTTTCAAACAAAGCCTTTAGTGGGAAGGCTGGGAGAACAACTATGGTGTGGGCGTGAAAGTAGTGCGATAACTTTCTTGAGGCCATCATCAAGGCCAACGCAAGTTTCTCCAGTGGCAAATACCTCGTTTCGGCGCCTAACAATGTCTTGCTGACATAGAAGATTGGAAGATGCTGGACGCCTTCTGCTCGAACAAATACTGCACTTACCGCGTGTTGAGAGACTGCCAAGTAGAGGAAGAGTTCTTCTCCAGGTATTGGGGTGACAAGTAGTGGTGGAGAAGACATGTATTCCTTCAAACTCTCCAGAGCTCGGTCACATTCTTCGTCCCACTCAAACTTAGCTTTTAATGACTGAAAGAATGGACGCAATCTGTCTAAAGATCGGCTGATGAATCGGTTAAGTGCTGCTGCCATGCCGGTGAGATACTGCACTTCTTTCACTGAGTTAGGCCTCTCTAATTCCTGAATTGCTTTGATTTGGGAGGGGTCTGCCTCTATACCCCGGTTGGTCACCAGGAAGCCCAGGAATTTGCCAGATCCTACTCCGAATGCACACTTCGACGCGTTGAGGCGTAACTTATGCTTTTTCAGGATCTCAAACATCTCACCTAGGTCTTTAAGGTGGTCATTCTCATTCTTGCTTTTGACTACCATATCGTCGATGTAAGCCTCCATTGTTCTGCCTAACAACGGTTCAAACATCTTGGTGACCATTCTCTGGAATGTCGCCCCCGCGTTCTTTAGGCCAAAGGGCATGACCTTGTAGCAGTATAGTCCTCTTGGTGTGGTGAAGGATGTTACTTCCTGATCGGGCTCGTGCATGGCTATCTGATGGTAGCCTCTGTATGCGTCCAGGAAGCTAAGCCTGCTGTGCCCAGCTGTCAGGTCCACCAATTGATCTATCCTTGGTAGAGGAAAGCTATCTTTTGGGCATGCTTTGTTGACCGTTTTGTAGTCGACGCAAACACGCCACTTGCCATTCTTCTTTGGCACTACGACGGTGTTGGAGATCCATCTTGGGTAGTGCACCTCTCTGATTGCCCCTGTGTAGACGTCCCCGAACGCCCCGGGAGGGTTAAGTCCCGTTCTGTTCATATTGGGGTCACTACAGTTCAAGGACTCAAATGTCACGGTTCTTAATCTTGAACCAAAGAGTCCAAATCCGGCAAACAGATTTTTTGAAAGAAGTGCCAAACATGGACTGCTTCGCCAGATACAGAGTCGCCACCTAAATATTTTTTAAATGGGAAATTTAGGAAACCCTGACTCGGTGCCAAAGGCCACGTGTCCGTCATCACCAAAGTTGCCTCGGCTCGGGAACTTGGGTACGATTGGGGAAGGTCACTTCGTGAGCACCCCCGCTCGCCCGGTCAAAGACCGGCCTCTACTAACCATGATATCTGTTTTTGAAAACATTGTATGTTCTTATTCCGGTTATTAGCCTAGGTTACTATGTGATGCTCGCAGCAAACAAGTATAGACTGAGTCGTCTGAATTGGAACAAAACATTTCATGTTTGTCTGTTTGAAAAATGGTTTGATGGTGCTACCCGCAGGTAGGCTAAGACGCGGATTTGCCACCCTCAGGTGGGCTTAGAAAACATGATCTTGCCATTATCTAGTGGGCTTAAAACAAACATTCAACGCATTGTCCCAATTCAAGTAACTCAACCTCCACCCACAGGCATTCAAGGCAGTTATATCACATAAGCAATTAGCCTCATGGCAAGCATGCTATTCATGGCAACACTCACACGCATGCAAGGATGCTAAAGCATAAAACTCACCGAGTACTCCAAGCCAAAAACAGAAACTTATTAGAAATCATGCATGATCCTAACTATACAGAAATGCCTAATGCAACACATGTAAAGATGCAAACTATAGTAGGCTTGGCTATTCTAAACATGGCATATGGAATGCTACAGCTAACATGTATTCAATTCGGAATTGAAATACAAATGCAGTTTGTATGATGCGCCGAGCCCGGTGCGTGCAAAACAGATGAATGATGCAAACATGCTGTCATACTGTATGCTAATTGAAATATGCCCTATATCTAACCATCGTAAGCGGGTAAATAAAAGGGAAGAAAGACGTGGGGTTGGAAGACATACATCACACTCACCCACACTTATTTACAGTTATGCCCTCGCGCAGAGGGTCCGAATAAATAATACAGTCCGAAATAAAAGAATAATACAGTCCGAAATGAGTATACAGATTTCTAATTAATTTAACAAATTAAACTAAGAAATCTTTAAAATTGGCTTGCAAGCCAGGGGGGGCTGCCTCGCTTTTGATAAATGATGCATGTTGGGCTGTTTTGCGCAGAAATCCACTGAGATGCCCAATCTAGCCTCTGTTTGCAATGTTTCTTGAAAAGCGCGTCCGACGCCGAAAAGTTGCTGATTCTCTATTTTGCTGCAACAGAGAGCAGGAAAGGGGCACAGCAATGTATTTCACAAATATATGCATGCCTCGATCCTCGTGCCACCAATCACGCATATCTATGCATGATGGCCGAGGAATCGGATTGCACAACTCAATATAGGGTGCAATGCAGATGGATGCTACAACAAAACCTAACTCCATCATGGGTAATCCGGAGTGTCGGTGACTTGGGAATTGAGACCCGTTCCGTCACTCGGAGTACGAAACGTGCCTCGTTTCCCGTGCCCGAGCTAACTCCTATCCCGAACACGATGCAATATGCATGATATGCATGAAATGCAGCTAATATACAATTCTAGCATGCACAATGCTATGAAAATGAGATGCCTCGAAATGCGTATACGCGGGCGCGCAAATCGAGGCGATGCATACAGAATGCAAAATGTCATGGAAGTGATATGTAATGAGGTTAGAATGAGATGTCTCGAAATGCGTGCCCACGGGCACGCAAACCGAGAAAATGGCATACGGAATGCAACAGATCTAAAATGGCATACGGAATGCGAAATGGACTTACACTAACATGAGAGGGCCTCAGCCGCACTCACACAAGAGGCCGAGAGACAAAAATGAAGTGCCTCGAAATGCGTGCACACGGGCACGCAAACCGAGACATGGCCCTAAGGCACAGAAATGACATGCGAATGAGATGTGACATATGGCATATGGAAAATGCCAATTTCAGCAGCTAAAATGATGCACAAATAGCCCCCGAATTATGACAAAATTACACCCGATGCCCGAAATGCGATGTAATGCACCCGAAATGGCCTACAGCCCTACTAAACATGCATAATTGACACATGACATGTAAAACAGTAGCAAGGCAGCCCCTAAAATAACATTTTTTCAGTACAAAGCAAGGCTAAACAACAACCACAAGTATGGCAAAATTAGCATGCAAAAATGGGGAAAAATAGGGGAATTACAAAGCAAGTAGTATATACAATGCTCAAACCGAAAAAAACAGTTCTACAACATTAAATAGGGGCCAAAAGTATGCACATTTACAAGAGATGACATCTCCCAATTCAGTAGGTAGATAGGCTAAACATAGCATGCAAAATAATGAGCCAACAAAGGCTATAACATGAGGTACCAAAATAATACACCAAACAACTTTGGACCCTTGACAAAACATGAAGAATGGGTCATTTCAAGACACTTTCCAAGCCTGATGGAGGCTGAAAACAAAATCCAAGAAAGCCTAACAAAGCATGCAATTTTACGGAATCAAAGATGATATTACATGAAGTACCAAAAGCATGCACCAAATGGCCTAAGACCCTTAACAAAATATCATGAGAAGGCCAAAAAAAGGCTCTTTCCTAGCCTGATGAAGGCTGAAATCAGAAGCTAGATAAGCTTAAAAAGGCATGCAAAATGGGGCCAAAGAGAGGTATAAAGAGAGGCCATTCATGGAGGCACCCAAAAAGATTGGTCCCTTCTACAATGTTGTAGAGGGACACAAAATAAGCTCAATCTCAGTTTATAGCATGCTCCAAAAATAAATGCATATAAGCTAAAAATAGCATGCAAGTTTACGGTAAATTGGAGGATTTGTGAAGCAAGTGGTATGTAGAAGCACCAAACATGGTTGAGCCCTTCTTCAATGTTGAAGAGGGGCTCAAAATAGGCCCAAAACCAGTTAGGGTCGGAGCCCAAAAACTCAAGCAAAGGGGGTAGAAAAATGATACAAAATAGAGCTAGAAAAGGGAAAATAGCAACTTACCCTTGAAGAACACTTCTTGGCTGCCTCTTGGACCAAATTTGCTGCCTTTTTAGCTGCTGGAAATCAGCTCCAAGTGGTGGAAATGGAGTGGTGATGGTGGTACTTGGTGTTGATGTAGAAATGGTAGAGAACTTGGAAGTTTTGAGCTTGGAAATGGAGAGGGAGAGGAGAGGCGTGTATGGAGCTCTCAAGGGGTTTTTTCCTACCCTTAAACACAGCTGGGAGCTGCTGTCATATGGCCAAGAGAGGGGTCAAAAAGGAGGGCCAAAAAGGTGGGAAAAATGCACCCAAGTATTCCCTTTAAAGATCTTTCCCTAATATCTAGATATTTTGAGGGCAACCAATGCAAAATCTAGATATTTTGAGGGCAACCAATGCATAGCTGGAATACACTCAATGAGAGGAATAGGGCCGGCCAACTCACAGGGGCAAAATCGTCATTTTACAAAAGGGGTGGCTGGCCAGCTAGATAGATAAAAAAAAAACTGCCGAGAAGACTACTGGCTGGTGGGTGCTATAGAAGTCCAAAAATGTCCATTCAAGTGTCCAAATTGAAGCCCCGGAAGTTAGCTTTCCAATGCCGCAAACCTTGCATCAAAATTCCTCCTGTAGAAAAAGTTATGCCAGTTTCCGTAAAACCGCGCAGATTCAGTCCAACCGGACTTTAACCAACCATATCTCCTCCCCCCGGATTTGGACTTAGGATATTCTTGAGTGAAAAATGAAGCCCCGGAAGTAAGCTTTCCAATGGTGGTGGCCTCATATTTTAATTCCTCTTGTGCAAAGAGTTACGCTTGTTTCGGTGAAGCCGCGCAGACTTTTCTCCTTCCCAGATTCATGCTGAACCACTTTTGACCAAGCAGATAACTGGTTGCTGAGACAATTGCTGGCCTCCCACCCTCCAGTGATCTTCCTGGTGCTAAAACAGAGGTACCTGCCAAAATTGAACAAAAACTAATGCAAAACGAAAGCTCGGGGACCAAAACCGCGCGGGGTCCCGAAAATGGGCTGTGAGCACCGAAAGTGGCGTTCGGCCACGAAGTGGGCATCAGAGGCCCCAGTGTCCCTCGGAATGATAAAATAGAGGCACTTGCCAAAATTGAACAAAAACTAATGCAAAATGAATGCTCGGGGCCCAAACCGCGAGATTCGGGGTCCCGAAAATGGGCTGTAGGCACCGAAAGTGGTGTTCGGCCACGAAGTGGGTATCAGAGGCCCCAGTGTTCCTCGAAATGATAAAACAGAGGCACTTGCCGAAAACCGGAGAAATCGGAGATGGTTGGGCGGTCCCGAACCGAGGCACACGGCCTGACGGTCCCGAAAACCGGGAACCGGGCTCCGAAATGGGCAAAATGGCCTACGGCCACGAAATGTAGCGCACGACCACCGAGAGATAGTCTACAGTTGCTACAGTTGCCCCTCTTTGACAGAACTCGGAAGTCAGGAAGTGACGAGCGTGAATGTCAAAGCCCAGAGACGACCCATTTTTGACAAGGCCGAAGACTTAGACAATCATACAAGATAAACAAAGATACATGCCCGCAGGCGTGCCCGCAGGCAGGGGGCAAGATGCTAATGATATGCACAGAGCCAGGTGATCACGCAAATGCAGCAAGCTGTAATGAGGCAAGTATTGACAAATAGATGCAACAGTTTTAAGCAAGAATGCAAAGCAACAACTACATTTCATGCAGTTAGGAATGCGGAGAATTATTCAATTCTCGTCGCGTCTCACACGGAGAAGATACGATACCTGCGCGATTCGTCTGGTCGCACCAGCCTCAAATGAACCGTACATACAATATCGTGCCTGCAAAATAGAGAAATTCAACAAGAACAATATGCTAACAACATATATTCAATGTGATTCCTGAAAGTTTGGCACACGCGGTGCCGGCGGGTGAATGCATAAAGCAGTGTGATACAGGTAAGGTGCGCAAGATAGCGCGATGCAACGCACTAACAAGTGCAGGTGAGATGCGCAAGATAGCACGACAAAATGCATGAACAATGCAAGTAATGTGCACAAAATAGTGCGATGCGCAAAATAGCGCGAGTGAAATGTAATGCACTAACAAGTGCAGGTGGGACGCGCAAGATAGCGCAAATGATACAATGCACAAAATAGTGCGATACGCTAAACAGCGCGATTGATTTGAAATGCACAAGATAGTGCGATGTGATATGCAAAGCACAGGACAGTGCGATTAAGGTGCGCAAAATAGCGCGATTGATAAACTGCACAAAACAGTGCGATTGTGGTGCGCAAAATAGCGCGATGTCAACTGCACAAAACAGTGCGATGGAGGTGCGCAAAATAGCGCGAATGATGAACTGCACAAAACAGTGCGATGCACAAAATAGCGCGAATGTAAACTGCACAAAACAGTGCGATTGATTTGAAATGCACAAGATAGTGCGATACGCTAAACAGCGAGATTGATTTGAAATGCACAAGACAGTGCGATACGCTAAACAGCGCGAGTGATTTGAAATGCACAAGACAGTGCGATACGCTAAACAGCGCGAGTGATTTGAAATGCACAAGACAGTGCGATTAATTTGAAATGCACAAGATAGTGCGATACGCTAAACAGCGCGATTGATTTGAAATGCACAAGACAGTGCGAGTGAGATACAAAGTGTAAGTGCACAAGACGGTGCGAGCAAGATAATATGCACAAGAAAGTGCGATAAAATGCATCTTCTATGCAAGTATGGGGGCATTTTCTATGCAAAAGATACGAGCATTTTCTATGCAAGTATGGAAGCACATTCTATGCAATAGTGAAAGCAAGCATTTTCTATGCATGAATCATAATGATGCGCGGCACGCATGCAACAGCAGTGTATAAGAAAGTTCACATTCTATGCAATAAAGGATCATCAAATATGTACTCTGGTGCCTCTGATTTGCCTCTTAGAGGGCTTCACAACATACTCAGCTCAAAAGGGACACACCCTGTTCATATCGGCAAGAGATAACATCTGCTGCTGCTTTAATTGCCGTTCTGACTTGAAGCAGGCTTACACTTGAGGTAGAGGCGCACTCATACTTCGGTAGCATTGACAAGGCCTGAAGAGGTGCACCTGGAATGCAGTCTCGGATTTTGCTAAGGTTGAAACATGCTAAGATGCTCCAAATTTTCCTCTTTTCTTTTGCTTTGCAGTCCGGAACCGAAATAGCTTCAAATAGGCCTTTGCTCTACTGTTCACACTTATCGGGGGTGGACCCTGCGGCTTTATGAAAGAACCAATTCTGTTTTGCACAAATGTGGAGAATGGCACAGCACTCTGAGCACAAAACGATTTTTTGAAATTGAGAAATGAGTAAAGGGTTCTCAACCGGGTATTGAGCCTACGACTGAACATAGCAAAACGACTTAACAAGGAAATAAAAGGCACACAACCTAGACACATCGAGTAACACTCGAAACGACTCAAAACAAAAAACGAGATAAAACAAAAAGACACGACACTCAGACGTGCACAGGGAGCCTGTTTCACCGGGTAGTGTTTCCCACCCTTTCTCATTTGTGGTTCTAACATCACTCGGCCCTCAAGCTCTGTTTTTCTGAAAAAGCCCTTTTCTCACTTTTTCTCTCATCGCACATCTCTCTATTCTTCAATCTCTCATTTTTCAATCCCTCCCCTGGGTGGTTGATGGATAAGCATAAAGTCGTGGGCTCTTGCCCCTAGCATTCCGCTAGATTTTGTTCACAACAGTGAGTTTCTCCCACAGAGGGGTTGTGTTACAACTGGGTGTGTAGCAAATCAGCAGCTAACATCGGTTGATGATGCCCCGCTGGGGAATTTGGACGTGATCAGATCTGTTCAGGTGAGGGAGTGGAACACCCTGCCCCATTCCAATTCGTGCTTCGCACCTGGCTTGATACCTCGTTGCTTCGAGGATGTTGAGAGCTTTCAGCCCTTTGCTGTTGACTTCAGTTATGCCCTCTTCTGGCAGGTAGAGTGCCCTTCTTGGCAAGTATGTTGATGATGGGGAAAAGACAGAACACCTGACTGAACTGTGCCCCTAGTTCATCATTTTGACCATTTTTTTTTGGTTTTAAAACAATTTTGACCAACATGAAAATTAGATTAACATGCTTATTCAACTTTTTGATTTTGACAATCACGCAAGTTAGGTTGTGAGCACTGAAAATTTTCCTTTTTTAGGTCCAAGAAAATGGTCCAATTTTTGGAAAAGATGGAATAATTTTCGAGAGAATTAGTCAACCTCAGTAAAAATTCTCAAAAACTGTTTTTGCAAACGGCCAATGCTTAACAAGCACAGAACCTACTCTTGAGATGTGCAACCTCGGATCCATAAGCAATGGAAAATTGCCCCTTGTCTGAAGGACACTGCATGGCAACGGAAAGTTGCCCCTTGTTTGAAATGATACTGCGGCGTTTTGAATAGCAACAGAAAGTTGCCCCTTGTTTGGATAGCATCGCAGCGTACTTGAATGGCAACGGAAAGTTGCCCCTTGTTTGGATAGCGCCGTGGCATACTACAATCAATCTTCAGAGTGACGATGACAACCAAACTCTCAGATACAGAGAAGGCAAAGATGATCAAAACCATCACATGGATATAGTCGAATTTGAATTGTTTTACGGCTGGACTTCAGGATGAAGTTGCCTACGTATCCCAAAGATGGGAATCAAGCCTTACGTAGTTCGGGGTTAAGGTACACTCGGGTATTTAACCTCTCCTTTTTATGCTCTAACTTCTGCCAAGGTGCCTGTTGCAGGTTTTTGACCTCGCGAGCTTTGTTCTCCTTTCTTTTCTTTTTTTTTTTTTTTTCATATTCTTTGCATTCCTCTTTTCTTCTTCTTTTTTTGTTTTCATTTTTTGCATTTTTCTCTTTTTTCATTTTTCATTCTTTTCTTCGCTCTAACTTTTGCCTGGGTCGCCCTTCCGGGTTTTCGGCCCAGCGAGCCTCTCAAAGGGTAAAAGTGTAGCTTGGTCCATGTCAAATGGTTCTGAGATCTCGAATCCATCTGAATCCAAGAGAGTGGATGTTGTTCGCTGACGACGGGGAGTCCATCCAACGGGGGCTGAATTTGCCCCTAGTATTGTGGATAGGAACTCAATTGTCCTTTAGTAGAAACTGTCTTCTTTCTTCCTCCTGGGGATTTGGCATTCTTGCCGATCTTCATTTTCGACTCTTCGAGCGTATTTGACATTTTTCTGCCCCTAGTCCCAGGGATGCTTCTGATCTAGCTTTGCAAGCTTCTTTTGAAAACACTTGAACTTCTTGATTTGACTCTCTTGCCCCTAGTTCGAGGGTTGCTTTGAATTTGGCCACACAGGCCTTACATTGTGGTTGACCGTTGAACATTCTGAATGCAAGTTGAAGGTTTGAAAGCAAGGAGGGGTGGAGTCTCGAGGCTGAGATCGATCCTAGGCTGCACAATCTCAAGAGCGATTCCACACAAGTCTTCACGGGACCGCGCAAAACATTTTTTGAAAGTTTTTAAGAAAGCGACAAATCGCTCGCGCTGAAGACAGTGTAAAACCAATCTGGATCAAAGCCAGGGTCCTTCTCAGTACTCACGCTAACAAGCATGATTTCATTCATTAAGGGCTTAGCACGCCTCTCTTTCTCTCAATTTGATCAAAGTTTTGCAAATCCCGAGGAATTCCTCCCTCTTCGTTTTCACTGCAGTGTTCAAAAAGGTTTTGAAAAACTTAGGTCAATACAATGGCTTCAAGGCACAAGAGAGCAGGTGGAATGCACTGCCATTTCATTCAGAACTTCTGGCACAACTGGCACAAGGCAGAAGCGAGCACAAGAATGTGAAAATCACTGCTGTTTCATTCAAAATCTGTTGGCATAACTGGCTCCCTGGCAGAAACAGACTCAAAACAAAACAAAAAGACAAACGCAAAACAAAATGGTGACGCCCGAGGTAACACCCCCAGAATCACCCGACTCCTATACAACAGGACTGACTCGATACAACAAGACAGACCCAAAACAAAAGAGACGGACTCAAAACAAAAAGACAGACTCAAAACAAAACAACAAAACTGACCCAATACCCAAGTCAGAATGCAAAATTAACAGCACTTGTACATTGCTCAAAACAGTGCATGCCATTCACCACAGCTGGAGTAATCTGAGCGCCATTCGCAGGTGGTTCATCCCCTGATCACATAACATTATCCCCCAAGTTCACTGACCCAGTGCCGATAGACTTTGCTGAGCTCGGCGGGAGGATGACCCCGTTGTCAAATAGATCCTGCACTTCATGGCGAAGACGGAAGCAATTGTTGGTAGCATGGCCGGTTTGCTGATGGTACGCGCAGTACTGGATAGCATCATGTGTGGCCGGAAGAGGGTTCGGGAGAGGCCGAGGCTCAAGGGGTTTGAGATGGCCTTGTCCAACAAGGACTTGGAAAGCTTTGGATAAAGGCATGTGGAGGGCATGGAAGACCCTCTGACCTCGGGGTTGGTACTTCTGGGTTTGTGGATTTTTGCTGGGCGCACCAGCAAAGGGATTGGCAGGTGCTGGCCTGGTTTGCTGATCTCCTTTGAGTGAAGGATTATAGCTAACAGGATCATTTCTGGTACAACGGCCCTTCTCTCGGCTTGCCCCTTGAGTCAAACTGCCCCCAACTTGAGTGGCAAAAGTGTCGTCCACAGTTTTTGCGACAACCGCGAGCACTTGTTCTTTGTTCAGTCCCTCGGATTTCAAAGCCTTAACAGCCAACAGAAGATGTTCATGGGGATCCATGTCCGCCCCTACCTTGTTCTTTCCGTTCGCTCCCACTTTGCCAAGGGATTTGCCTTCCTCAGATGTAGCCCGCCCCAGGACTGGGGAGCCTTTTGACATAAAATTCCCAGTATGTGGTGTGGTCGATGATGGAGCCAATGTCCCAGAGGCCAGATCGGTCACAGTTCTTTGAAGATCTTTTATCATTCCCATCAACTCAGAAGTAGTGGGTTCTCGGGTTTGAGATGATTGGGGTTCAGGTGCACCCATCATGCATAAGTCCATGCTTTCTGGGATAAACACCTCAGGCTTGGGTAGATGGGCCGGGGTGATGTATATGCTGGGGTCATAGGCGGATGGCAGTGTATGGACGAGATTGAGGTAGGCAGGAGATGTTTGGTCATTGGGGCCTGAAGGTGGAGCTATCGTCCGGTTGTCGATGAGATTTTGGACCTCATGACGAAGGCGGTAGCAACGGTCGGTGCCATGACCGCGCTGCTGATGGTACATACAGTACTTGGAAGGGTTATGTCTGGCTGGGAGTGGGTTGGGAAGAGGTTGAGGATCGAGGGGTTTGAGATGCCCTCTTTCCATCAGGACTTTTAGTGCGCTAGTCAGGCTCATATAGAGAGGGGTGAAAGTTCTGCCTTGGGCTCGGGCTGGGTCGGCTGTTTGTAGGCTTGGATTGGCAAAAGGGTTGGCTGTGGCGACTGTATCGATTTCAGTGGGTTCGGGAATAGTGCTACTTCCGGCATTGGTACTCCTTGAAATCACCTTCCTTGTCGGTTCACTTGTTCTGGGAATGATCCCACTGTTGAACGCATTCTCGACCTGGACCCCCAGTTCATGCAAACTTTTGAAAGTGAATAATGGAGCGACTATCAATTTTTGCAACATATCATGCTCGAGGTTTCGCACCATCATCTGCACTTGATCCCTCTCAGAAGGGCGGCGATCTGTCATCTGTGCTGCCTTTGCTCTCCATCTCGCAACAAATTTCACAAAAGGCTCTTTTGGGTTCTGGCGGGTTGCTTCAAGCTCTTGGATGGTCATCTCAACTTGGGTATTGTAGGAATACTGATCGACAAAGGCCTCAGCCAATTCTTCCCAGTTTTGCTTCACTTTGTCCTCCAACTTAGCGTACCAAGTGGCTGCTACACCGGACAGGGTTCTTCCATACAGAGAGAGTTTCTGTGGCTTAGTCAGACCCATCGGCTTCAGGACATCCAAGAAAAGTCGGATATGTACCATTGGATCCCCAGACCCGTCGAAACGGTCAATATGTGGCATTTTGAATCTGTCTGGGAGCCGGACGGCAGACTCGGTGTGCCCATCCTCAATGTCGGGAATGGAGTTAAGGCCCTGTGCCTTTTTGAATTGCTTCTCAAGGTTCGCAATTTTCACTGCGGTCAGATCGAGGTCATTAGCATCAAGGGGATAAGCCTCTCATTAGGCTGCACCAGGGGTCTGAAAACTTGGGCTTGAGCCAACCTTTCTCGAGAATCCGGACACTGCAAATCTTCAACTGGCGGAATTGGGTCAAAGTTCGGCTGGGGTCCCAAAGCTGGATGTAAGGCAGACGCCCCAGATGGGCGCTGCGTTTCAATACTGGTCTCAGCCTGCATGGCAGTTCCCTGATTCAACGCTGCTACTACGGCCACAAATTCTTCCGAACCTGTGCCATCACGGTCTGCTGATTCTGAACAAGGGTGATGTGACTGGTGACTGACGGATCAGATGAACCGGTAAGCCCTGACTGGCCTTTCTTTGCCTTGCCTCAGCGAAAGAACACTGGTTGCCCTTGAATTGAATTTCTGACCTAACAAAGTCTATCAGCACTAGTCCAATGTACCCGGGGGATAGTGGAGCCTTCTGAAGCTATGGTTCCAGGACTACCTAGCAAAAGAGAAAACGGACAGCATCTCAGCCCAATTTCACCAGAACAGATATGAACAAAACCGAATGAGTGTGCTCTCTACTGAATTCTGCCCCAAAATTCCGCTTGTAAGCTGATACCCTCAGGTAAAACCGATTCCACCAAATACTGATGCCCGCGGGCCTGATACCCAAAATACTGAATTGGTGCCCGCAGGCCTGATGCCCAAACTCGCAAACTGATACATGCATTCCCTGTAGAGACACACTCTAACAAGCACATAACAGATAAGTGAGAGCCAAAATACCCCTATGTTGGGGTAGGGTTTCCCTGTCCTATTTTGTCAGGAGCTAGGGTTTCACTACGCACGCAGCGGCTTCAAACAACCTATAAACGGGTAAGCAACCTGTCCTAGTTTGGAATGGTCACTATGGATCCGAATATGCACTAGGTCGAATGGTCAAAAAGGGTGCCCCGGTAAAACCGGGGTTTGTGTTCCCATGCTGTCAGAGCCCAGAGCCGATCAGCCTTACGGACATGACTTGACAAGACAAGCCTCCGGCAAATCGTTCGGGAATGGCATATGGCAAACACGGTGTCCTAGGCGCACCGATGCAAATGCAATGCAAAGAAACACATAAGTGTAGTCAAAAACAGATATCATGAGTTCGAGTCAAGTTCTCTAAATCCCCAGCAGAGTCGCCAGAAACTGTAGACGTCCCCGAACGCCCCGGGAGGGTTAAGTCCCGTTCTGTTCATATTGGGGTCACTACAGTTCAAGGACTCAAATGTCACGGTTCTTAATCTTGAACCAAAGAGTCCAAATCCGGCAAACAGATTTTTTGAAAGAAGTGCCAAACATGGACTGCTTCGCCAGATACAGAGTCGCCACCTAAATATTTTTTAAATGGGAAATTTAGGAAACCCTGACTCGGTGCCAAAGGCCACGTGTCCGTCATCACCAAAGTTGCCTCGGCTCGGGAACTTGGGTACGATTGGGGAAGGTCACTTCGTGAGCACCCCCGCTCGCCCGGTCAAAGACCGGCCTCTACTAACCATGATATCTGTTTTTGAAAACATTGTATGTTCTTATTCCGGTTATTAGCCTAGGTTACTATGTGATGCTCGCAGCAAACAAGTATAGACTGAGTCGCCTGAATTGGAACAAAACATTTCATGTTTGTTTGTTTGAAAATGGTTTGATGGTGCTACCCGCAGGTAGGCTAAGACGCGGATTTGCCACCCTCAGGTGGGCTTAGAAAACATGATTTTGCCACTATCTAGTGGGCTTAAAACAAACATTCAATGCATTGTCCCAATTCAAATAACTCAACCTCCACCCACAGGCATTCAAGGCAGTTATATCACATAAGCAATTAGCCTCATGGCAAGCATGCTATTCATGGCAACACTCACACGCATGCAAGGATGCTAAAGCATAAAACTCACCGAGTACTCCAAGCCAAAAACAGAAAACTTATTAGAAATCATGCATGATCCTAATATACAGAAATGCCTAATGCAACACATGCAAAATGCAACTATAGCAGGCTCGGCTATTCTAAACATGGCATATGGAATGCTACAGCTAACATGTATTCAATTTGGAATTGAAATACAAATGCAGTTTGTATGATGCGCCGAGCCCGGTGCGTGCAAAACAGATGAATGATGCAAACATGCTGTCATACTGTATGCTAATTGAAATATGCCCTATATCTAACCATCGTAAGCGGGTAAATAAAAGGGAAGAAAGACGTGGGGTTGGAAGACATACATCACACTCACCCACACTTATTACAGTTATGCCCTCGCGCAGAGGGTCCGAATAAATATACAGTCCGAAATTACAGAATAATACAGTCCGAAATAATATACAGATTTCTAATTAATTAACAAATTAAACTAGAAAGCTTTAAAATTGGCTTGCAAGCCAGGGGGGCTGCCTCGCTTTGATAAATGATGCATGCTGGGCTGTTTTGCGCAGAAATCCACTGGGATGCCCAATTAGCCTCTGTTTGCAATGTTTCTGAAAAGCGCGCCGACTCCGAAAAGTTGCTGATTCTCTATTTTGCTGCAACAGAGAGCAGGAAAGGGGCATAGCAATGTATTTCACAAATATATGCATGCCTCGATCCTCGTGCCACCAATCATGCATATCGATGCATGATGGCCGAGGAATCGGATTGCACAACTCAATATAGGGTGCAATGCAGATGAATGCTACAACAAAACCTAACTCCATCATGGGTAATCCGGAGTGTCGGTGACTTGGGAATTGAGACCCGTTCCGTCACTCGGAGTACGAAACGTGCCTCGTTTCCCGTGCCCGGCTAACTCCTATCCCGAACACGATGCAATATGCATGATATGCATGAAATGCAGCTAATATACAATTCTAGCATGCACAATGCTATGAAAATGAGATGCCTCGAAATGCGTGCACGCGGGCGCGCAAACCGAGGCGATGCATACAGAATGCAAAATGTCATGGAAGTGATATGTAATGAGGTTAAATGAGATGTCTCGAAATGCGTGCCCACGGGCACGCAAACCGAGAAAATGGCATACGGAATGCAACAGATCTAAAATGGCATACGGAATGCGAAATGGACTTACACTAACATGAGAGGGCCTCAGCCGCACTCACACAAGAGGCCGAGAGACAAAAATGAAGTGCCTCGAAATGCGTGCCCACGGGCACGCAAACCGAGGCGGTGGCATACGCAATGCAAATGACATACGGAATGCAAATTGGGCTTACACTAACATGAGAGGGCCTCGGCCACACTCACATAAGCTGCCGAGAGACAAAAATGAAGTGCCTCAAAATGCGTGCACACGGGCACGCAAACCGAGGCATGGCCCTAAGGCACAGAAATGACATGCGAATGAGATGTGACATATGGCATATGGAAAATGCCAATTTCAGCAGCTAAAATGATGCACAAATAGCCCCCGAATTATGACAAAATTACACCCGATGCCCGAAATGCGATGTAATGCACCCGAAATGGCCTACAGCCCTACTAAACATGCATAATTGACACATGACATGTAAAACAGTAGCAAGGCAGCCCCTAAAATAACATTTTTTCAGTACAAAGCAAGGCTAAACAACAACCACAAGTATGGCAAAATTAGCATGCAAAAATGGGGAAAAAGAGGGGAATTACAAAGCAAGTAGTATATACAATGCTCAAACCGAAAAAAACAGTTCTACAACATTAAAGAGGGACCAAAAATATGCACATTTATAAGAGATAACATCCCCCAATTCAGTAGGTAGATAGGCTAAACATAGCATGCAAAATAATGAGCCAACAAAGGCTATAACATGAGGTACCAAAAGCATACACCAAACAACCTTGGACCCTTGACAAAACATGAAGAATGGGTCATTTTAAGACACTTTCCAAGCCTGATGGAGGCTGAAAACAAAAGCTAAGAAAGCCTAACAAAGCATGCAATTTTACGGAATCAAAGATGGTATTACATGAAGTACCAAAAGCATGCACCAAATGGCCTAAGACCCTTAACAAAACATCATGAGAAGGCCAAAAAAAGGCTCTTTCCTAGCCTGATGAAGGCTCAAATCAGAAGCAAAATAAGCTTAAAAAGCATGCAAAATGGGGCCAAAGAGAGGTATAAAGAGAGGCCATTCATGGAGGCACCCAAAAAGATTGGTCCCTTCTACAATGTTGTAGAGGGACACAAAATAAGCTCAATCTCAGTTTATAGCATGCTCCAAAAATAAATGCATATAAGCTAAAAATAGCATGCAAGTTTACGGTAAATTGGAGGATTTGTGAAGCAAGTGGTATGTAGAAGCACCAAACATGGTTGAGCCCTTCTTCAATGTTGAAGAGGGGCTCAAAATAGGCCCAAAACCAGTTAGGGTCGGAGCCCAAAAACTCAAGCAAAGGGGGTAGAAAAATGATACAAAATAGAGCTAGAAAAGGGAAAATAGCAACTTACCCTTGAAGAACACTTCTTGGCTGCCTCTTGGACCAAATTTGCTGCCTTTTTAGCTGCTGGAAATCAGCTCCAAGTGGTGGAAATGGAGTGGTGATGGTGGTACTTGGTGTTGATGTAGAAATGGTAGAGAACTTGGAAGTTTTGAGCTTGGAAATGGAGAGGGAGAGGAGAGGCGTGTATGGAGCTCTCAAGGGGTTTTTTCCTACCCTTAAACACAGCTGGGAGCTGCTGTCATATGGCCAAGAGAGGGGTCAAAAAGGAGGGCCAAAAAGGTGGGAAAAATGCACCCAAGTATTCCCTTTAAAGATCTTTCCCTAATATCTAGATATTTTGAGGGCAACCAATGCAAAATCTAGATATTTTGAGGGCAACCAATGCATAGCTGGAATACACTCAATGAGAGGAATAGGGCCGGCCACTCACAGGGGCAAAATCGTCATTTTACAAAAGGGGTGGCTGGCCAGCTAGATAGATAAAAAAAAAACTGCCGAGAAGACCACTGGCTGGTGGATGCTAGAGAAGTCCAAAAATGTCCATTCAAGTGTCCAAATTGAAGCCCCGGAAGTTAGCTTTCCAATGGCGCAAACCTTGCATCAAAATTCCTCCTGTAGAAAAAGTTATGCCAGTTTCCGTAAAACCGCGCAGATTCAGTCCAACCGGACTTTAACCAACCATATCTCCTCCCCCCGGATTTGGACTTAGGATATTCTTGAGTGAAAAATGAAGCCCCGGAAGTAAGCTTTCCAATGGTGGTGGCCTCATATTTTAATTCCTCTTGTGCAAAGAGTTACGCTTGTTTCGGTGAAGCCGCGCAGACTTTTCTCCTTCCCAGATTCATGCTGAACCACTTTTGACCAAGCAGATAACTGGTTGCTGAGACAATTGCTGGCCTCCCACCCTCCAGTGATCTTCCTGGTGCTAAAACAGAGGTACCTGCCAAAATTGAACAAAAACTAATGCAAAACGAAAGCTCGGGGACCAAAACCGCGCGGGGTCCCGAAAATGGGCTGTGAGCACCGAAAGTGGCGTTCGGCCACGAAGTGGGCATCAGAGGCCCCAGTGTCCCTCGGAATGATAAAATAGAGGCACTTGCCAAAATTGAACAAAAACTAATGCAAAATGAATGCTCGGGGCCCAAACCGCGAGATTCGGGGTCCCGAAAATGGGCTGTAGGCACCGAAAGTGGTGTTCGGCCACGAAGTGGGTATCAGAGGCCCCAGTGTTCCTCGAAATGATAAAACAGAGGCACTTGCCGAAAACCGGAGAAATCGGAGATGGTTGGGCGGTCCCGAACCGAGGCACACGGCCTGACGGTCCCGAAAACCGGGAACCGGGCTCCGAAATGGGCAAAATGGCCTACGGCCACGAAATGTAGCGCACGGCCACCGAGAGATAGTCTACGGGACCACTCCCTCCCCTCAGGAAAGAAAACAGAGAAAACCGAGTCTGGTTCGCAAACCGAGACAAGGCACAGAAGAGAGTTCGGAAGTCCGGAGGCAGGGCGCACGGCCGCGACTCTGAGACTTCTGAACGAGCACAGTATGCAACATCACTGAGCGCTCAATCGGTGACGTCTGAGTCTTAAGGTCCGTCAAAAATGGGGTGTCTACACCCTGCTTCCAGCAGGTTTCCTACTTCTTCTGCCACTATTTCGGCGTGGTGGAGTGCCGATCTGCGGGTGCGCTGAATGACTGGTCTGGCAGAAGGGTGGACGTTGAGTTGGTGGCTGATGAAGTTGGGATCAATACCTGGCATGTCGTATGGGGTCCAGGCAAACACCTCGATGTTGGATGTCAAAAATTCCAAGACCTCCAATCTCTCAGTGCTGGACAACGACGAACCAAGCAAAAAGAACTTATCCGGGTTCTCTTCATCTATTCTGACCTCCACCAAGTCTTCCACTGCTTTCTGATCAGCCGCTTTGCCAACCTCTGCGAACAGTTCATTACTCTCAGGTTCTTCAACCGAATGAACATATCCTTTGGCAGCGCGGCTGCCATTCGTTGTGACGAAGCATTGTTTGGACATAATCTGGTCCCCATATACTTCTTCAATTATTCCGGTGTCGTTGGGAAATCGCATCACTTGGTGGTAGGAGGATGCCACCGAGCGCATGGCATGCAGCCATGTTCTGCCCAAGATAACATTGTAGGTGGAGGGGACCTTTATCACCCAAAACTCCACTTGTTTCGTCACACTCCCTGCTCTGACTGGGAGGATAATTTTGCCGACGGGCCATTCTGGCATGGAGTTGAATTCGATAAGGGGAGACACGGCAGGCGCCAAGTCTTTATCCTGCAACTTTAGTTGTTTGAAGGTTTCATAATACATGATTTCACACGAACTACCTTGGTCAATCAGAATCCGCTTGACGTCAAAATCCTTGACTCGAAGAGTGACGACCAAGGCATCGTTGTGAGGGCAATAAATTCTTGCCAAGTCTTTATCCGAGAAGGACATGACATTTGTGGCCTCTATCTTCCCCTTTTTGACGACTGGTTGGACACTTAGTACCTCTCTGAAGTGCTCAGCCTTTTTTATTGAACCTCTGAGTTCGCATACACGCTCAGGTTCAAAGACTCCATGTATTACGTTGATGACGCCTTGAGGTGGGGCGTCGTTCGGCATTCCATTGGGCATATTTTGGTCCTGGGGGGCTGGCTGTGCCCCTCCTTCTATGTATTTGTCCAGGTGACCTGCTGCCACCAACTCTTCCAGATGCTGCCTCAATGGTGTGCAATTCTCAGTGCGGTGCCCCTTTTCTTTATGGAAGGTGCACCTCGATCTATCATCGTAGTCCTTCTGAGCCTCGCCTAACTTAGCTGGCCACTTGACGAAAGGCTCGTCTCGAATTTCGCTAAGTATACGGTAGATTGGTTTCTTGAAGACCGTGGTGATGGCAGTGCGGACTCTCAGCCATCTTTTGTCTTGGTCTTCTCCGTTGTCTCTTTTGCCACGTCCGTTTCTGTTTGGACGGTCTACTGCGTTGACCTTTGCTGAGGCTTTCTTCTCTGGCACTGCGGTCACGCCAGATTTTGCTTTAGCACGTGCGCTATCCTCTTCTACCCTGATGTGCTGATGCACTCTCTCCATCAGGGCTTCCATGGTGAGGGGTGGTGTCATGGTAATAGAGTCCCTCAGTCTGTTCCCAACTGGAAGGCCTCTTTTGTACTGCGCAATGGCAAGATTGGTTGGGCAGTCCCCAATCTGGTTGAATGTCTCCCAGTAGCGACTGTTATATGACCTCAGGGTCTCCTTATCACCCATGTCGATGGAGAGTAACTGGTCGATCTCCACTGGGGTTTTCGTGTTTGTTCTGAATCGCATTACAAACGCCTCCGCCAGTTGCGCCCAGGAGGCTATGCTGCCCTCTGGAAGCTTCTCAAACCAAGTCAAGCCTAGGTCACCAAGGCTTGAAGGGAATATGATGCATATTAAGGCCTCGTTCCGCCGGTATACAGCCATGACCTGGCGAAAGTGGCTCAAGTGTGAGTATGGGTCCATCTTCCCCTCATATGTTGTGAATTTGGGCTGGAGAAAGCCTGACGGTAGGGGTGCGTTCTCTATTGCTGGGACGAATGGTGAGGTCTGCAGCCTCGCCAGTGCCTTGTCCGTTGGTTCGTAAGCGGGGCGCGGTATTGGCATTCCAACCTCGACGCTTCCATGCGTCCGAGGAGCCAACCGCTGTAAGGCAGAAACTCTATGTGGATCACGTGCCCTGGCGTCCTCCCTCCATCGTGCCTTTTCTTCTAGCACGGTTCGTAGATCGGATGACCTGGGCAACTCTGTCTGTCTGGATCTCGTTTGGTGTGAGTGTGAGGGCCAATATGTACTTCCCTCAGTGTTTGACCTCTCAAATCTCGTCCTCTCAGACCTGGAGTGACGAGTTCTGGAGGACCTGGATCCAGATTGGGCATCGCCTGTCCTGAGGCTTTTGCTTTCCGCTTGAAAGGGGGTAGTATTCCGACTACGACTCTCCGAGTGGCGAGGGGGCGTCTTGTTTGTGCGCCCCTCTCCTGTCGCCACTTCTTTTCCTTTCACCTGGCGCTTTAGAGATTCCATGTCTGCCGCCATTCGACGGATCAACTCGTCTTGTTCTCTGACGCGCTCCTCCAAAGTTTGAGGATCAATTCTGCGTCTTTGTCTTTCTGGGCTTTGCGAACGAGAGGGATGAGGGCTGTTATTCCGCCTTCGTCCCCTTGCATCCCTCCTGGAATTTTGTCTGTGTGGTTCCAGGTTTGCCATGGGAGTGACCACAGGCAGGCCTTCGCGCCTTGCACCCCCTTCTGGAGTTAGTCCGTCGACGGCGGACTGAGGTAATTCTTCGTTGTTCGCCATTGATTTTCTGGGAGAAAAAGCTTGGTCAAGAGGTTGTTCTTGTCTGAATTCCCACAGACGGCGCCAATTGTACGGGAAAGAAATACACCTTCTCGTATAATCCTGTTGACCAAGTCTGCGGTCCTCCGTACGACGTCATTCAACTACCTAAAAATACACAAGTGAGCTAGCCGGCGGGTGTGTGCCGGAAACCTCTCCGATGCCTAAGTCAGTAGGCTTGACAAATAGGAAAAAGCTCTACGAATTCAGGGAGTAAAGTTGCATTACCTCCTCAAAGGTGATATTAGTGAGCTTATATAAGTTTCGCGTGGCACAATCCTGGTAGGACTCTTATTCCTCCATGTGCAGAGTCCTTCTAGGATTACTCCTCCTTGCGTAGAGTCCTCTTTGGATTCATACTCCTAGAAGACCATGCTTATCCTCCAACACCCCCCTCACTGCCTGAACAAAGTGAGATGGACCTTCTTATGGCCGGACTACCTCAGGACCGAAGTAACTATAAATTCGGCCTTACTCTACTCCCCCTTACCTCGGCTTTCCCATACTGAGACCGAGCTATCCATGCGGAGTTAAAAACCGAGCTATCTTTAGGACCACATCTTACTTCGGTTCTCACATGCTATAACCGAAGTAACTATCGAAGACCGAAACTTTCGTGCTACTCCACTCAACCGGAGTAGAACTAAGTCCTTCCGAGACCGGGCTAACCACCACGGCTGTATGACCGGTCTATCTCCAAAGTTACTTCTCCAAACCGGAGTAACCTTCATGGCCTGTCTACTCGGCCCTTTTTACTTCGGCCCTAAGGCTCAATACCCAGCTCGGCCCAATTGTATATAAATTACCCTCTCAGATCTTTTAATGTGTTATAAAAGAAAGGGGGAATAGCAATTTAGTGTAAAATTAGAAAAAGAATTACACATAAATAGTAAACTTTATAAATAATAATAATTAAAAATTCTAAATTTTTTCATGTATTTATAAAAAAAAATTTAAAGCCTATTGGGCTGTAATTTCCCCCAAAAGGAAGACGAATAGAACAATGGCGCTTAGCCTCCGTTTGGGAAGTGGGCTGGCTCTTTGGCTTTTTGACTTTTTTGGCTATATGAGCCTGGGCTCAAAAGCTTGGTTTGGGAAGGGCTCTTGACTTTTTAGCTTTTTTGACTTTTTTTGTGAGAGAAGAGTGTAATGATTATGGGGTTGGATGTGATGTTTTGTCTGTTGTGGCTCATGAGCCTATTTTGTCTTTTGTGGCTCATGAGCCCAATGAGCCCTTGCCAAACGGAGCCTTAAGCTAATCCATTATGTATTCAACAAGCTCTATGTTTATTTTTATTTTATTTTATTTTATTTTTTTCTGTCAGTCAATAAGAAATTATTTACAAATAGAAATATATATATATATATATATATATCAATGTCATCTATATGTCCACTTTTTTGACAACTTTTCAATAACTTTTCAACGCATGTCCTTATTACTAAAAAATATTAAATCTTGAATCAAATAAAATATGACCCTACCAATTAAACCATAATAATAACCACAACTTAATTTAGCGGTTCATTGCCAATCATGTTGTATTAGTGTTGGCATGAAGAGGAAAAAAATAAAAATCAAGGGCGGCCGATAAGATTATCAGCTCCATTTAAAAGTCCACTTGTTTATCAAAAGACAACAAATTTTATTAAATTAATGTAATAAAGACAAGCACTCACAATAATGTCAAATACTCATAATAAAAAATAAAAATAAAAAATAAAAAATTAGGAGATGTGGATGAGACTGCATCATCTAACCTTAGAAAATGATATGTGACTGCGCCATCTAGCTTTAATTATAGGTTGAGATTATAATAGTTTAGAGTGATGCTACGTAACTCGAATTCCCCTCCCCCGAATCCCCCTAATCTAAAAACGACGTCGTTTGACGTCTGAAATTTTTTTTTTTTTGCAGATCAGAAGAAGGGAGAAGAAGGGAGGAGAAGAAGGGAGAAGAAGGGAGGAGGAGGAGGAGGAGGAGGAGGGGGAGGAGGGGAGGGGGGAGGAGTGGGAGGAGGAGGAGGAGGGACTAGAGGGGGCTCACAAAATCGGGGTGGGGCGGAGGCGGGGGCCGGGGGGCGGAGGTAGAGGCAGGGGCGACGGTCGGAGGCGACGGCGACGAGCTCCTCCTCTGCGACGAGCTCCGAGACGATCGGACGCGACGGCGACGGCGACGGCGATGAGCTCCTCCCCTCTCCGACGAGCTCCGAGCTCCGAGCTTCTCCCCTCTTCTCTTTCTCTCTCTCTCTCTCTCTTTCTCGTCGTTTTCGGGGGATTCGGGGGAGAGGGAATTCGCACTCCGAAGCATTATTCAATAGTTTAAGGGTGAGAATATTAAAATGGAGCTTATTGTTATGGTAAAACTCAATTTTTAAATAAGATTACCATTAACTAACATAAAAAAAGAGCATACATAAATCTAAGCAGTACAACATTGACAGTTTAAAGAAATAATTTTTTTTTTTTTTTTTTTCAACAAAACCGTGTGTTAAGACTTCATGAGATTATAATAATTTTTTTTTATTCATGCTACAGTCGGCTTCATGTTAATGTCTAATATTGATTGGTTAGTATTAAGACTTCACTATAATATTAATTAATCATTATTCTGCATGTTAAATGATTTAAGTCTAAACAGTACAACACGATTGACATTTTAAAGAAGAACACCGCTATGGAGCTCGAAAAATCAAAGGCTCGAAATCTCAAAACGACGTCGTTTTAGGACTTTTTTTTTTCTCTTACCGGTAAGATAATATTTTTCGTACCATTCGAGCCTCAGTTTTTCGGGCTACGGAGCATTTTTGTTTAAAGAAATAAATTTTTTTTTCAACAAAACCGTGTGTTATTATTCTTGCTACAGTCGGCTTGAAATCGACTGCCATGTCAATGCCAAATATTGATTGGTTAGTATTAAGAATTCACTATAATATTAATTAAGACATTATTCTGCATGTCAAATGATTTAAAGATAAACTACCAATTAGTTTTAATTCTCATCAAATCCTATTAAAAATAAATTTTAATATAATTGTCGCTAAAAATAATTTTTGGGATGATCTTTTACATGTCTCGCTAAAAATTGACAATTAGTGACTCTTTTTTTGTGATGAATTTTTCAAATTATCACTGAAAATTGAAAATTAATGACTTTTTAATGATATTTTTCTAAAATTGTTGTTAAAACTTATAATTAGTGACAATTTATGTGATAATTTTTAAATTTTTTTTAATAGTGTTTAATAAAAAATGTCATTAATTATCATAGCACCTATTAGATAATAAGTTTATTTATTAAGATCTATACGTAAGTTCTCATTGATTTAAAATATTTTTAATTTATATATTATTTTTTTTACTTGTTTTCATATATTATTTATGACCCTTGTTTTTTTTTTTTTTTCATAAAATAATTTTGAAAAACAACCCTTGCAATCTTTTTGCCCAACAATGGATCCTTTATAAAAATATAATGTGAGTGTTTGGGACATTGCTATTTTAGTTTTTGATTATTTTAGTAGGTTAAAATTTTGTGTTTGGGAAGATAGTTAGATTTTTTTGTAGTTGGATGTGATATTAGTGAGAGAAAAAATGAAATGATTATGGATTTGATGTGACATTTTGTCTTATTAACTAATTTAACCTATTTTATCTTTTTGTAAATTTTAATCCAAAAAATTCAAAAAGAGCCTTTGCCAAACACCCCAAATATATTGATAATTGTTTATTGAAGAAGGCTTCCCACTAGTCTATTAATTGAATTAAAGGATCCAGTTTAAGATATCATTGTAAACTTATATAGAGTTCATCTCAATAATTGGAAACATCAAAATTTTACCTTGGGCATATACACACCTATCAACATTAGTACATTTTCTTCATTGATCTCTTGATTGCCAATTATGAAGTGCAATGAAACGCAATACAAAGATGATTACTGACATTATTGATATATATCCACATTGCTACCGCATTGCAATTTGCAAACACAAAATGCCAAAAAAGAAAAAAGAAAAAAAAAGATAGAGTAAAAATAAGAAATAGAATTCAAGAAAAGAATCTATTCACAATCCCAAACAGCCCTCAAATTTTTATTTTTATTTTTCCAATTCTCATTTAATTGATCAAATTTTCATGAATGTCCCCAGATTTATATGAAAATTTTATAATCGAGTCATGAACTCAGAAGCCATTAACGAACTCAAATCCTCCCATCCACTCTCTCCTCCAATTTCCAACTTAGGCTGAACCACCACCACCGGCTCCACTTTCGCCACCACCTTCCTCCTTCTCTTCTGTGAAGAACCATTCTCTGACGACGATGAACTCGATGACGAAGAAGATCGATCTGCCGATGACCTTTTTGCTGTAACCCGCACCGGCTCCGGCTCACCCGAATTAATCCGGAGCGGAAAATTCAGAAGAGCACGTGACCCGCGCATGCGATACGCCGCAATGTCATAGGCCACGGCGGCGTCCTCCGCCGTCTCATAGGTCCCTAGCCAAACCCTAGCCCCATTCTTCGCCGGATCCCTAATCTCCGCCGCGTACTTCCCCCACGGCCGCCTCCTCACTCCCCTGTACTGCTTCCCCTTCCACTCTACCGCCACCGCAGCCGCCGCCGCAGCCTCAGGTGGCGCAACAGATTCCGACAATTTACCCATTTCGGTAGCAGCTGCGGTGGTGGTCGCCGCCCCCGGAGTTGGAAGCCTCCCAACGTCCTCCGAATGGTTCTCCTTGAGAAGCAGCTTTCCGCAGTACTCTGCGGAGGAGTTTTCGCCGGAGTTCTTCGCCGGAGCTTCAAACTCACCCAGCAAGTGACGACGTATCGATTCCAGCAGAGCGGAATCCGCATCGAAATCACCTTCTGTGTACATGATCGTATTAGAATCAAACACAACTAATACTATGTATAGAGAATAGAATTACAAATGTAATAGTGTGTATGTATAGAGTTTGAGTTGAGTGAGTGTGTAATAGGAAGAGAGGATATATGGGGAAGAAGATGAGTGGGAAGTTTATATAGCGGTTGATGGGTTGGTTTTGGCAAAATTGGTTCATGAACTTTGTTTTTTTTTTGGATAAGTAAGTCATATTATAACCAAAAAAAGAAAGATATACAATGAAGTTCATTACACAGCTTTTGATGGAAGCGCAAAAATAAACAAAATAAACTACTCCATCAAAAGACAAACTGAGCTTATAGAATACAAGCACAACATTCCCAACAAAACAAGGATTCAGAATTTCCTTCTAGCATTCTTCAAGTCATGAAGTTTCGCTTTAAGTTTTCTTCTGTTATCCTCTTTTGAAGTCTCCCCATAACTAGGATCACTTGGAGATGGACTCCCTCTATTTCTCAACTCTTGGCTTGAATCTCCATTTCCTAACTCGTCCATATCACACGATACAAGGACATCAAAGGCATTAGATGTTGAGGGAGCAGAAGACTGCGTCTCTCTCTCTTTGTTGATCAATGGCGTTGAACATTGCCCACCATCTCTCCCCTTTTTCTTCACCACTTCCCATTTAGTCGGAATTTGTGTTTTAGTGTCCTTGACTCTCCACTCATGTTTGAAGGAGGGAGGGTTCAAAGACTTTGGCTTTTGAGGGCACAAATTAGTGGTATGGCCAAAAGTCTTACAACCATCACACCTTTGGGGCTTCCATGGTACCTCAACTTGAATCTCATATGGGTCACCATAACCAAGATTTATTTTGAAAGACTTAGGGATCTCTTTATTTGCTGGCACTTCAATACAAATTCTCGCAAACGTAAGTCTGCTTCTCTTGAAAGTTGGCTCATCCAAATAAAGAGGAGTTCCCAAGATGCTAGCTATGTAACCCAAACCCTCTTCACTCCAAAGTTCCAAAGGAACATTGTACAACTTCACCCACAATGGCACACTTGAAAATTCACACTTTGTTAGTTTTAGTCCAGGTTGCCATTTTTTAATAACAATCAATCTAGCCCCAACATAATAGGGGCCATCTTCCAAGATTGTGTCCATAGCCTCTTCACTTTTTACTTTAAAAATAAAAAAACCATTGTCAATGGAGACAACGTCCTCAAGCAAATTTCCCCAAAGTTTCTCCGCCCAAGTTTTCACATAATGGAAAGAGAATCTTTTATCAATAAAGTATCCAACCAAAGCATTTTCCCAATGAGAAAAGCCCTTTTTTGAGATCTCACTAGGGACATTGTAAATGCCATCTACTTGGTTCTCAATCTTATGGGCACCTATTTTATACTTCAATTTTGACACCTTGTTAATCTCTTCTTTAATTAAAGAGCTCCCAACTTGTAGAGGTTTACCTGATATAGCAAGTGTATCCAGACCTTCACTACCATCTTCCATCTGTAGATCAACTGAATCCTCATTTCGACAAGCTCGCACGGGCTTATCACTCTCTCGTTGCTTGGAACCCATTACTTCTTTCCTTTGATCAGCACTAAGTGAGCCAAATTTATTTGACAACATCATTTCGTTTGCCACCAATGGGGACACAGTGGTCAGTTTTGGCCACTGCTCAACATCAGTTAGCACTCTAGTTGGTGTGTTCCATGCATTAGGATTCATGAACTTTGTTTACAGTTTTGGATTTTTATTTCCCAATTGGGAATTCTTTTTACTTATTTTCTGGATTTAGCGTTACTTTTTTTTATCGTTTCTTGGAAAGTTCTTCTGCAACGTGAGAGAGGAATCAACTTTGAAGGGAAGGAGAGTTTTATGTCACGCGTGTAATTATGGGGGCTTGGACAGGGACCAACTATCCGTCAAATTGTCACCTCGTCAATGTTCTTACGCCTCGCTTCCAACTTGGGGTTTTTTTACGGGACGGTTTGTCTCCCCAAAATGAATTGAATAGTTTTATTAGGTTTATGAAATTTATTAGGGATCTTATTTTGATATTTTGAATTTATTCAATATGTAAAATTCGTTGAATATTTTATTTTTATAAAAAATTGTATTTATCGGATATCGATAGCTGTGGTACCGTTTGGTAACACTTACGTTTTCAGTTTTCTATTTATATTTATAAAAATTTAAAAAATTCAAATAAAAACTTGTTTGTTAAAATTTTTGATTTATAAATAATTGGTCTCAGTTTATAAATTTGGCCAAAAATAAAAATACAAAAAATGTGTTTCCGTTTTGAGTTTTGAGTTTTTTTTTTTTACCACCCAACACTAGCCACCACCTGCCACTATTTTCCACCACCGTCTTCCGCCATCACCACCCACCACCCACCTGCCACCACCACCACCACCCACCAACCACTCACCAACCCACCACCTGCCACTATTTTCCACCACCGTCTTCCGCCACCACCACCCACCACCCACCTGCCACCACCACCACACCCACCAACCACTCACAACACCACCAACCACCACCCACCTGCTCCCACCTGCTACCACCACCACCCACCACCCACTCGTTACCACCACCATCCGCCGCCGTCACACCCACCATCCACCACCAACCACACCACCCGCTACCACCCGCCATCCGCCACCACCTGCCACCACCACCCGCCACCCACCTGCCACCACCACCACCACCACCTACTTGCTACCACCCACCACCCGCCACCGTCACCCATCCACCACCATCACACCCACCACCCACGCCACCACTCAACTACCACCCGCCACCACTCACCACCACCCGCCATCCGCCACCCACCTACCACCCCACCACCACCACCCGCCGCCACCACCCACTCGCTACCACCCACCACTCGCCACCGTCACCCATCCACCGACCACCACCACCCGCCACCTATTTGCCACCACCACCCATCCGCCACCACCAACCACCACCACCCCGTCATTCGCCACCACCTGCCACCACCACCCACCACCACCCACTCGCTACCACCCACCACCCGCTACCGTCACCCACCCACCCGCCACCCACTGTCACCACTTTCCACCACCGTCTTCCGCCGCACTTGCCACCACTTGCCATTTCTCACTCTTTTTTATATTTTTAAAATTTTTTAAAACATTTTTTCAATTACCAAACGCGTTTGTAGTTTATGTTTTTTCTAAAAAATAAACAAAAACCAGTTTATAAAATTTTTATAAATATAAAACTGAAAACATAAACGTTACCAAACACACCCTACTTGATCGGATTAGATTTTTGTCAACAATTTATTTTGAAAATTATATTTACCGTTTGATAGAAATCTGACCCGATCAAATAATTATCGATATCTGATCAACGTAATTTTTTATAAGACTAAAGTACTCTACTAGTTCTATACATTGAACGATTCGGATCATTGAAACAGAACCCGTGATAGGCCCTACGGCCCAACAACACGCTCCAGTTCGATCACGAACTGGAGAGAAGGCTGGCCCCTTTTTTTTAACAGTGTGTTTGATTAGAAGATTTGGAAAGAAATTTGGGAAGAGAAATAAAAAAGATGTGTGAAATTAGATGAAATATAAATATATTTTATTCATATTTTACCTATCTTTTTCTTTTCTCTTTCCAAATCCACCAACCAAAGACAACATAAGAGTATTTTCAATTATTTATTTTTTGAATTTATTCAATAATTTAGATTAAAAACATGATTTAATATAGCTCCCTCGAATTAAAATTTTTTAAAATAAAAATACTAAACCTATGCTAATTACGGTGCCAAAAAAAATCATATGAAATTCTTTGGCTCTGTTTGGTTGTGATTTGTAATCAATTTTCTACGTGTGTTTTTCAGTATGATGTTTGGTTATGCGTTTGAAATTAATTTTCACGAGCTCTGCAGAGAGCGCTGTGCATCAGCCGTTGTTTGGTGAAAATTTTGCAAACGGGACTACCACCCGGTCGTCCTTGAGGACATTCACCCGGATGTCCTCTGCTGTACAGAATATATATATATATATATATTTTTTTTTTTTCAATTGACTTATATAATTGGGAAAAATATTTTCTGAAAATTTTTAAATTTTTTATGTGCTTTAAAATAATTTTGAATTGTATGTTTAGTTATGAGTTGTAAATTTTTGTATCACATATCAAATGTCACATCAACAATTCCCCACACTCAAACCTCTTTTTCAAAACTATTTTCAAAACTCTTTACCAAACAAATTTTCTACACTCAAATCATAATTCTACAACACACAAACTCAAAATACAATTCATACTCTCAAATCACATTTACAAAACACAACCAAACGCAACCTTTATCTTTCAACAATTTCATCAAATTTAAGTAAAAAATATTGTTTGAAATTTGATGGAAGATTTGATTCATTTTTTGTTTGATGAAAATTTGAGTTGATAGAAGTTTGATTAAAATTTTAAATCTCATATTCACCAAAATTTTCATCAAATTTAGATTTGATGAAGGATTTAGTTAAGGATTGGAGATACTCTAATTGTAGCATTTAAGATTGTTAAGCCATGTGTGACAAATCAAAAATATTATGCAAATAAAATGAACAATGTTCAAAATATATCTGATGCCAGTGTCAAATTCAGTTACATCAAAGTTTACGTTTAAAATAAATTTTAACCAATCAATACACTTTTGTGATTTATTATGTATTTTTATTTTATATTTCTAATATTATTGAAATAAAATAATTCATTAAAAATTAAGGGCTTATATATGTTACTACATTAGTGATCTTTACTTTTTATGTTTATCAAATTAGTTTTTTTTTTTTTAATTTTTGAATTTTGAATTTTTCAAAAAATTTATTTTGAAAATTAAACACAATTTTCTTTTTTCTAAAATAATATTGATGACTTTTGTTGAAATTATAAATCAAAGCGATGAGGCAATTTTCGAACCCCTCATTTTGTATGAAATTTCTATTCTAACGGTAATATTTTGACATATTATAATAGATAGGAAATTATGGTTTGATAGCCACGGTAGTAGGTTTTCGCCTTTGCTAATGGAGGAGTAATGGTGAGGTAGGGGATGGTCGTGGTCGAGAAAAAGTGATTGGTGATTTTATTTCTGTAAAGAAGGACGAAAACTGTAATATTACTCTATCCGTTGACTTAATCATTAATGTAATGGAAGTTGAAGTAATTATGATAAAATTATAAATTTTATTTTGCTTTTTTTTTTTCCCTCTAAATAATAAGGAAAGTAACACTTTATTTGGATCATGAGATAAGATGAGATGAGAAAAGAAATAATTGTGATTTTTCATAAAAAAAAAATAATTATAATTTTTCGCAGAAAAAAAAAAATGATTATGATTTCTTACTATTATGTTTGAATAAATAAAAGAGAAGAGAATGAGATTTCTCACCTATCTTATTTGAATAGAATAAAAAGGGCAAAAAAAAAAGTGTTGTATTTTATTTTACTAAAATAGCCTTTCATATTAATAAAACTATATTTTTTCATAAGGATAATTTTAATATTTTAAATCTTCTTTATTAAATCCAATTCTTTTCTTACTAAATCGAACCACTTTTGATAAGAAACAAAACATAAGTTTGATGAGAATCATTTTCTTACCATCTCTTATCATTTTTCATCTACTTAACTTGTAAGACTAAATTTAATTATTTAGTCATTATGGTAACCCACATGATATGTCAATAATAATTAGGGGTACTTACCAATCAGTCATATTAACTAGACTTATTTACCAACAGGTCCTAACTAATAAATTTAACACTATAAAAATAAAAATTGATAAATTTATCACTATAAAATTTATTCATAAAAACAAAGAGACGGATAAATTTATGACTATAAATTTATTCATAAAAATAAAAGACTAATAAATTTATCTTTATCACTTAATAAATTTATCAATAGGACTTAATGGGTAATAAGTCTCAAAAGTAGGACCTATTGGCACTTTACCCTAATAATTATAGATTTAATAAGATTATAATTTCATATCTTGAACCATAAATTACTACCTTATTGGTCAATAGATGGAGTAGTTTCCAAATCTCCTACCTTGATGGTAAGCACACTTATAGTTATATTAGGAAATTGGTCTTCTCTCTCTATCTATAAAAGTATATTTAGATCAATCATCAATTATTCTGAATATAACGTATTCTAAAGAGGGTCAAGAGAGAAATATTTTTTCACTAATATTGATATTAGGTTTATATTCAATCAATTATGGATCACCTGAATGTTTCGCATAATATCTGGGTATATTATTTATTTTTTGCATTATGTTATTATTTGTAAAATTCATCATAGTTCACGATTTTAAATTATGAAGGTTATTATATACATAACATCACAAATTTTTTACATAACCATCCAAATAAATAAAAAAATTTCCTACTCTTATTATTTTTTTAATTTTCTCACCAGACACTTCCATCCAAAAGAAGTGCGAGTGTAATTACCCTTTACAAAAATAATGAAGAGGCTTTGAGGATGCTAGCGGACTTGGGGGTAGTATTTTGGAGAGGTTTTGCGGATGCTGGCGTACTTGGGATATCTTTCTAATTAACATATATCAAAACTATAATTTAGAAAATGATGTGTGACTGCATCAATTATTAGTCTGAGATTAAAATAGTTAAGGTGACTAAATTAAAGATAGTGTAGTGGTAAAACTCCATTATAAGATTATGATATAGTTAACATAAAAAGATATGAGATTGATTGATAAAGAAGCATGCTAGTTTTGTCCATGAATACGTAAATTGAGCAGCACAATGTTAGCTTGTTTGGTTGTGTTTTTTTTAAAAACACTTTTCAGAAAATTTTACTTTCTTGTTTTTCGTATTTTTTTATTTTACTGAATTTTTTAACATTTTAAGCAATTTTTTTACTTTTTAGACATACCTAACATAAATATACCTAAAAAGTAAAAAATTTGTGAAAAAAACCTTTTAAAAATTCACTAAATACCAAAAATACAAAAAATACGAGAATTCAGTACATTTTTTTTATATTTTTATGTATTTATTAAAATTTTAAAATATTTTTTCACAAATTTTTTACTTTTTAGATACATCTAAGTAAGGTGCATCTAAAAAAGTAAAAAAAAATGTTTAAAATTTTAAAAATATTCACTAAAAACAAAAAAAACACGAAAACCAAAAAACTGAGTTTTCAAAAATCTTAATTCAAAAAACTCAAACCAAACACACTAATATTTACAAAATATGGGAATGTAAGTCATTGTGTGATGGGGTGCGAGTCCAATATTCATTTATGTTTGTGTATTTTTTTTTATTTTTTTATTTTTTTGCCTCACTATTTCGTAAGTCTCCCAAAATTAAAAAGCTAGTATTATTCAAGGCAAGTATGCTTGGAGTTGTGTAGTATTAACTGGTCAAATGATATAGATTTAATTTTAGATAAATTACATCTAGACCTTATAAATATAATTTTTATTTTTCTTGTCACTCATTAAAACTTATTCTAGTCTACATCCGAAAAAAAAGGAAATAGGATCATCCCAACCTACCCTATATAGAAATTGAGCTCACTGAGCATACAATTGTGATACAATAAATAAAACTGGGTAAGTTATTACACTTTATTCTTTTATGTTTAATTATTTTTTATTTTGATTCTTAAATTTTTTTTTTTTTTTAGTTTGGCCCTTGATGTTTCAAATTTTTTTCAGTTTACTTCTAAAACTAATTTTTGTTCAAAATTAGACAGAAAATGCCATAATAACTGTCACATAACATAAAAAAATATATTATTATATTAAAATTTAAGTTTATGTTGGAGATGCGAGTTATATATAATAAAAAAAATTATGTCACATGATTGTTAATGTGTCATTTTTCGTTTGTTTTTAATAGAAATTTGTTGTAGAAGTAAATTGAGACAAATTTGAAATATAAAGAGCCAAAATAGAAAAGAAAAAAAAAAATAATTTAAGGGCTAAAGTGAAAAGTGGTCAAATATAAGGAGGCAAAGTGTAATTTACCCAAATAAAATTACTATTCACTTGTATAAGATAATCATCCTTCTATAAAATTTAAGGAAAAATTACAAATATATTTTCTGAGATTTATTTAAAATACGAATTGTCTGATATGGCTTGAAAAATTACAAATACCCCTTGTAAGAATTTTTTATTTAACAGAATTAACTTAAAAAATAAAATGCTTAACTATTCTCCTATACAATAACAAAATTACTTAAATTATTAATTGAAATAAGTTTCTAACATTATTAAAACTATTATTATCTTGATGATTTATTAATAAAATGGCCATTTGTACTGAAATTAGAAATTTCAAGGTATGGGATGTGATTTTTAGAATCACAGAAAGTAATTTATATTTTAATCAAACATCAAGGGGTGTACTTGTAATTTGCCCATAATAAAATAAATACTTAAGAATATAATCATTTGGAAAATGATAAACAATACCATTTTCTAAACCTACCTTTTAGATTAAATGATGTGTTAATAAGATGATTAATTGATGATTAGAAAAGATACGAAAAAAAATATTGTCTTAAATATTTTAATTAATTGCTACATTTTTAAATTTAAAAAATAAATTTAATTTTTGTACTTGAATAATAATATTTAAATCATTTTACTCCATCATAAATCAAATGGAGTTGTAAAGAAAGTAATGAAAAGATAAAATGATAAGATATGTCGCGTTTGCAAGAGGCTGAAAAGATCATTCATTTTCATGAGATGAACAAATGTTTTCCATAAGAACAAAAAAACAAAAAAACAAAAAAAATTATTCTGATCCAAGAGAAGAATCAATTAAACAACAAAAATCATATATGCACAATCCCAAACAGACATTAGTCAGAACTCAGAAGCCATGAACGAAATGGAATAATTAGGGCCAAATTATATTTGTATTAATCAGTTTGGGACAGTTTGATATTTAGATAAAATTTTATATTGAATTGATAGTGTTGGTTCTACTATATTGAGAATCGATACAGATTAATTTTTTTACTAAACCACACCAATCACACCAATTCAAATGATTCGGTTCAGTACAGTGTAACCAGTTTAGGGCCTTTTAAATTTGAGTTACTTTTTAAATTTGTATTATAGTAAATAATTAAATAAAAATATTGAAGTAAAATTAGAAACAAAATATAATCTGAAAATTAAAGTTTTGAAACCAAATAAAAAACTAAGTTTAAAACTATCATCCCATAAGATTAAATCACAAGTCCATCAAGTAGAATTAAAATAAAAAATTAAAACGACATAAACATCTGGTATGACTATATAAGCATAATAGTAGCAAAACTTAACTAAAACACATATAATAATTTATCACATTGCTAATATTTATTATCAAGCTTGAAATACTTATAAAAAAAAATGAATAACTAAGTGAATTAATTGAACTTTATACTTAACAGACTATATATTTTATATATATTACGTGTAATATGGAAAACTTTCAGTCTGTTTTGATTGAATTTGATGCATGAAATAATTAAACTAGTATCGAATCAAAAATAAAAGGAAAAAATTAATTAAAAAAATTACATACACAGAATCATATTAAAAAACGGATCAAATAGGACCGATTTGGTTTGGTTCTGCGCAACCGATTTGGTCCATTTTTTTGATTTTTTTAACCTCTCTAATCTCCAATCCACGCTCTCCTCCTACTTCCTCCAACTTAGGAACCGCCACCACCGGCTCCTCTTTCGCCACCACCTTCTTCCTTCTCCTCTTCCCAGAACATCCATTCTCCGATGACGGCAACGAACTCGCGGGGGACGATGAAGATCGATCTGCCGATGACCTTTTTCCTGTAACCCGCACCGGCTCCGGCTCACCTGAATTAATCCGGAGCGGAAAGTTCAGAAGCGCACGTGACCCGCGCATCCTATACGCCGCAATGTCATAGGCCACGGCGGCGTCCTCCGCCGTCTCATACGTCCCCAGCCAAACCCTGGCCCCATTCTTCGCCGGATCCCTAATCTCCGCCGCGTACTTCCCCCACGGCCGCGTCCTCACTCCCCTGTATTGCCTCCCCTTCGACTCCCCCGCCGCCGTCACAGGTGGCTCAACAGATTTCGAAAAGTTACTCATTTCGGTAGCAGCTGCGGTGGTGGACGCCAGAAGCCTGCCAATGTCCTCCGAATGGTTCTCCTTCAGAGGCAGCTCTCCCGAGTTTTGGACCAGACAAGGGAACAAGTTGTTAACCCAACAGTACTGTACGGGGTTATCGCCGGAGTTCATCGCCGGAGCTTCAAACTCTTCCAGCAAGTCACGATGTATCGAGCACAGCAGAGCGAAATTGGCATTGAAATCACCTTCTGCGTACATGATCGTATCAAAAACAAACACAAATATTATTTATAGAATTAGAAGTGTAATCGTTTGTGTAGAGATTGAGTTGTGTGCTTATAGGATAAGAGAGAGAGAGAGAGAGAGAGAGAGAGAGAGAGATAGAGACAGTGAGCTGATATTTGGGAGAGAAGATGCGTGGGAAATTTATATAGGGGTTGATGGGTTGGGTTTGGGGAAGTTGGTTCATGAACTTGGTTTTGATTTTGGGATTTTTATTTCCCAATTGGGAATTCTTTAATTGTTTTTCTGGATTTAGCTTTACTTCTGTTTTTTCAACGCAAAAAGATGAGATTACAAGTAAGGAGACTAGTATTAAAGAGGAAACGAAAGACATTGTTTAGCATAGGCATTAGCTACCCAATGGGCTATCCTATTTGTAGATCTTGTGTAGACCATGAGAAAGTCCAAGACCAGCTGCGGCCAAACTGATGAACATCCGATACAACCGCCGTAATCTCCCATGCTAAACTATGTCTTTACTTTTTTTTCTAGTTTCTTGGAAAGTTCTTCTGCAATGTTAGAGTATGAGACTCATCAATTGAGTTCTTTAAAAAATATTTAATTTAATTTAATGTTGGTTATAATATATCTGTTATATTATATGTGACTTTTAAAAACTCAATAAAATATTAAATTCTGTTTGTTGCCGGAGTACAAGGGATATCACTACACTATAATAAATTATATTTTTGATGATTAAATTTGGTTATTAAAAAAAATTTAGTCGTCAAAAATTATAAAATTAGCGACTAAAAATTATATTAGTCGGTAAAAATATAATATTTAGTGATTAATTTTTTTTAGTCGGGATATATTGATTATTGATAACTAAAAAAAAAAAAATTAGTCTCTAAAAATGTCACAATTGATGACTGAAAAAGTTATTAGTCGCTGTATAGTTAGTTTTGGTTACTAAAATTATTTAGTTGTCGAATGAAAATCAAAATTTTACTTTTTATCTTTGGCGACTAAAAGTTTAGTCGCCAAAAAGTTATTTTCAGTGACTAACAAATATTTTAGTCACTGTATAGTTAGTTTTGGCTATTAAAATTATTTAGTCGTCAAATGAAAAACGTTTTATCTTTGGTGACCAAAATTTGGTCGTCAAAAATTTATTTTCAACGACTAAAAAATATTTTAGTCGCTGTATAGTTAGTTTTGACTACTAAAATTATTTAGTCGCCAAATGAAAAACTTTTTTATCTTTTGGATGAAAAAAATTTATTTTCACCGACTAAAAAATATTTTAGTCAATGTATAGTTAGTTTTGGCTACAAAAACTATTCAGTCGCCGAATGAAAACAAAAATTTCCTTTTTATCTTTGGCGACCAAACAAAAATTTATTTTCAACGACTAAAAAATATTTTAGCTGTTGTATAGTTAATTCTGGCTACTAAAATTATTTAGTCGCCAAATAAAAAACAAAAATTTACTTTTTATCTTCGGCGACTTAAAGTTTGGTCGCCAAAAAATTTATTTTTAGTGACTAAAAAATTTTTTCGTCATCAAAGAACTAAAATATTTAGAAGGAGACATTTCAAATTTTGGAGGGATTTATGAAATTAATTGGCGACCAAAATGTTTAGTCGCCAAATAACTAGAATAATTCCAAACTTTTGGTCGGCATATTTTTATATTTTGTGACCAAAAAAAAAAAAATCTAGTCGTCATATACCAATTTTTGCCTATTAAAAAATTTAGTTGCCAAATATTAATGAAATTTTTTTACTTATAATCTTTGCCGACCAAAAATGTTGTCGGCAAATACTTATTTTTAATGACCAAAAACAGTTAGTCGGCAATAAAACTAAAAAATTTCATAAAGCACACAGATTTATTCTTTGGTGGAAATACTTTCACATTACCGCTCACTTTATTAATTATGATTTTTTTTTGTTTTGTTTTTTTTCATATTTTTCTCTGTCTTTACGTAACCCAAACAAGTTCAGTCTCTTGCTCTCTCTGTCTCTCACGGACTCACCATCGCTGATTCACCGTTCATAGTAACCGTCGGTCTTCCAGTGTCAATCTTCCATTGTCGCTCACCGTCGATCTTCTACCGTCAATCTTCCGCCATCGAATATCATTACATCGCCACCGCCACTCGCATCGCATCGCTTCAACATTGAGGTTTTTCTCTTCCTCTCTCTATTTCTCTTCTTCTCTTTATCTTTGTCCCTCTCTCTCTATGTTGCTCTGTTTCCCCATTTCCCTCTAGCTTTAGTGTATATATATTTATGTATCTAGAAGGGGAAAAAAATAGAGAAAAAAAAAAAAAAGTTGTTCCATGTGTACATATCTGTTAAACAGATTTGGGAAATTAAATAAATTCGATTTTCAATTCTTTGATAGAGATCAGAATAACTTTCCATGTATGTATATATGTATTTGTTTGCAGCATCTATGAGATTTGTAAAATAAATAGTGTTCTATTTGCAGTATCTTGAACATAATTATTGTACGGGGAGCAAATATTCGTCGTTGCCCGTATTCCTTGTGTCCAAACTTCGCTTCGCTTCGCTTTACTTCACTTCGAATAACCTGAGAACACAATGACAGTGAGCTATCTGGTGGGTGTGTTACCGTAAAACCCCTCCGACGGTCAAGTTAGCACCTTTAGAGAGGAGGAGAAAAAGAGAGAGAGAGAGAGAGAGAGAGAGAGGAGACAAAGTGGTAGGTGAGCTCTAATCACCAGATTTTTCAGACCTCTGTATGGAGGCGCAACATCGTTTATATAGTTTTTACGCGTGATTCTGCATCCATTTCCCTCTGGACACGTGGACCTACTCTCCTCTTACGTCCCCTCACGTGTTAGCGCTAATACAGCTAAACGCCAAATGACGAAACTGCCAAACGGTATTGACACGTACGGACAGCGGAATCTTCTTCCTGCAGTCCTGTCACGCATCGTAATACCTCCCACCGAGATATGCTTAGTGCGGCGCCACACCATCACCTTATAACCGTGTTACTTGTCTGGTCCCCTCGGTAATTCTTAATCGTAGGCTCAACTGAGCTCTACAGTCACGACCGAGCTTCAACTCGGTCGAACCTGATCTTCCGAGGACTAATCCCGTCCAACTTAACTGAGCGTACATCTCCACCGGGCTGGCAGTCCAAAGTTGTCCCAACTTGACCGGACTAAGCCTATGGTCCAGTGCGCACCCAACGTCTGACCGAGCAAGAACCCTTACTCTAGTCCAAATTAGCTCGGCCCACTATTAGGTCATAAACCTCCCTCTCAATTGCCCCTTAATTTCGTCTACGCTAGTGTGACCAGGATTACTTTAGCGACCGAAGTCGAACCGGTTCTTGCCTGGCAGTCGAGGTTGAAATCCCGGGGAGGCCCTATCCCGGCCAATGCTTCTGTGAAGGGGGACAAGAAACATCTCCTTGCCTTTGATCTTTCCAAATCCCTGCTTTTGCCAAAAGACATGATAGAGACCGAGCACGTTCTGGACACCCGACTTGTCAAGTCCGCGGTGAAATCGATGACGAGCGTAAGAGCTTCGAATTTTAAAATCTTCCCAACTGTCTTCCTGGTTTGTTTCTTACTCGGTCTAACCTTCTTCTGGTTTCCTGCAATCTATTCAGAAGACTCATCTTGTCATGGACCGCATTGTCAGCTTGCGGCAAAAAGTAACCGAGCTGAACGCTGCTAGGAAGAATGTCTCGGCCGAGTTGGGTCGAGCTAAGGCATCGCTGGAAATCGCGAATGCTGATAATATGGGGATACTTGGTCAGCTTAGAAGGGCCGAGCAAGAGAGAGATGCCCTGAAAGCCAGCTCGAGGAAATGAAAATGGCAAAGGACAAGGCGGTGGATGAGACCAACAACCTCAGTTTCAAAGACGCCGATGAGAGCTACACAAAGCAAGTCAAAGCCACCAAGGACATCTTCTTCAAGTCCGGTTGGAAGGCAGCTTACGAGAAGCTCGGTTAAGGACCCAAGATCGAGGTGTTCACCTCTCTACCCCTCGCCTTCCTACTGGGCTACATTGTGCCTTATGCCAACAATGTCTTTAATTCTTTGCAAGAGGAGGCAGAGGCAAAGGCCGAAGCCGAGGAAGAGGGCGGTCAGGACAAAACCGGCCAAAGGGAGTGCGGCGATGCAACCGCCATAGTTGACCTAGAGGCCACCGCCGGGGCGAGGATGAGGACGAATTTGCCGAACTTTCTCCTCTAGTCTAGTCTATTTATTCTATCTTTCTGGGTTGAACTTTTGTAACCGGGTTGCTAGCCCCAACTCTTGTACTTTGCAACCTCAATCAATGAATTTTTTTTTACAACTTTAGTCTCCTGCAATTACATTGTGTTTTTTTCTTTACAACCATGCAATATTCTTGAACAATGTATCCATTCATTTTACTGGGTAGAGATCTCGGCCATAAATCATAAGTTGAACAAGAAATTTCCTCTTTAGCCAGGAAAAACACCTCGGCTACAACCTGGAGTCGAACTGGTCATCAACTCCTTTAGCCAGGCAAAACACCTCGGCTATGAACTTGGAGTAGAAGAAGTTATCGATTCATTTGGCCGGGTAAAACACCATGGCTAAGAATTTGAAGTTGAACAAGTCATCAACTCTTTCAACTGGATAAAACATCTCGGCTATACACTTGGAGTTGGTCATCAACTCTTTTAGCCAAGCAAAACATCTTGGCTAAAACTTGAAATTGAATAAGTTATCAACCCATTTAGCCGAGCAAAACACGTCGGCTAAATATTTGGAGTTGAACAAGTCATCAACTCTTTTGGCCGGATAAGACATCTTAGCTTAATACTAGAGTTCAACAAGTTATCAACCCCTTTAGCCAGGAAAAACACCTCAGCTAAAGATTTGGAGTTGAACAAGTCATCAACTCTTTTGGCCGGACAAGACATCTCGGCATAATGTTGGAAGTCATTAACCCCTTTAGCCGGGTAAAATCACCTCAGCTGAGAGACAACTGCCCTTTATTCAGTTCAAACCATCAATCATGAAAAAATTTCCAAGTACAGTAATTTGATTCATTTCCACATCTAAAAGAATTTCTGTAACAACCCTCGTACCGATTACCGTATAACCACTGAATTATATACTGATTATTGCTCAACTGGACCGCTAATGACTGATAATCGAATTAACTGAAGTACTGAATGGACTGATTGAAATTGAAGCTGAAGTTGAATGAGTTTATTTGTTATATTGCATATTGCATCTGTTTGATTGATTGATTATCTGTTTAAATTTATATGTTTAAACTGCTAATTGAAGGCCTTATCGGCGGCCGATTTAGAAACCGTTTAGTGTTTTGTAATCACGAGAATATTTGTGATTTAATGGTATATTTATCTGAAAATTGTTTAGGAACGATTAAATTAGATTAATTAAAGCCAATTAAAGAGTTTGACGTAATTACCACTTTGCCATTGAGTGGACCTTTGTCTAATCTTGTATTGAGCCTTATACATTTAGTTAAAACAACATTTCACCAGCTCTATTCCTGCCTACACCGAAATTAGAGAGAGAGAGTAGGAGATTGGAGGATTTCATCTTGCATGCTTGGAATTTGAGAGAATTAAAGTGTAAATTGGCATAATCTAACTTCCTTACCTTGAAATTGAGCCTTAGGTAAGTGAAATCATCATCTTCTTGTTGTTTTTAAGTTCCATCTTGCATGTATCATGATTATAGGGAAGTAAGTCATGATTTAGTTCATAAATGTTGAATTGGAACTCCATGGATGCATGCATGCTTGGATTGGTGCATTTTGAAGTTGAATCCATGATGAAATGTTCATGCATGCTCATGTTTTTATCAAAGACCATGTTTTCATTTGGTTTTCCAACTATTGAGCTCTATAGAGCAAGATTTGAAGATTGAATTTGGTTTAAAGCTCATGCATTGCATGTTTACAAAATGTTCTTGAAATGGGTTTGAAAAATGGCTTTAATTGACCAACCCTTGGCCCTTGCATGTGTAAATTGGCTTTTGAAACTTGTTGTATATTGAATGTGGATGTATTTTCCAGAATTTGGGCCCAAGAGGTCGAGATTTGAGTTGTGAATGCTTGGTTTGAGCTTGGAAGGCAAATCTGGAAATTTCCAGATTTGGCTTCTTCGCTCGAGCGAAGGATTCCTCGCTCGAGCGAGCACCTTTATTCAGGGCTCCGCTCGAGCGAGCATCGAGCGTGGTATCGCGCGTAAAAATCGAGCATCCAGTACTTTTACTGTTCATCAGGTCGCTCGAGCGAAGGATTGTTCGCTCGAGCGAAGCCTTTGATTTTGGAAGCTCGCTCGAGCGAAGGAAGGCTCGCTCGAGCGAAGCGCCTATTTTCAGCAACTTTTGAAAAATGCCTTCCGACTGTATTTTTGCATCCTCATCGCATCCTAGGCATTCTTAGGCCTAGTTTAAGACATCTTAATGAGGATTTAGACATAGAACCACACCGAGGAAATTTAGGGATTTAATTATCACCCTTCCGACTGTGAACTTAGTGTGTGTTCTATTTGTTAACTGTTTAGGGTTGGCTCTCGGGGACGCGCTCTAGCTGCTATTAGCCCAATCTCTGTGAGTAACAGTTGTATAAAGATATGTTCAAAAATGGTTATCTGATTATCAACTGAACTGTTTACTGAAATGTAATTATTTACTGAATGAATGTATGTCCTTTATTTCTGAACTGTATTGTGGCATCCTTAGCACCTACTGTTACTGATTGTACTGTTACAGAGATCTCTGTCGGTTTCCCCGTGGAACCATACTGTTTACTGAATGACTGGCCATCATTACTGTTCGGTCTTTATGACCTACTGTATTGCTATGCTAATGGATGTACCACATATGACTGAAAGACTGAAATATTGTTTAAATGAACTGTTTTCATTACTGTAAGGACATTTCATTCTTAACCTCTTTATGCTTTATGTTATTCACTGGGCTTTAGCTCACTGTTTATATATATATGTAGGTTCTCAGCAGCCAGACCAGAGCTAGGAGCGTGGGTTGGTCCCCAGTTGTGTCAAGCCAGCCTATGTGCCTCACCGTGAGGTTCCGTGTTGCCGTGTGATGGCCTTGGGATTTTGTTTTAAGTTTTCCCATCGGTCTCCTCACTGTTTTGTGTTGACCCAACGGATTGTATAGACTGTTTACTGTTTTACTGTACTGTTATCGAGGGGTTAAGCCCCGTACTGAATGTTGTATCTGACTGTATATAGACCGTACTGTTTGTATGAATATTAAGCCCGTACTGAATGTTGTATCTGACTGTATATAGACCGTACTGTTTGAACTGTATGAATGCATAAAAATGTTTTTGGCATACAGATTTTCACAGCTCAATGGACACTAGTTATTTACTGTATTGGCTTCCGCCAGGCCCTGAACTCTGTTATACTGTGTTATTGTTAAGCAGGCCTTCGGTAATCACGGATTACTGGCCGGTTACGGTGCTAAACCCATAGGGCCGGGTTTGGGTCGTGACAGAGTGGTATCAGAGCGATACTTAACCACGAGTTATACCGCACACACGTGTCCAAATGAGCTATAGGGTGTCCTAGAAAAGCAATTAGGGCATCTCATGAATTTGAAAAGGTGTGTGCTTATGACTGACTGATTATAGGTTAAAATGTCAAACTGTTTAATCATACAACTGCTTATAATGATAACTGTTATAACTGTTTATAGTGACATGGACAATGCCAATGAAACTGAATCATCATCCTCTGAGGCCAGAATGGCCAGACTTGAACAAATGATGGGACTGATAATTGAAAGGCTAGATCAACAACAGAATCCACAGCCACCTCCTCCTCCTCCGGTACAACCGGAACAGAATGTGCAAAATGTGAATGTAAATGAGGGGGATATTATTGCTCTTACCCAAAAGTTCAGCAAGTTAAAACCGCCATCCTTTCAGGGAGGCCTCGAACCATTGAAGGCTGAAGCTTGGGTGCTTGAAACAGAAAAATTGTTTGAAATGTTCCCGTGCTCCGAAGCCAATAAAGTACTGTTAGCAACCTTCACTCTTCAGGAAGAAGCAAGAAGGTGGTGGATGTTGACCCGCGATGCAAATACTATTGTGACTTGGGCTCAGTTCAAGGAGTCCTTCTTCGAAAAGTATTTTCCCCAGTGCATCAGGGACAGAAAAGTGACTGAGTTTGAACAGTTGAGACAGGGTAAAGAGTCGGTTGCAGAGTATGAAAAGAAGTTTACCGAACTTGCTAGGTATGCACCACATATGGTGGATACCGATTATAAGAAGGCCAGGAGGTTTGAAGGCGGCCTTAGTGTTGCTATACAGGACCGAATAAGTGTTTTGAAAATGCCAACTTATGTAGGTGTTCTCGACCGGGCATTGATGGCCGAGACGAATATCGCAGCAGTGAAACAATCTGAAACACCAACCACTGAGTGGCAAGGTAAAAGGCAGGGTTTCAAATTTAAGAAAGGCAAGCATAACCCAGCAAATAAGAAACAGAATACGGGGTCGACGACTAGCCCCAACCAAGGGAGTGGATTTATTCCACCCTGCTCCATATGTGGCAACAAGCACAAAGGGGTTTGCTATCAGATTTCTGGAGCTTGTTTCAGATGTGGCAAGGTGGGCCACAGAATTAAAGACTGCCCTTCTGCTCCACCAGTTAGTGGTAAAACTACACCGAACGCAACAGCATCAAATGTAGCACCGAAGCCTAACCCCAAAGCTACCGGGAAAGAGCCTATGAGGCAGGGCCGAGTGTTTGCCCTAGTACCGGGAGATGTGCAAAACACTGAGACTGTCGTGTCAGGTATCCTCTCTATCTGTGCTCAAAATGCATATGTATTGATTGATTCGGGGTCTACACATTCGTATGTATCGCATGCTTTTTCGCGTAAATTGAATAGACCCTTAGAACCCATGAACTATCTGCTAGCTGTATCATCACCTGTTGGGGGATCCATGACATGTGCATATATGTATCCTGCTTGTGAGATTATTGTTGGGGATATGCATCTATTTATTGATTTACTGCCATTGAATATCGATCATTTTGATGTAATATTGGGGATGGATTGGTTACAAAAATATCATGCTACTATAGACTGTGTAACAAAGCAAGTTGTTTTCCGTCCACCGGGTTTGCCTGAGTTTGTGTTTGATGGGGTTGGAGTAGTGCCTCCTCCATATCTGATTTCTTCTGTGAAAGCTGTCAAACTGATTAGGAAGGGGTGTAAAGGATATCTGTGTTCTGTACTGACTGTATCTGCTAGTAATGATGTTAAAACTGATGTGAATTGCATTCCTATTGTTAGAGAATTCCCAGATGTATTTCCAGATGATTTGCCAGGGGATTTGATCGACAGGGAAATTGAATTTACTGTGGATGTGATTCCGGGTACACAACCGATATCTAAAGCTCCTTACAGAATGGCTCCAACTGAACTGAAGGAATTGAAAGTGCAATTGCAAGAACTGCTAGACAAGAAATTCATCAGGCCCAGTACATCACCGTGGGGTGCACCGGTTTTATTTGTGAAGAAGAAAGATGGCTCACTGAGACTGTGCATCGATTACCGCGAACTGAACAAGGTAACTGTAAAGAATAAATATCCATTACCGCGTATTGATGATCTATTTGACCAGTTACAGGGTGCACAAGTGTTTTCCAAGATTGATCTTAGATCGGGGTACCATCAAGTGAAAGTCAACCCAGAAGACATTGGTAAAACTGCTTTTAGAACGAGGTATGGCCATTATGAATTTTTAGTTATGCCGTTCGGAGTCACGAATGCCCCTGCTGCATTTATGGACCTTATGAACAGGATTTTTAAACCATACCTTGATGATTTCATTGTAGTGTTTATTGATGACATACTGATTTATTCAAAAAGTAGAGAAGAACATGAACACCATCTGAGACTTGCCCTACAAACCTTAAGAGAACAGAAACTGTATGCTAAACTGTCTAAGTGTGAATTCTGGATTGATCATGTTATGTTTTTGGGGCATGTGGTTAGCAAAAATGGAATTTCTGTTGATCCTCAGAAAATTGAAGCTGTAGTGAACTGGCCTAGACCAACAAATGTAACCGAAGTCCGAAGCTTTTTGGGATTGGCTGGATATTACAGAAGATTTGTCAAAGATTTCTCCAAGATTGCCTTACCACTGACTCAGTTGACACAGAAGGGGACATCATTTGACTGGACTGACCAGAGGGAATCAGCGTTCCAAGAGTTGAAAACCGACTTGTGACTGCACCGGTTTTGACTCTACCTTCAGGTACGGATGGTTACACTGTTTTTAGTGATGCTTCTCATAAGGGTTTGGGATGTGTTTTAATGCAGAATGGGAGAGTTATTGCTTATGCTTCCCGACAGTTGAGACCGCATGAAAAGAATTACCCAACCCATGATCTGGAACTTGCTGCAGTGGTTTTTGCACTGAAAATTTGGCGTCACTATCTGTATGGGGCAACATGTGAAGTTTATACCGACCACAAGAGTTTGAAATACTTCTTCACCCAGAAAGAACTGAATATGAGACAGCGGAGATGGCTTGAATTGATCAAAGATTATGACTTACAGATTCTGTACCATCCGGGAAAAGCCAACACCGTTGCCGATGCTTTGAGCCGAAAATCGATTGGCAACTTAGCCTATTTGCTGACTGGACAGAAAGAGCTGCTTGTGATCTTGAAAAGTCCGAGATTGAAATTGTTTTGAAGGAACAAGGTGGAACCTTAGCTGCCATTACTGCCCAACCAGCATTGATTGAAGAGATTAAGGAAAAACAACAACTGGATGATTTCTTGAAAAAGGTTATTGAAGAAAAAGATTCTAAACCGAGACCGGGGTTCAAATTTGACAACAATGTACTGAAATTTCAAGAAAGACTGTGTGTACCGAATGACTGAATTGAAAAGAAGAGTTCTGCAAGAAGGCCACAGTTCGAAGTTTTCGATTCACCCGGGAATACGAAAATGTATCAAGACCTGAAACAGAATTTCTGGTGGCCAGGAATGAAGAAAGAGATCCTGAATTTGTGTCCAAGTGTCTCATTGCCAACAAGTTAAAGCGGAACATCAGCGACCTGCCGGATTACTGCAACCCTTACCCATACCAGAGTGGAAATGGGAGCATATCACGATGGATTTTATCGTTGGGTTACCTCGCTCCAAGAAAGGTATGGATTCTATTTGGGTTATTGTTGATAGACTGACCAAATCTGCTCACTTCTTACCTGTCAAGACAATTTATAATGCGGACAAACTGGCTGTTATCTATATTGATGAAATTGTTAGACTGCATGGAGTGCCTGTATCTATTGTTTCTGACAGGGATTCGAAGTTTACATCGAGGTTCTGGCAAAGCCTACAGACTGCATTGGGTACTGAATTGAGGCTGAGTAGTGCCTATCATCCTCAGACAGATGGACAGTCAGAAAGGACCATCCAAACTTTAGAGGATCTATTGAGAATGTGTGTCCTTGATTTCCAAGGAAACTGGGAAAGTCATTTGCCGTTGGCTGAATTCGCCTACAACAACAGCTACCATTCGAGTATTGGTATGGCGCCTTTCGAGGCATTGTATGGCAGAAAGTGTAGATCTCCAATTTGCTGGGCAGAAGTTGGAGATGGGCCTTTGCTTGGGCCCGAAATTGTGTATGAGACGACTGAAAAGATCAAACTGATACAGCAGAGACTGAAAACCGCACAGAGTAGACAGAAAAGTTATGCGGACGTCAGAAGACGGGACAGAGAGTATGAAGTGGGTGATCACGTGTTTGTGAAAGTGACACCAATGAAAGGCCAGACTCGTTTTGGAGTCAAAGGCAAGTTAGCGCCAAGGTATGTCGGGCCGTATGAGGTGATTGAGAAAATCAATCCGGTGGCGTATCAAGTTGCACTTCCTCCTGAAATGGAGCATATGCATAACGTCTTTCACATTTCGATGTTGAGAGATTATCTTCGGGATCCCTTCCACGTGATTGAGCCTACTCGTATCGTGTTGAGTGATGACTACACTTACGAGGAACGGCCTATACAGATTGTGAACAGACGGATCAAGAAAGCTGAGAAACAAAGAGATCCCATTAGTAAAAGTTGACTGGCAGAACCATGGTGGTGTGTATGCCACTTGGGAAAGGGAAGATGACATGGCTAGGCGATATCCTGATTTGTTCCCGCTGAATCCTGTTTTCTTCCAGACTGAAGGTAACTCGAGTTTAGAGGACTAAACTCCTTATAAGGAGGGAAGACTGTAACAACCCTCGTACCGATTACCGTATAACCACTGAATTATATACTGATTATTGCTAAACTGGACCGCTAATGACTGATAATCGAATTAACTGAAGTACTGAATGGACTGATTGAAATTGAAGCTGAAATTGAATGAGTTTATTTGTTATATTGCATATTGCATCTGTTTGATTGATTGATTATCTGTTTAAATTTATATGTTTAAACTGCTAATTGAAGGCCTTATCGGCGGCCGATTTAGAAACCGTTTAGTGTTTTGTAATCACGAGAATATTTGTGATTTAATGGTATATTTATCTGAAAATTGTTTAGGAACGATTAAATTAGATTAATTAAAGCCAATTAAAGAGTTTGACGTAATTACCACTTTGCCATTGAGTGGACCTTTGTCTAATCTTGTATTGAGCCTTATACATTTAGTTAAAACAACATTTCACCAGCTCTATTCCTGCCTACACCGAAATTAGAGAGAGAGAGTAGGAGATTGGAGGATTTCATCTTGCATGCTTGGAATTTGAGAGAATTAAAGTGTAAATTGGCATAATCTAACTTCCTTACCTTGAAATTGAGCCTTAGGTAAGTGAAATCATCATCTTCTTGTTGTTTTTAAGTTCCATCTTGCATGTATCATGATTATAGGGAAGTAAGTCATGATTTAGTTCATAAATGTTGAATTGGAACTCCATGGATGCATGCATGCTTGGATTGGTGCATTTTGAAGTTGAATCCATGATGAAATGTTCATGCATGCTCATGTTTTTATCAAAGACCATGTTTTCATTTGGTTTTCCAACTATTGAGCTCTATAGAGCAAGATTTGAAGATTGAATTTGGTTTAAAGCTCATGCATTGCATGTTTACAAAATGTTCTTGAAATGGGTTTGAAAAATGGCTTTAATTGACCAACCCTTGGCCCTTGCATGTGTAAATTGGCTTTTGAAACTTGTTGTATATTGAATGTGGATGTATTTTCCAGAATTTGGGCCCAAGAGGTCGAGATTTGAGTTGTGAATGCTTGGTTTGAGCTTGGAAGGCAAATCTGGAAATTTCCAGATTTGGCTTCTTCGCTCGAGCGAAGGATTCCTCGCTCGAGCGAGCACCTTTATTCAGGGCTCCGCTCGAGCGAGCATCGAGCGTGGTATCGCGCGTAAAAATCGAGCATCCAGTACTTTTACTGTTCATCAGGTCGCTCGAGCGAAGGATTGTTCGCTCGAGCGAAGCCTTTGATTTTGGAAGCTCGCTCGAGCGAAGGAAGGCTCGCTCGAGCGAAGCGCCTATTTTCAGCAACTTTTGAAAAATGCCTTCCGACTGTATTTTTGCATCCTCATCGCATCCTAGGCATTCTTAGGCCTAGTTTAAGACATCTTAATGAGGATTTAGACATAGAACCACACCGAGGAAATTTAGGGATTTAATTATCACCCTTCCGACTGTGAACTTAGTGTGTGTTCTATTTGTTAACTGTTTAGGGTTGGCTCTCGGGGACGCGCTCTAGCTGCTATTAGCCCAATCTCTGTGAGTAACAGTTGTATAAAGATATGTTCAAAAATGGTTATCTGATTATCAACTGAACTGTTTACTGAAATGTAATTATTTACTGAATGAATGTATGTCCTTTATTTCTGAACTGTATTGTGGCATCCTTAGCACCTACTGTTACTGATTGTACTGTTACAGAGATCTCTGTCGGTTTCCCCGTGGAACCATACTGTTTACTGAATGACTGGCCATCATTACTGTTCGGTCTTTATGACCTACTGTATTGCTATGCTAATGGATGTACCACATATGACTGAAAGACTGAAATATTGTTTAAATGAACTGTTTTCATTACTGTAAGGACATTTCATTCTTAACCTCTTTATGCTTTATGTTATTCACTGGGCTTTAGCTCACTGTTTATATATATATGTAGGTTCTCAGCAGCCAGACCAGAGCTAGGAGCGTGGGTTGGTCCCCAGTTGTGTCAAGCCAGCCTATGTGCCTCACCGTGAGGTTCCGTGTTGCCGTGTGATGGCCTTGGGATTTTGTTTTAAGTTTTCCCATCGGTCTCCTCACTGTTTTGTGTTGACCCAACGGATTGTATAGACTGTTTACTGTTTTACTGTACTGTTATCGAGGGGTTAAGCCCCCGTACTGAATGTTGTATCTGACTGTATATAGACCGTACTGTTTGAACTGTATGAATGCATAAAAATGTTTTTGGCATACAGATTTTCGCAGCTCAATGGACACTAGTTATTTACTGTATTGGCTTCCGCCAGGCCCTGAACTCTGTTATACTGTGTTATTGTTAAGCAGGCCTTCGGTAATCACGGATTACTGGCCGGTTACGGTGCTAAACCCATAGGGCCGGGTTTGGGTCGTGACAATTTCATTGAAAAATGGAGGGGTATGTCTGCTTTCTACAAAAATTACAATGGAAGTGCAAACTAAAAGTAATACAATTTTAAGTTGGTTGCATTCCATGGACGAGGCATGACTTGGCCATCCAAATCTTCTAGACGATATGCCACTTTGCCTGCTAAACCGGTTATCTTGTAAGGCCCTTCCCAATTTGTCCTTAGCTTCCTTTCGCCAGGTGCCAAAGTGTTGCCCATCACCTTCCGTAGAACCTAATCCCCAACTTTGAACTGTCTGGGGTGAACCGTCTTGTTATACTTCTTAGACAGTTCTTGTTGGTACGCCGTGACATAAACTAGGGCCCTTTCTCTACGTTCTTCAACGAGGTCTAATTCAAGGGTGATGGCTTCGGCATTCAGATCTGGCTCAAAATTTTCACTGTGGATGGTGGGCATACCAATGTCTAATGGGATGACCGCCTCCATATCGTATGCCAATGCGAAAGGCGTCTCCCTGGTTGAGCGTCCTAGTATCATTTGGTAGGCCCAGAAGACATTTGGAAGTTCCTCGGTCCACTTGCCTTTGGTTTTCTCTAGCCTTTTCTTCAGTCCATCTAGAATAGTTTTGTTTGAAGCTTCGGCTTGGCCGTTTGACTGAGGATAGACCGGTGTTGAATTGTAAAACTCTATTTTTAGTTCCTCACAAAATTCTGTGAACAACCTTCAATCAAATTAGGTGCCATTGTCAGAGATCAAAGCTTTGGAGACTCCAAACCGTGTTATCACACTCTGCCAAACGAATTTCTTCATGTCCTTTTCTTTGATTGTTGCCAGGGGCTCATCTTTAACCCACTTAGTGAAGTAATCTATCGCCATGATAAAGAATTTACAGTTGCCTGGTGCGGTTGGGAGTGGGCCCACTATGTCAAGCCCCCACATTGCAAATGACCAAGGACTCGTGAGAGGAAGTAGCTCTTTGGAAGGTTGATGAATTTGGTGGGCAAATTTCTGGCATTTTTCGCAATTTCTCACATACTTCTGGGTATCAGCCTGCATGCACGGCCACCAATATTCTTGAGAGATAGCATGGTAGGCTAGAGATCTTCCCCCAATATGGCTTCCGTACATTTCTTCATGGATTTCAAATAAAAATGCTTCAACCTTGTTTGGGTGGACGCATTTCAAGTAAGGTCCTGTGCAAGACTTTTTATACAAAGCACTAGATGGAAAGAGCCAAAACTGCTCAGACTTCACCCGGACTTTGTGTGACTCTTTTTTGTCGGTCGGCAAGATTCTTTTTTTCAGAAACAGAATGATGGGGTCTATCCAGGAAGGACCTAGCTCGGCGCAGAGGACTTTAGTCTTCTCTGGTTCTTATATACCAGGTCTAGAAGGAATTCAATCAGGAGAGGGCTGGGGATTGATTTGTCGGCCATGGAAGCTAGATCGGTTAACTCGTCTACCTAGCTATTGTCTTCTTAGCCTATTTGTTGGACTCTTATGGCTTGAAACTTCTTGTTCTACTCTCTCACCAGAGTTTGGTATTTGGCCATTCTGTCATCTTTGGCTTTATATTCTCCAGACACTTGGTTTACAATGAGTTGGGAGCCGCTGTAGACCATTAGCTCAGATGTTTACAATTGGAGCATGCTTTTCAGTCCCGCTATTCGTACTTAACCTCATTGTTTGATACTGGAAACCCAAGCGTGATGGAATGTTCAATGGTCAGTCCGTCTGGTCAGATCAAAACTATGCCTAGCCGACTCTGTACCTGTTTAAAGCGCCATCGACAAAAAATTTTCACTTTTCGCTAATAAAAAGCTTCCAACATTCTATGGGGTCTTAGGACTTTTGGAGGTTCAAGTGTTCTGCGTTGCTCGGCTGCTCGGCTATTTCCACGTCAAGCGCACCGGTGTTGATTGCAACTTGCATGCCTTCATTCCTCCCTGGCGATGCGATATTGGATCCAATGGGTTGTCTTGTTATTCCTAAATCCATTTGTGCATTGCCAAGATGTGGTTGTTTTTTAAGTGACAGGTCTCTGCTCGGGCGCTTAATTTTTGCGTAGCCTTCCATATTCAGTTTGTTAGAAGGGTTAATAGGTACTAGAGTGGGAGTTGGCTGTGCCATTGTCTCGATACTTACCCCATTCGCCCGGTTGCGTTAGTAAGGTCCATCGGGCAAACCGGGTGAGTCCCTGGTGAGAATTTTGCAACGAAGTCGGCCAATGGCTGGGCCTTGATAGCGATTCGGGGTTGAAACTTGACGTCGAACTATTCCAACTCGACTGCCCACTTTAGGATTTGACCGGAGAAGTCTGCTCGCTTAAACAAGGCTTTTAAAGGGAACTTGGTAAGCACCTGCGCATGAAAATAATGTGCCAACTTCCTTAAGGCCATCATTAGTGCTAAGGCAAGTTTCTCGAGCAGCAAATATCTCGACTCTGCTGGGAGCAAGGTTTTGCTCACGTAGAAGATCGGTAGATGTTGGATGCCTTCTGTCCGAACAAGTACCGGGCTTACAGCATGTTGAGAAACAGCCAGATAAAGATAGAGTTCCTCGCCGTGCTTCGGCATGACCAAGAGTAGAGTAGAAAAAAGATACATCTTTAGCTCGGCTAAGACTCTGTCGCATTCTTCGTCATATGAAAACTTGGATTTTAAGGCTCAGAAGAAAAAGTGGCAACGATCTGATGACTGGCTTATAAATCGGTTAAGCGCGGCTGCCATCCCGGCAAGATGTTACATGTCCTTTGTTAAGTTGGGCTGCTTCAATTCTTGTATGGATTTGATTTGAGAAGGATCCGCTTCAATCCCACGGTTAGTGACCAAAATACCCAAGAACTTCCCCGACCCCACATCAAAGGTGCACTTGGATGCGTTCAAACGCAACTTGTGTTGCTTAAGAATGACGAGCATCTCTACCAAGTCAGCTAAGTGGTCGATCTCACATTTGCTCTTCACAACCATGTCGTCGATATAGGCTTCCATTGTTCGGTCGAGCAAAGGAGCGAACATCTTCGTGACCATCCTCTGAAAGGTTGCTCCGACGTTCTTTAGCCTGAAGGGCATATCCCTATAACAGATCAAGCCTCTTGGGATCGTGAAAGAAGTGATCTCTTGGTCGGGCTCATGCATGGCAATCTGGTGGTAGTCGCGGTAGGCGTCCAGGAAGCTGAGACGGTTATGCTCGACCTTTAGGTCCACCAGTTGGTCGATTCTGGGCAAAGAGAAACTGTCTTTAGGGCAAGCTTAGTTGACCATCTTGTAGTTGACACAAACTCGCCATTTTTCATTCTTTTTCGGTACCATGATCGTGTTGGAAACCCACCAAGGGTAATGTACCTCCTGGATAGCCCTCGCTTCAAGCAAGTTTTTAACCTCCTCTTCCACTACTTTGGCGTGGTGAAGCGCCGATCTCCGTGGCCTTTGAACTACAGGTGGGGCATCCGGAAAGACGTTGACTTGGTGGTAGATGAAGTTCGGATCGAGACCAGGCATATCGTAAAGCGTCCATGCAAATACTTCGATGTTTGCGATAAAAAAACCCACAATGTCTAACCGTTCTTGGGCAATTAAGCTGGATCCCAATAGAAAGAACTTCTCAGGATCATTTTCGTTGATCCGTACCTCAACCAAATCCTTGACAGTCTTCTCCTCGACTTAGGTGCCCACATCGTCCAAGACACTTTGATCTTCTGGTCCTTCGATTATCTACACGAAGCCTTTGGCAACCCGGCTTCTGTTCACGACCACAAAACATTGTTTGGCCATAAATTGATCACCCCAGATTTCTTCTATCATCCCGGTAGTAGATGTGAATCTCATGATTTGGTAGTAAGTCGACGCCACTGCTTGCATGCCATGAAGCCATCCTCTGCCCAGGATAAGGTTGTAGGTGGAGGGCACTTTCAATACCCAAAACTCGACTTGCTTTGCAATGGACCCTGCCTTGACCGGTAGGATTATCTTCCCGATCGGCTATTCTGATTGCGAGTTGAAGTCAACCAGCAGCGATGTTGCTGGGGGCCAAATCTTTCTCTTCGAGCTTGAGTTGCTTGAAGGCGTCGTAATACATTATTTCAACCGAGATACCCTGGTCGATAAGAATGCGCCTAACATCAAAGTCCCTGACATGAAACGTGGCCACTAACGCATCATTATGCGGTGTTTGAATACGTTCAAGATCTCAGCTTGAAAAGCAAAAAACATTCTTCATCTCGGTTCTACCCTTTTTGATCGCAAGTTGGACTGACAGAACTTCTCTCATGTGCTTCGCCTTCTTTATCATTCCCCGGAGCTCACATACCCGCACCTGCTCAATAATCCCATGGATCACGTTGATTACACCTCGGGGGGGCTCGTCTAAGGTGGCCATACCTTTTGGTTCTGTTGGAGCTTGGGGCGCTGCCTTGACGCCTCCCTTAATGTAACAGTCCAAGTGGCCAGCTGCCACCAACTCCTCTAGATGTTGTTTTAGAGGCAAACAGTCGTCAGTACGGTGCCCTCGCTCATCATGAAAGGTGCAACGATACCGTGGATTGAAGCCCCTTTGTGTGTCACCTAACTTAGCCGAAATCCGGGCGTATATCTCGTCGTAGATCTTGCTAAAGATGCAGTAGATTGGGATCTTGAAAACTGTGGTGATGCTTGTTTGGGTGTTCAATTTTCTCTTCGCATCTTCCACTGCATCACAGGGATAGTCAGCTCAGTTGTTGCGACAACCCTTACCTCGGTTGTTACGGTTTGCACTACGGTCTGATTCTCTTTCGCAGTTGCTCAGACGGTTTGCCTCTTGTCCGACTGTGTGAACCTTTCTGGCCACTCTTTTGTCCATTGCTACTGGATTCGCTTTCGCAGTGGCCACATCAGCATTATTCTCTACTCGGATGTGCTCATTGATGCGTTGCATTAGTAGCTCCATGGTCATCGGTTGGTTCATGGTGAGCGAGTCTCTCAGCCTATGTCCGACCAGGAGATCACACTTGTATTGGGTGATCACCTAGTTAGTCGGGCAATCAAGGATTTCATTAAAGGTTTCCTGATATTTAGCGTTGTATGCTTTGAGTGAGTCGCTCGGTTCCATATTGACGCTAAGAAGGTGGTCGACTTCTTTGGGCGTTTTGGTGTTGGTTTTGAATCGGGTCACAAATGCTTACGCCAACTGCTACCACCTTTCAATACTTTCCTCCGGTAGCCTCTCAAACCATTTTAGGCCCAACTCACCTAAACTTGACGGGAAAATAAGGCACATAAGTGCGTCGTTCTGCCTGTAGCCAACCATAACCTGCCAGAAGTGGCTCACATGCATGTATGGATCGATTTTTCTGTCATAGAGCGTGAACTTGGGCTGGTGAAAGCCCGCAGAGAGTGGTGTGGTCTCTATCTTGAGGGTGAAAGGGGTAACGCTCAGCCTCGCCAAGTCTTTGTCCAAAAGGACATGTATAGCTAGGTATGGTGGCAACATTACGACTTTTTCGCTGGTGCGACCTCCATGGGACAGCCGCTGCAGTGCCGGCACCTTTTGCGCCTTTCGCCGGCGCGTTCGTTCTTCTAAGACGTCCCTCAAGTCCTCCGAACGGGCGGAGTAAGAGTATCTCAACGTCGTCGACGGACGTGAGGAATGGTAGCTGCTATCTCGTGAGCATGACTTTTCCACTGGTGAGTCAGAGTTACCAACCCCATAGCTCCTGGGGATTGAAAAGGAAGGCGTCCTTCGCTGGTTCTGGCTGCCTGAGCGACGGGGTTAGGTGCACTCGTTGTGGTTTCCCACTCCAGTAATACCTTTCCCTTTGACTTGCCGCTTCAGCGCCTCCATCTCCGCCGCCATCCTCTGGATGATGGCGTCTTGGTCTCTCTGCTTGTGCTCCAAGCATTAAGCATGCGACTCTCTTCGTTGCCGGTGTCCATCTGGAATCTGAGAGTGATCGGTGCTCTTGGTGCGCTTATCTCGCGCATCTCTAAGGAGCCCTCTAGATGAAGTCTCCAGGCCTGCCATGTTCAGAATGACAAAGGGTCCGTCTCTCCTCCGGACTGACTCTAGGGTGATGCCGTCGATGACTGACAGTGGAGTTTGTCATTGTTCACCATGAAAGATGATCGAATGAGCTTGGAGGACAAGGTTTTGTCTGTCAAAACTTCCTACAGACAGCGCCAATTGTACGGAGAGCAAATATTCGTCGCTGCTCGTATTCCTCGTGTCCAAGCTTCGCTTCACTCTGAATAACCTGAGAACACAATGACAATGAGCTACTCGGTGGGTGTGCTCCCAAAAAATCCCTCCGATGGTCAAGTTAGCACCCTTAGAGAGAGAGAGAGAGAGAGAGAGAGAGAGAGAGAAAATGGTAGGTGAGCTCTAATCACCAGATTTTTCAGACCTCTGTATGGAGGCATAACATCGTTTCTATATTTTCTGCTCACGCTTCTCCGTGCATTCTCCTCTGGACGCGTGAACCTACTCTCCTCTTATGTTCCCCCACGTGTCAGCACTAATATAGCTAAACACCAAATGACGAAACAGCGAAACGGTATTGATGAGTACGGACAGCAGAATCTTCTTCCTGCAATCCCGTCACGCCGCGTAATACCTCTCACCGAGCTATGCTTAGTGCGGCGCCATGCCATCACCTTTTGACCGTGTTACTTGTCCGATCCCCTCAGTAATTCTTGATCGTGGACTCAACTGAGCTCCATAGTCACGACCGAGCTTCAACCCGGTCGAACCTGATCTTTTGAGGACTAATCCCGTCCAACTTAACTGAGCGCACATCTCCACTGGGCTGGCAGTCCAAAGTTGTCCCAACTTGACCAGCCTGAGCCCATGGTCCAGCGCGCACCAAGCAAGGACCCTTACTTCGGCCCAAATTAGCTCAGCCCACTGTTAAGTCATAAACCTCCCTCTCAATTATATTGTTGTATTTGTATCCTATTATTATTTAATGTTTATCCATTATAAGGATGTAGTTTTTATCTTCAAAGAGATAACTTTATATATATAGAACAGTCCAAGAGGTTTTGTTTTGTGCAAAAATCATTTTTTGTTCAAACCGGTCAAGAGTTTTAACAGCTGGAAATAAAAATATGAAAGGTTCATGTGTTGGTGGAATGGTTGAATTGTGAGAATAATATCTTATTAGTAGAGATCAATACATGTTTTATGTGTTCAATAATTTGAATTGGTGACACAACCATATCTTATAGGTTCTTCTTCATGATGGGCTAGTTGCATTTTGGAAGAATCAATGCAAGTCGTAATTTTTTACTTTTACGATTTTCTTTTTTTTGTATGTCGTAAATAATATCCTAACCACGACATGTTAATTGTCTATACCGTTAATGATAATAATAATAATTTTTTTACGACTTATAATGTTAGCCATAAATAGTTAAACTTTCTACGACACGCGTAAGACATATTGTTAATACATTAAATATACACGATACGTGTATGCCTGTTGTTGAACACATTTCACTTTACACGCTATGTAATTTCTGTCGTAAAATCTATGACCCAAAAAAAAAGTATAGTCAGACTAAATAATAAAAAAAAACTCTAGCGCCAAACACCAAAACACAAATTAAAAAAAAAAATTCAAAATACATCAACTCTTTGCTTCTTCTGTGGAAATGTGGTTTGGAAATACTCTTAGATCATGTAGGACGTTCCTCATCCTCTAATTGCCACCAGAAAAATGATGAACACTCCGGTTGGGGTTGTCAGAATTAGCACTATGACGGATAAGTTAGTATATGCTGTCTAGTTTGCTTCTATCTCAAGTTTATTTAATCTATTCTCACATCCCTCTCTTTGGTTGATGTTCCTCTTATTTATACTAGTTGCTGGTCCCAGGGGTCGGGCCCACTTTTAATCCAGCGCACAATTGCTCATTCGGCTTTCTGTCGTATGCCAATTCCCACTTGGCTTCTTGTACGGCTGATTCCATGGCCAATTTAAATATTTGGCTCCAGGACCCCCCATGACAGTGCCAAATAGTATTTGTCCTGATTTCCTTCAAATAGATTTGGTTTTCCTTAATATAAATTTATTCGGCTCCCAAAATTGTCCCCCAAACATCCTGCTAACGCCAATTAGTCGGCATGTTTGGTCCTAAACTCGGAGAGTCAAAAATACGGCGGTTACACTCTTTCCAATACTGAAGTGTCAGAACGTCTATGCTTTTTAGAAATCATTATAATTTCCCGCCCCTTCGCACGCATCGTTCATTTAATGTGATTTGAAACCGTGTTGTCCATTCGAATGTATGTTTTTTGAATATGCAAGGCTTCTTGGTTGCCTGTCAGCATCTCTCTTTCATTTTACGACCTCTGCAACTTCTTCTCGTTCCTCATTGTCCTCTCTACTCCTTGTAAGTTCTTCTCTTCTTCATTCCAACGCCTATTTCCTTGTTTGTTTTTAGTTTAGAGTACTTCCTATTCTGGCTCGGATGGCGAAACATTTGAAAGCCCTTCTTTCTACGGATCGTGTTTCTACTTTTCAAAGCTATTTTTCTATTCCTGACGATGTCCATCTGTCACTCGTGGCAGAGAGCATAGTTGACATGAAAAGAACCGATGCGAGTACCATCATCTTTCCTCTTCTGTCAATCGCCGAGGGCGGAGTCCGTTTCCCCTTTCACTCGTTTTTTGGGGCCGTCTTTCTTTATTGGGGTCTACTCCCTTCTCAGCATAACGTAAACTTTTACCGAATCATAATGGGAATTATAGAATTAAACCTCCGTCTTAGGCTCAATCTTGGAATTCCTGCTATTCGGCATTGTTATGCCTTGGCCAAATCCCCTGGCCGGCAGGTATGCTACTTTCTTAGGGCTAAGGACACCGACCACCATTTGGTGACTATGCTCGCCAGCTCTGGCAAGCGTGTTGACGATGTCATGGTCATTGTCCGAGGCAATTAGGAATTCGGCGAGGGTGAAGATCGCCTAGATCCTGTGCCTAGACAAAAAGGCAAACCAGGTGGCCATGTAGTCCCATTTTTCCACGCATTTCTTATACGTTCATCCGGTTTTAATCCTATGTACTAATCGTTTTAGTTTGTGCAGGTAATGATTGGAAGAAAGTACTTCCTTCGGCTGACGACATTGTACTTCAACAAGTCAAAACCGCACTAGAATTTTTTGGCCATCCTAACCTTCAAAAACAAGGGCGGGCTGCCCATATACTGTTGCGATACGAACTTACATACACCACTTTTTCAGCTGCGGATCACATTCCGATTTCGAAGGGTGAACAACAGCTCACAGCACTTATTTTCTGGAACTACAAGAAACTTAGGGGAATTGGTGTCAGAGATTCGGATTTGGAGCAAGGTGAGGTCCGTGATCAGGTCGCTGAACCAAATGAAGCTGATTTAGAGGAAGTCGACGCGGTTCTCAACTCGGCTTTTGAGGAAGTCAGCCTTAACTCCCCATTCACTTTAGGCTGGGTTGACGTATTGTTGAACGATGATATTTTTACCAATTTAAGGGATCTTTCCGACACGAAATCAGAAGATATGGTCGGTGAGTCGCTTGCACAGATGGCTAGGAAAAAGAATACCGAGAAGATGGTAACTCGAAGAAGAGCCGAGGCCCCCAGGTCTGAGCCCTCACCACCTGTTCAGATTGACTCTCTTCTTTCGGCTCCGGTTGAGGCTGTAATTTCTCCAACTATTGTTGAAGAAATGGAGCAAGCTATTGTGGAGGAGTCGGCCATTGGGCAATCAGACAACCAGTTGGCCGAATAGAGGGGGGAAATATGCCCCGCCGAGTTTGGAGCCGATCTTTTTGAAGAGTTAGTTGACAAATGGCCACGTGTGAAAGAACCGCAGGATATCACGGCGCCGTTTATTATCTAACCCAAAATAAAGAACACATAGGTTTCTGCTGACGCATCGGCTTTAAAGGACCTCGCTGTGGCACTAAGTGTGGCCTCATCGATATCCTTGCCAGTTAATAGGGCTACGTTCCGTGCAGAGCCAGACATGGTGTTGATAGTGCTAGCTTTTACTATTATTTTTATTATTATTGTTATGCCGATTAACTTATGCGTGCTTTGCTTCAGGCGATGGGCAGGATCGCAGAGATCGATCGCCGACATTATGACGCCGTTGAGCAAATCGGCTCTCTCAAAGCCGAAATTGAAACCGAAAAGAATAAGGCTAAAGAGGCATTGGCCGAACTGGCGGTGGCATCTTTCAGGGTCGACTCTAAAGCCAAGAAGGCGGAGGAAGAGTGGACAAGGGCCGATGCCAAGTAAGAGAAGGCTAAACGCTCGGATCTTCTTAGAATTGCTGCCGAAGATAGAGCAAATGTTGGTAAAGAAGCACTAAAGTTAGCCAAGGAAGCGATTACGAAACTAGAGGCTGATTTGGAAGAATCGAGGAAGGCGAAAGAAATTGCCGACTCCAAGGTTTCCAAAACGTTCAATGCCGGCGAGATCGTTGCCTTGGAGAAATATGTGGAGGAAGTACCTAAATTTGAGAATCGGGGATTCAAATATGGCTGGCTCAAAGCTCTAGCAACCGCTAATATGGTATTGGAGCAACCAATTCCATATGAGCAGCTAGAGGAATAAGTAGTGTAATTTTGTTTTTTGATTAGCATTTTCTTGTATGTAATTTTTTGTAGATTTTTGTAAGGCAATTTTCATGAGTAAAATGATGACCGATTGTACTCAATTTGTTAATGAAAATCGTCTTTTTGCCTATTTTTCGTGTGCTAATTTGAGAGTGCAATAGTTATCAAATTGTATGCCGAGCTCAATAGTTATAACTAATTTGAGTGTCAAAATAAACACAGCTCAATTCGGCTATAAAATTGTATACATTTCTTGGCTAGTTTGTTAGCAATGACAAGTTAATGCCGAATAACCTGTGTACCTTGTAAGTTGAAACTTGTGAATAAAATATTTGGCTCAAAACTAAACGTCTGGCCAAATGAGGTAATATATTGTCATTCGGCTATATCATCAGATGCTGATTATAATGATGCCCTTACCTCATTTGGGCATACCGTTACATGCCAAATATCCTGTGTCTCTTGCGAGTTGCAACTCGAGAACAAAATATTCGGCTTAAAGCTAAACGTCTGGCCAAATGAGGTAATGTATTATCATTCGGCTATATTATCAGATACCGATTATAGTGATGCCCTTGGCTCATTTGGGCATACCGTTATAATGCCGAATAACCTGTGTCCCTTACGGGTTGCAACTCGAGAACAAAATATTCGACTCAAAGCTAAACGTCTGGCCACATGAGGTTATGTATTGTCATTCGACTATATTATCAAATGTCGATTATAGTGATGCCCTTGCCTTATTTGGGCATACCGTTACAACGCCGAATAACGTGTGTCCCTTACGGGTTCCAACTCGAGAACAAAATATTCAGCTTAAAGCTTAACGTCTGGCCAAATGAGGTTATGTATTGTTATTCGATTATGTTATCAGATGATGATTATAGTGATGCCCTTGCCTCATTTGGGCATACTGTTACAACGCCAAATAACCTGTGTCCCTTGCAGGTTGCAACTTGTGAATATTGTGATGCCTTTGCCCCATTTGGGCATACCCTTACTGCGCCAAGTAGCATGTGTCCATTTGGAAATATTTCAGACCTTGCGAAAGACGCAGGGCTAACTATTGAGCGCATTGGAAGTGCTGCATTCGTAATTAATGAACGAGGTATTTAGTATTTAAGAAGCTGCAGGCACAGATGACGATAATCGACAATTGGAGGAAGAGCAGAGATGTGAGTTAGGCCATAGATGTCGCAGAGGCTGTTCTTCAATAGTAAAGGAGAAGCAAGAAGTTTAGCTGAGCTGGACACTGAAATGCATCGTACTACTGGAAGCGAAGTGCAAAGAGTAGGGGATGTAGCAACGGAGGAGAGGGAGAGACGTCAGCCTCCCAAGCGTCGGAGTCGGTCCCCCAAAAGAGGTGGCGCAGTGAGGTCTCCCAGGGATGGGGTGCAGCAATGAGGGGGATCAAGGAGTTATACTGATGGTCAGAGTGCCGTATGAAATGAGCCAAGCAGAGCTCCACGCCCGTTGAGCTTTTCGATTTTCGTTGGGAATAAACCGATGACCGAAGTAGATTCGATCGTCCGCGACCTAAATGTGGTGGTCGAGTTTGCTCGACAGATTTTTTCGCCCGAGGTCCAACAATCAATGGTTGGTCGGCCTGACTACGAAGTTTTTTTGGACGGCATCCATAGAGCAGTAAGGGGTTTATACACCTCTTATAAAATCGGCATGCGTCTTCGTGTCGCGCAGAGGGAGATAGAGCAGAAAGACAACCTCATTCAAAGCTTGGAACAACGTGTAGAAAAAGCCGAGAACGAATTAAAAAAGGCAAAAACCTCCGAAAAGCAGTCAGCCAGTCAAGTCAACCCGATTGTAGCAGAAAAGGTAAATCAGCAGCTTTTAGATCATGCCATTGCTGATCGAGAGACGGCGAGCATGTTCGCAAGAGAAGCAATAAGAATGAAGGCCTATAATGAAGGTTTTTTTAACGGCTGAAAAATTGGTATCGAGAAGATGAAAGAAAAGTTAGCTGAGGACGTTTACCGGTGCGAAAATCGTGGGTTTAAGCATGGGTGGACTAAGGCTCTGCATGTGGTAGGTTTTGACGCGGCATCACCTCTATATCAGAATTACAAGTTTCCCTTCGAGGCTTATGATGCCGAGAAGACCGATGATGAAGAGGATGCCGAATAAATTTATATATCGCATTGTACCCTTTAAGTTTGTAGAAAGTCATGTATTGAGGCTTTATTTAATGAAGTAAACATTTTCTATATTGTTCCAATTTAATGTTTATTTTTGCTTGTGGTAATCGTACCCTAATCCATACGAGTTTCTATATTGTCGAAAGTCATAAATTTTGTTTAGTGTTGGCCAATCGTGACATTCATGGTCGCTTCGAATTCGGAGGCTTATTTAGCCCAAACGTGGCATTCACGGATGGGGCTCCGGATTCGGAGGCTTTGTGTTGGCCGATCATGATATCCACGAAGGGTGCTCCGAATGCGGGGGCCTATTTGGCCTAAATATGGCATTCACGGATGGGGCTCCAAAGTCGGAGTCTTTTTGTGTTGGCCAATCGTGATATCCATGAAGGGCACTCCGAATTCGGAGGATTATTCAGCCCAAATGTGGCATTCATGGATGGGGCTCTGAATTCAAAGGCTTTGTGTTGTCCAATCGTGATATCCACGAAGGGCGCTCCAAATTTGGAGGCTTATTCGGCCCAAACGTGGCATTCACAGATAGGGCTCTGGATTTGGAGTCTTTTTGTGTTGGCCAATCGTGATATCCATGAAGGGCGCTCTGAATTCGGAGGCTTATTCAGCCCAAATGTGGCATTCACGGATGGGGCTCCGAATTCGTAGTCTTTTTGTGTTGGCCAATCGTGATATCCACGAAGGGCACTCAGAATTCGGAGGCTTATTCGGCCCAAATGTGGCATTCATGGATGAGGCTCCGAATTTGGAGTCTTTTTGTGTTGGCCAATCGTGATATCCACGAAGGGCGCTCCGAATGCGGGGGCCTATTCGACCCAAATGTGGCATTCACGGATGGGGCTCTGAATTCAGAGTCTTTTTGTGTTGGCTAATCGTGATATCCACGAAGGGCGCTCCGAATTCGGAGGCTTATTCGGCCCAAACGTGGCATTCACGGATGGTGCTCCAAATTCGGAGTCTTTTTGTGTTGGCCAATCGTGATATCCACGAAGGGCGCTCCGAATTCCGAGGCTCATTCGGTCCAAACGTGGCATTCACGGATGGGGCTCTAAATTCGGAGTCTTTTTGTTTTAGCCAATCAGGATATCCACAAAGGATGCTCCGAATTTGGAGGCTTATTCGACCCAAACATGGCATTCAAAGATGGGGCTCCGAATTTGGAGTCTTTTTGTGTTGGCCAATCGTGATATCCACGAAAGGCGCTCCGAATTCGGAGGCTTATTCGGCCTAAACGTGGCATTCACGGATAGGGTTCCGAATTCGGAGTCTTTTTATGTTGGTCAATCGTGATATCCATAAAGGGCGCTCCAAATGCGGGGGCCTATTTGGCCCAAACGTGGCATTCATGGATGGGGCTCCAAATTCGGAGTCTTTTTGTGTTGGCCAATCGTGATATCCACAAAGGGCGCTCCGAATTCAGAGGCTTATTCAGCCCAAACGTGGCATTCACGAATGGGGCCCCGAATTCTGAGTCTTTTTGTTACCAAACCATTATTCACAAGACAGGAAAGAAAAGGCATTGCATTTGAAAATAAAAGATATACACAGCAAAAATTCAAAACAAGCTATCATGCCGTACAAGTTGGCTTGATGATAAAATTTGTGCAAATGTGTGGAATTCCAGGGATGCGGCAAACTTCTTCCAGCCATGTCTTTGAGCCGATATGCCCTTGTTCCGGCGATTGAATCAACCTGATAGGGGCCGTCTCAGTTGGGGCCTAACTTTCCGTCAGCAGGATTCCTAGTAGCGGGAAGCACTTTCTTGAGGACCAATTCTCCAAGTGTGTAACAACGCAGCTGTACGCGTTGATTATATGATTTAGCAAGCTGTTGCTAATACCGCGCCATGGAAGCAAGGGCACGGTCTTGGCGTTCTTCAATTAGAGTCAAGTCCTGTCACGACCCAAACCCGCCCCTATGGCTTTAGCACCGTAACCGGCCAGTAATCCGAGATTACCGAAGGCCTGCTTAATAGTAAGACAGTAATACAGAGTACAGGGGTATGGCGGAAGCCAATACAGTAAATAAACAATGTCCAATGAGCTGTGACAGTCTGTATGCAAAAAGACTTTGCATACATATATGCAGTCAGTGACAAAACAATATGTACAATATTTACAACCATTCAGAACAGGGACCTAATCCCTATTAAACAGTACAGTAACAGTCTACACAGTCATTACAAAACAGAACAGAAGGGGGAAAACTAAAACACCCCATAGCCTTTGCTAGACAGGCTCGGAACCTCGCATTGAGGCACAGTAGTTGGCTTGACAAAACTGGAGTTTACCCCGACGCTCCTAGTCGCGGTCTGGTGCCTGTACACCTACATATATATATAAGCAGTGAGCTAAAGCTTAGTGAATAACATAATGCGTAAAGGGGTTTAGAATGAATGTCCTTACAGTAATGAAAATAGTTCATTAAACCAGTATTTCAGTCATTCAGTCAGTACAGTCATATGTGGTACATCCATTAGCATAACAGTACAGTAAACAGTAGGTCTTAAAAGACCGAACAGTCAATGATGGCCATCAATCAGTAAACAGTAGTGGTTCCAACAAGGGAACCAACAGAGATTTCTGTAACAGTAACAGTTAGTAACAGTAGTTGCTAAGGATGCCACAATACAGTTCAGAATATAGGACACTCATTCATTCAGTTAATAGTAACAATTCAGAAACAGTACAATTCAATTGTTCAAAAGATAATCATTTTCGAACATATCTTTACACAGTTGTTACTCACAGAGTTCTGGGCTACAGTAAAGCCAGAGCGCGTCCCCAGTCGCCACCCTACACAGTTTACAGAACGAACACACACTAAGCTACACAGTTGGGAAATATAATAACTTAATCCCTAATTGCCTCGATGTGTCCTACATCTATATCCTCATTAAGATGTCTTAAACTAGGCCTAAGAATGCCTAGGATGGAATGAGGATGCAAAGATGCACTCAGAAAACATTTTCAGAATTTTCAGAAAACAGGGGTCTCGCTCGAGCGTGGCTTTCTACGCTCGAGCGGACATGCAGACAAAGGAGCTCCGCTCGAGCATGACTCCCGTCGCTCGAGCGGACTGTAAGCTACAGTGAAAATACTGGATGCTCAAAATCCACGCTCGACGGGCGCTCGACCCTCGCTCGAGCATGAGACACAAGTCCTCGCTCGAGCGTGGATTCTCTCGCTCGAGTGGACTGTAAGTTCATGCAAAGTACTGGATGCACGCATTTCACGCTCGAGCGTCACTTTTCTCGCTCGAGCGGAAGGCATGATCATAGAGTGTACGCTCGAGCATGGACTTCCTCGCTCGAGCGTGGGTCCAAAATCTAGAAATTCCAGATTTGAACCTCAAACTCAAAACCAAGTTTTAATGCATCAAATTCGATCCTCTTGGGCTAATTTTCTGGAAAACACTTCAAAGCCCATAATATTAGATGTTTCAAAGATCAATTTGATAAATCAAAGCCCAAGGGTGTTTCAATTAAATTCAATTTCAAACCAAATTTCATGAACAAGATGAACATGCAACATGCATGAACTCAAATCATTTCAAAGCTTCAAAACATGCTCTAATGAGCCAATTCTTTCCAAAACAAGATGAAATCATGGTCCATAACAACAATATGAACATGCATGTACCAAATTTCATGTAATCAACCTCAAAATGCAACAATGTAGACATGCATGCATGATATGTGCTACAATTCAACATACTAGAGCCAATTCTAAACTTAGCTCTCTAAACTACCATGATCCATGCTAGATACAACTTAGATACACAATTAAGAGGTTGAATCCTTACCTATGGTCCTCTATTACAAGTATGGAAGCTCAATTGACAATCTACACTTCAACTCTTCCACTTTCAAGCAAATCTCCAAGTAAAACACAAGAAGGAACTCAATTCTCTCACTTCCTCTCTCTCTAAGGTTGGCTAGAACAAGAAAGGAGACTGAGGAAATGTTTTGATCAAGTGTACAAAGGCTCTAATATGTTATATTGGGTGGGCCACTAATGTGGCAAAAATGTAAATAAGTGCAACAATGTAATTAACTTATTTTAATCTAATTTAATCATACCAAATCACTTTTTAACTGAATATGCCATAAAATCACATAAAATCTAATTAACACAGAACATCAATTGATTTCAGATTCGGCCGTCGATAAGGCCTTCAATTTGCAGTTCAAACATAAAAACATGAACAGATTAATTAACAATCAACAGATAGAAAATGCATTTAAACAGATACAGTCAATCAATCAGTTTTGGATTTCAGTCAGTCAGTCAGTTCAGTATTTCGATCAATTCAATTATCAGTCATAATCAGTCTCAGTTTGACAGTAATCAGTAGTTTATCGGTAAAAACTGACGAGGGTTGTTATAAGTCCAAGGCCAACATCATGTCATTACGGCTTATGTCAAAAACCTTTGATTTCAGAGTGGGTAAGTTGATATCCAGAGGGATGATTGCCTCGGTTCCAAAGCATAAAGCGAATGGCGTTTCCCCGGTGGATCACCTTGGAGTAGTGCGATAAGCCCACAACACACTGGGCAGCTCTTTGACCCATCTGCCTTTAGCTTTTTCCAACATTTTCTTGATGTCGTCCAGAATGACTCTGTTAGAGGCCTCCGCTTAACCATTGCTTTGTGGATAAGCCGGCTAGGAAAAGTAGGGCCAAATACCATACGTGTTGCATAATTCTCGGTAGACGCCATAATCAAATTGGGTGTCGTTGTCTGAGACAAGTGCTCTTGGTATGCCGAATCGCGTTATGATGTTTTTCCATACAAAACGCTTAATGTTGACATCTCGAATCTGTGTTAGTGCCTCTGCTTTGACCCATTTTGTGAAATAATTTGTCGCGACAATTAGGAATCGCTTGTTTCCTGGAGCCTGTGGTAATGGTCCGACGATATCAAGTCCCCATTGAGCGAACAGCCAAGGACTAGTGATAGAGTTTAACTCCTCGGTAGGCAGATGAGTTAAAGAGGAAAACTTCTGGTATTGTTCACATTTCTTGACATAACACTCGACATCTGTTCGCATGGTTGGCCAATAGTACCCCTGTGTTACGGCTCGATAGGCCAAAGAACGTCCGCCAGAATGGGCACCACAGCTGCCTTCATGTATTTCAGCCAAGAGTTCCTTAACTTTATCTGGGTGAACACGCCCAGAAAGAAATTTTTTGTAGAGCTTCCCCCGCGAATCCAAGTAGTATCGCAGGGCTTTGTTTCGCAGTTTGTGTGCTTCTTTTTTATCCATTGGGAGTTGTTCTGAGGACAGGAATGCAGCGATAGGGTCCATCCAACTTGGACCTAGTTAAATGATGTTAATCTGAACTGATTCAGAAGAGGTAATACTCAGCTCAGGGACGAATCCTACTTCGATTATCCGTTTAATTTCTGAGTTGATGGCAAAGGCTATGCAAGCCAGGGCATCCGCATGCGTGTTCTGATCCCAGGTTATTTGATTCAATTCATGATGATCGAATTTTGCGAGCAAAGAATTCGCCGTTTTCATGTAGGCCGCCATGCGGTCATTTTTGGCTGCATATTTCCCTTTCAACTGGTTGATGACTAGTTTCGAGTCACAAAAAACAAGCAGACGCCGCGCACCAAGGTGAAGTGCATTCCGTAGGCCGGTTAACAATGCTTCATATTCGGCCTCATTGTTTGATGTATTGAAGCCCAGTTTGACAGCCTGCTCGATTATTGCCCTTTCGGGCGTCATGATTACTACGCTTGCCTCACTGCACATTGGTTGGATGACCCGTCACAGTACATCTGCCAAATGACTCCAACATATATTCTCTAGTTGGGCTTAGGTTGCACTTGATCAGACTTAAAGTTGGCAAAGGATCCCGTGAATTCGGTTACAAAGGGATCCCCTTGATGGCAGTTCTGGGCAGAAATTGGATATCATACTGGCCGAGTTCTAGAGCCCATTTCGAAACGTGCCCCGATGCTTTCGCGCTACGGAGCGCTGACCGGAGGGGATAGTCCGCTAGTACCCCAATGGTATGCCCCTAAAAGCAATGCATCAGTTTTCTTACAGCCATGACGAGAGCAAGGATGAGCTTTTCCAATGGAAGATAACGCGTTTTGGCATCATCCATTACTTTGCTCACATAGTAAACTGGTCGCTGTTCCCTAAATTCTTCCCTTAACAGTACGGCGCTAACCGCCCAGTCGGATACTGCCAGATACAAAATGAGCGGATCGCTTGCTGAAGTTGTTGCCAAGAGTGGTACTGATCGGAGATAAGTCTTCAAGCCGTCCAAAGTGGCCTGGCACTCGGGGGTCCATTTAAAAGCTTTACCTTGCTGAAGTGTGTAAAAGAATTATCGGCAGCAATTTGTGGAACGGCTAATGAACCTGTTGAGCGCAGCGGCCATTCCCAATAGCTTCTGAACCTCTTTGACTGACCGGGGAGAGCCAAGTTCTAGAATTACTGTGATTTGCCTCGGGTTGGCTTCGATTTCGCGGTGGTTAACGATGTAGCCAAGGAATTTACCGGATCTGATGCCGAATGCACACTTCGAGTCATTCAACTTCATTTTGTACCTTCGAAGAATGCCGAATGTCTCTGCCAAATCGGCTAGATGGGTATGCTTTTCCTTGGATTTGACCACCATATCGTCAATGTATACTTCCATGATACGGCCAAGTTGTTCCTTGAACATGGCAGTCATTAGTCTTTGGTAAGTTGCCCCTGTATTCTTCAGCCTGAAAGGCATGACCTTGTAGCAATAGGTTCCTCTTAGGGTGAGGAATGCGATTTTTTCTTGGTCCTCTGGATGCATGGCAATTTGATGGTAGCCTCTGTAGGCGTCCAAAAAGCTCATGCATTAATGATGTGCCGTTGCATCTATGAGGTAGTCTATTCTGGGGAGGGGAAAACAGTCCTTGGGACAAGCTTTGTTTAAGTCCGTGAAATCTACACAAACATGCCAAGATCCATTCTTCTTCTTTACAACCATGGTATTGGACAGCCATATAGGATTGGTTACTTCGCGAATTGCCTCGGCATCAAGTAATCGATCAACTTCTTCAACAGCGGCCGAAGTATGCTCCACGGCTGATCGCCGACTTCTCTAAATAATTGGCTTACATTTTGGATCAATGTTTAAGTGGTGCTGTGGTCACAAGTGGATCCACCCCTAGCATCTCATATGGTGACCATGCAAACACATCGAGGTTACCGAGTAAGAAGGATACAAGCTCTTGCCTTTCATCTTCATTCAGGGAAGCGCCGATCATGAAGAACTTGTCAGGATTCCCGTTAATTTTGACCCGATCCAGGGCTTCGGTTGCCTTTTCACTCGGGGTCTTCCCAATGTCCTCAAGGCTCTCCCGATCCGGTATCTCAATTGAATTGACTTCCAACTCTTTTGGTCTCTTTGCAGCAACAAGGTAGCACGCCTGTGCCGATTTCTGAGAACCTCGAATTTGTTCGGCACCGTACTCAGTCAAAAAATGAAGTAGTTGGTGGGAAGTGCTCAGCACGGCTTGCATAGTATGCAACCAAGTTCTTCCCAAGATGAGATTGTATGGTGAAGGAGGTTTGACAACAAGAAATTCTACATCTACTAATCTAGTGCCCGCCCGAACTGGTAGTGTGATTTTGCCCAAAGGATACTCTAGGTTAGCATTGAAACCAAATAGTGGATAATCGGCTGGAGACAGATCCGAGTCAGTGAAGCCGAGTTTAACAAAAGTTTTGTAATACATTACTTTTGAAGTACTTCATTGATCAATGAGAACACGTTCCATGGTGAATCTGTTCACTCGTAGCTCGATAACGAGGGGATCAGTGTGGGGGAGAGTTACTCTAACAAAGTTAGTGTCATCGAAACTAATCCTCCCAGTTTCATGGGGCCATTTCGCTGGCATGATTGGCCTATGTGGGCTAGACTGCAACTGAATTGTATGCACATCGGATGACATCGGCAAGCTGTATATCATATGAATTACACAAAGTGAAGGTGAATCCGGCCGTAAGGCTACTGTGTTCGATGAATTATTCTTTCGGACGTATTGCACCAGCTGGCCGTCTTGCACTAACTCCTCCAAGTGATCCTTCAGTGCATAACAACAATCGGTGTCATAACCGTGGTCTTTGTGATACTCATACCGTTTATCCCGTCTTCTTTTATTAGGAGGTCCCATCATCTTGGGCAGCCACTTAAAGAACGGAAGGTGATGAACTTTTGACAAAATCTTACTGATCGGCTCTATTAACTCCATGTATTTCTTGTCTGAGTGCCTTGTGCGCCTGCTATCCACTTGATATTGTTCATTCACTCGATGTGAACTGAGAGGGTAATTTATATGCAAATTGGGCCGAGCTGGGCCGTTATGGGCCTCAGTGCGAAGGGCTAAATAAAAAGGCCATAAAATTACTCCGGTCTTGAAGAGGCTTAAAGTTAGTCCGGTCCCAAGCCTAAAAGTTAGTCCGGTCTGAGTGACGCGTAATGTTAGACCGGTCGAGGGATGCTTTGTAGTTAGACCGGTTTAAAGATGCTTTGAACTTATACCGGTTACTGCGCGGTATGGTTAGTTCGGTCTAAAAACCTTGCTAGAAGTTATTTCGGTTTAGGCCTATTGCGGTTTTGTTGAAGAGAAACTGAGGTAAGTCCATTGAAGGAAGAACCGAAATAGCGGTAGTTCGGTCTACTCTGTGGCTCGGCGTGACCATGCTTACTTCGGTCATATTGGAGTCCGGCCATGGTAAAACCATCTCACTTGGTTTAAGCAGTGAGGGGGGTGTGGAAGGATAAGCATTATCCTTCAGGAGTATGAATCCTAGGAGGACTCTGCATGGAGGAGTAAAAGTTCTACTAGGATTATGCCATGCGAAACCTATAAAAGCTCACAAACATCACCTATGGAGAGGTAACGCAACTTTGATTCCCGAATATACAGAGCTTTTGTCTAATTGTCTGGTTTACTGACTTAGGCATCGGAGAGGTTTCTAGCACACACCCGCCGGCTAGCTCACGTTTGTATTTTCAGGTAGTAGAACGACGTCGTACGGAAGAGCGCAGACTTGATCAACAGGATTATACGAGAAGGTTTATTTCTTTCCCGTACAATTGGCGCCGTCTGTGGGAAGGCCAGATAAGAACAAACCTCTTGATCAAGCTTTTCCTTTTAAAGAATCAATGGCGCACAACGAAGAATTACCACAGTCCGCCATTGACGGACAAACTCCAGAATGGGGTGCGAGGCGTGAAGGTCTACCTCTTATCCCTCCTATGGGGGATTTGGAGCCACAAAGACAGAATCCCAGGAGGGATACAAGAGGGAGAAGGCGGACTAACAGCCCTCGTCACTCTCGTTCACAGAGCCCAGAAAGACAAAGACGGAGGATTGATCCTCAAGCTTTGGAGGATTGCGTCAAGGAGCAGGACGAATTGATATGACGGATGGCGGCGGACATGGAATCTCTAAAGCGCCAGGTGAAGGGAAAAGGAGTGGCGACAGGAGAAGGGCGCACAAACAAGACGCCTCCTCGCCACTCGAAAAATCGTAGTAGGAATACCACACCCTCACAAGCAGAGAGTAGAAGCCTCAGAACAGGCGATACCCAATCCAGGTCTTCCAGAACTCGTCACTCCAGGTCTAAGAGGACGAGATCTGAGAGGTCGTACACTGAAGGGAGCACCTATTGGCCCTCACATACGCACCAAACAAGATCCAGACAGACGGAGTTGCCCAGATCGTCCGACTTACGAACCGTGCTCGAGGAAAGGGCACGATGCAAGGAGGATGCCAGGGCACGCGATCCACACAGAGTTTCTGCCTTACAGCGGTTGGCTCCTCGGACGCATGGAAGCGTCGAGGTTGGAATGCCAATACCGCGCCCTGCCTACGAACCAACGGACAAGGCATTAGCGAGGCTGCAGACCTCACCGTTCGTTCCGGCGATTGAAAACGCGCCCCTACCATCAGGCTTCCTTCAGCCCAAATTCACTACATAAGGGAAAGACGGACCCCTACTCACACTTGAGCCACTTTCGCCAGGTCATGGCGGTATACCGGCGAAATGAGCTTTAATGTGCATCCTCTTCCCATCTAGCTTGGTGACCTAGGCTTGACTTGGTTCGAAAAACTTCCAGAAGGCAGCATAGCCTCCTGGGCGCAATTGGCGGAAGCGTTCGTAACAAGGTTCCGAACGAACACTAAAACCCCGGTGGAGATCGACCAGTTACTTTCAATCGACATGGGCGACAAGGAGACCTTAAGATCCTACAACAGTTACTACTGGGAGACCTTCAACCAGATCGGGGATTGCCCCACCAACCTCGCCATTGTCCAATACAAAAGAGGCCTTCCAGTCGGGAACAGACTATGGGACTCAATCACCATGACGCCGCCCCTCACCATGGAAGCTCTGATGGAAATAGTGCATCAGCACATCAGGGTGGAGGAGGATGGCGCACGTGCCAAAGCAAAGTCGGCACGACCGCAGTACCAGAGAAAAAGGCCTCAGTAAAGGTCAACGCGGTAGACCGTCCAAGTAGAAATGGACGAGGCAAGCGAGACAACGGAGAGGACCAGGATAAAAGATGGTTAAGAGTCCGCACTGCCATAACCACGGTCTTCAAGAAACCGATCTACCGAATTCTAAGTGAAATACGGGATGAGCCTTTCGTCAGATGGCCAGCCAAGCTAGGGGAAGCTCAGAAGGACTATGACGAAAGATCACGGTGCACCTTCCACAAAGAAAAAGGGCACCGCACTGAAAATTGCACGCCATTGAGACAGCACCTGGAGGAGTTGGTGGCAGGAGGTCACCTGGATAAATACATTGAAGGAGGGGCGCAACCAGCCCCCCAGGACCATAATAACCCCAACGGAATGCCAATCGACGCCCCACCTCAAGGCGTTATCAATGTGATACATGGAGTTTTCGAACCTGAGCGTGTATGCGAGCTCAGAGGATCAATCAAAAAGGCTGAGCATTTAAGAGAGGTACTAAGTGCCCAACCTGCCATCAAGAAGGGAAAGACAGAGGCCACGAACGTCATGTCTTTTTCGGATAAAGACTTGGCAAGAATATATTGCCCTCACAATGATGCCTTGGTTGTCACTCTCCGAGTCAAGGATTTTGACGTCAAGCGGATTTTGATAGACCAAGGCAGTTCATGTGAAATAATGTACTACGACACCTTTAAACAGTTGAAGTTACAAGATAAAGACTTGGCACCTGCCGTATCTCCCCTGATTGGATTCAACTCCATGCCAGAATGGCCCGTCGGCAAAATAATCCTCCCAGTCAAGGCAGGAAGCGTGACGAAACAAGTGGAGTTCTGAGTATTAAAAGTCCCCTCCACTTATAACATCATCTTGGGCAGAACATGGCTGCATGCCATGCGATCGGTAGCTTCATCCTACCACCAAGTAATGCGGTTCTCCAACGATACCGGAGTAATTGAAGAGGTTTATGGAGATCAGATTATGTCCAAACAATGCTTTGTCACGGTGAACGGCAGCCGCGCTGCCAAAGGATACGTTCATTCGGTGGAAGAACCTGGGCAATGAACTATTCGCAGATGTCGGCAAAGCAGCTAATCAGAAAGCGGTGGAGGACTGGTAGAGGTAAAAATAGATGAAAAGAACCCGGATAAGTTCTTTTTGCTCGGTTCGTCGTTGTCCAGCACTGAGAGATTAGAGGTCTTGGAATTTTTGACCTCTAACATCGAAGTGTTCGCCTGGACACCATACGACATGCCAGGCATTGATCCAAACTTCATCTGTCACCAACTCAATGTCCACCCATCCGCCAGACCAATCATTCACGCACACGTAGATCGGCACTCCACCATACCGAGATAGTAGCAGAAGAAGTAGGAAACCTGCTGGAGGCAGGAGCAATCAGAGAGGTGCACTACCCAAGATGGCGTGTCTGCGCCGACTACAAGACAGTCAACAAAGCATGCCCAAAAGACAGCTTTTCTCTACCACGGATAGATCAATTGGTAGACCTAACGGCAGGGCACAACCGACTATGCTTTCTGGATGCATACAGAGGCTACCACCAAATCGCCATGCATGAACCAGATCAGGAAGTCACATCCTTTACAACTGCAAGAGGATTGTATTGTTACAAGGTCATGTCCTTTGGCCTAAAGAATGCAGGGGCGACTTTCCAACGGATGGTCACCAAGATGTTTGAACCATTGTTAGGCAGAACAATGGAGGCTTACATCGACGACATGGTGGTCAAGAGCAAGGATGAGAATGACCATCTCAAGGACCTAAGTGAGATGTTTGAGATCCTGAAGAAGCACAAGTTGCGCCTCAATGCGTCCAAGTGTGCGTTCGGAGTAGGATCTGGCAAATTCCTAGGTTTCCTAGTGACCAACAGGGGTATCGAAGCAGACCCCTCCCAGATCAAAGCAATCCAGGAATTGGAGAAACCAAACTCAGTAAAAGAAGTGCAGCATCTCACCGGCATGGCAGCTGCGCTCAATCGGTTCATAAGCCGATCATCAGACAGACTACAACCATTCTTCCATGCACTAAAAGCCAACTTCGAGTGGGACGAAGAATGCGACCGCGCTCTGGAAAGCTTAAAGGAATATATGTCTTCTCCACCACTGCTTGTCACCCCAGTACCTGGAGAGGAACTCTTCCTGTACCTAGCAGTCTCTCAGCACGCAATTAGCGCAGTGCTGGTCCGTGCAGAAGGGATCCAACATCTGCCCATCTACTATGTCAGCAAGACATTGCTGGGAGCCGAAACAAGGTACTTGCCACTGGAAAAACTGGCTCTGGCCTTGATGATGGCCTCAAGGAAGTTGTCGCATTACTTTCACGCCCACACCATAGTCGTCCTCACAGCCTTTCCATTAAAAGCTCTCTTTGAAAGGGCAAACTTTTCTGGACGAATTCTGAAGTGGGCAGTAGAATTGGGACAATTCGACATCAAGTTCCAACCCAGAACCGCGATAAAGGCTCAAGCTTTGGCAGACTTTGTCGCAGAATTCACCCCAGGAAGTCATCATATCTGCCCAATCGACCTCACTAAAACAACCGAACTAGGGATGGAAGTTGACGTCGGAATAACGCAACCCCTGGTGCAAGTTACCCAGTCAGGTCCCAAGGCAGACCAAAGCAAAGTAAGGGAGGAAGACGCAAACCATGCTACACCAAGTCAAGACTCACCAACAAACAAAGACTTGGTACAATCAAATAGCGAGGGACAGACGGCAAGCATGGACCTTGAAGAAGACACCAGCAACATGGAAGATCCCAAGGCATCATCTGATCCCTCCACTTGCTGGAAGTTGTTCGTTGGAGAGATGTGGAAGCTCTTCGTGGATGGAGCATCCAACCGGCATGGAGCAGGGCTTGACATAGTCCTCATCTCTCCAGACGGCCTAGTAGTGGAGCAGGCAATCAACCTTGGCTTCCCAGCATCAAACAACGAAGCGGAGTATGAAGCACTTCTTGTAGGCCTCAAATCAGCATTCTACATGAAGGCCACCGAACTAATGGTCTACAGCGACTCACAGCTGGTGGTAAACCAAATATCTGGTGACTACGAAGCAAAGGATGACAGGATGGCCAAATACCAAGAGTTGGTCATAACAGATATTAAGAAATTCGAAGTAGTCAGGATAGAACAAATCGGCAGGGAGGAAAACAACAGAGTGGACGAGCTAGCAGGCTTTGCCTCAATGGCAGATACTTCCATCCCTCATCCATTACTGATCGACTACCTACCTAGACCAAGCATTGAAGACCCGAAGCAGAAGAGGTATGTTGCGCAGAGCTAGGCCCCTCTTGGATGGATCCCATCATCCTGTTATTAAAAGACGGCATCTTACCAGAAGAGAAGAAAGAGGCCAACAGAATAAGAGCAAAGTCGCAGCGATTTTGGCTCTCCCCATCCCTAGCATTGTACAAAAAGTCGTTCTCAGGACCCTACCTAAAGTGTGTTCATCCCAGCAAAGTGGAAGCATTCTTATTCGAGATACACGAGGGCGTATGCGGAAGCCATCAAGGAGGAAGATCACTAGCATACAGAGCAATTTCGCAAGGATATTGGTGGCCATACATGCAAGCAGATTCAGAAAAGTATGTCAAAAAGTGCGAGAAGTGTCAGAAGTTCGCACACCAAATACACCAACCTGCCAGAGAACTTCTACCTCTAACTAGCCCATGGCCTTCGCAATGTGGGGATTGGACATAGTAGGACCACTTCCAACAGCACCAGGGAACAGGAAGTTCTTTCTTGCAGCAACCGACTACTTCACAAAGTGGGTGGAAGCAGAAGCCTTGGCATCAATCAAGGAAAAAGATGTGAAAAAGTTTGTCTGGCAGAATATCATCACTCGATTTGGCATACCAAAGGCACTAATATCAGACAACGGCACTCAGTTCGACGGCAGAATCTTCAGAGGCTTTTGTGAAGAGTACAAGATAGAGTTCTACAATTCTACACCGGCATATCCCCAAGCAAATGGACAGGCAGAAGCATCAAACAAAGTAGTCTTGGATGGATTAAAGAAAAGGTTAGAGAGAGCAAAAGGCAAGTGGGCAGAAGAGCTCCCTCATGTTTTATGGGCTTACCGCACCACACCTCGGCGATCAACAGGAGAAACACCATTCTCCTTAGCCTATGGTATGGAGGCAGTAATCCCACTAGAAGTTGGCCTCCCCACAATTCGAAGCGAGAATTTTGATCCAGACTTGAATGGCGAAGCCATCACATTAGAGCTCGACCTTGCAGAAGAAAGAAGAGAAAGAGCACTGGTTCACATCGCCTCGTACCAACAAGAGTTATCCAGGAAATACAACAAAACAGTGCATCCAAGACAATTCAAGATCGGAGATTGGGTACTGCGCAAAGTGATGGGAAACACCTTGGTTCCAGGAGATGGCAAGTTAGGGCCTAATTGGGAAGGACCTTACAAAGTGGTTGGATTAGCAGGCAAAGGGGCATACCACTTAGAAGATGAGGATGACAAGACAATTCCCAGGCCATGGAATATGGCCAATCTCAAGTTATTTTATTTTTAGCTTTTTTCTTATTAAAGAATATGTAATTTTTCCCTTTCTCAATAAAACAAGTAGTTTTCTTTTCAGTATAGTCGTTTTCTTCTGTAAAAGTTTGTTTTAGTAAATTAATGAGTTAGGGGCATAAAAAAACACAGTTGGCCGGAATAACCAACTACGAACCTTCCTAAGCCCAGGATAAGGATCCAGGCTGCAGGACGTTTGGTCGGAATAAACCAAACACTTTATTCTAAGTTGGCTGGAAAAACCAACTTAGAGGTTGGCTGGATTAAACCAACACCCCTCCTAAGCCCAGGATAAGGATCCAAGCTGCAGGATGTTTGGTCGGAATAACCAAACATTTTATTCTAAGTTGGCTGGATTAAACCAACACCCCTCCTAAGCCCAGGATAAGGATCCAGGTTGCAGGATGTTTGGTTGGAATAACCAAACATTTTATTCTAAGTTGGCTGGAAAAACAAACTTAGAGGTTGGCTGGATTAAACCAACCCTTGTTACTCTTCAGCCGAAGTAAGTATATCGGCTGAAGAGTGGTTGGCTGGATTAAACCAACCTTGTTACTCTTCAGCCGAAGTAAGGGTATAGGCTAAAGAGTGGTTGGCTGGATCAAACCAACTTTTGTTACTCTTCAGCCGAAGTAAGGGTATGGCTGAAGAGTGGTTGGCTGGATTAAACCAACTCTTATTACTCTTTAGCCGAAGTAAAGGTATGGGCTGAAGAGTGGTTGGCTGGATTAAATCAACTCTTTGTACTCTTCAGCCGAAGTAATTATATGGCTAAAGAGTGGTTGGCTAAGTAAGCTTAGTCAGATTGACCAGCTAAAACCGGAATACGGTATCTCGACTGAAAAATATTTCAAATGGCAGTTAGAAAGCAGGCACTAACAGGAATACAAACCGAGATTATAGTTGGAGCAAGAGAATTCATTGAAAAACTCATTACAAGTACAAATACACAGATCGAAACTGAGATAAGTGTTGAACACAAAAGCTAACTTTCATTGATCAAAGAGCAAATACAAAGGAGGGGCCGCAGCCCGGTTACAAGTCCAAAACAAAAGAAAAAAAAAATTACAAAATCAGTTAAAAAGGTCTTCAAGATCGGCTTCAATGTCAACTTGAACACCGGTTGCAGATGGAAGATTAGTCTCGATTGCGAGCTCAGTATCAACCGGCAGCACGGTGTTAGTCGGCGGCTCAACAGTTAGGTCTTCAACTGTTGGCTCCAACCAAGCTGATTGATCGTTGCCATGCTCATTGACAACCGGAGTATCAGTTGGTTCATTTTCTTCATCATCGTCAGATGCTTCAAGAAATTGCTTCTGAAGGTCGGCAGCATACTCCGCCAGTAAGGCGGGAATGGAATACTGAGGAGGGTTGTAGACCTCGGTTTCGGGCCCACAGCCGAGCTGCTCCACAGCACCTCTCCAGCCGCACTTAAAGAACAAATCCTTGGCGGCCTCACATTGGGGAATGTAGAGGGCCTCCGCCTCCTTGAAACCTTCGGCGTTGGCATCATTCACTTTCTTCTTTAGTTCAGCGATCTCGGCGTCTTTTTTCCCTTCGAGCTTGACTAACTCACGAAGGTACTTGTCTTTCATCACGGTCAACGCCTTCTGTTTGTCAGCTTCAGCCGAGGTAACTAGTCCGGTTAGACGAGCTACCTCAGCCTCTAGCTCGGTCATTTTTTGTTGGGACTCCTTCAGTTCGGTTGTTCTTTCTTCGACCTCTGCCATGGCCTGCCTAGCTATTTTCCTGAGCTCCAACACCTTTTGATGGGCAATTTGGCTCTTTTGAGAAGAGATTGAAACGAATGGAAAGAAATCAATGACAAAACCGAACTGAAAGTTTGTAAAATTTGAGAGACAAGAGGGGTATCTTACCAGGATCATGGATTTGGTGGCCGATCGGATGGCCCTTAGTTCGGTCAGGTGCTGGTGGTGTTCCATGTCTGCTGGAAGGCAAACACTCTTGGCAAGGTTGAATGCCATCAAGTGATCCTTCTCAGCAACCACCGAATCAGTATCTCGGATATCTCGGTTCTGAAAATCAGCTTTGGTGCCCACTTGGAGGAGCTGGCTCGGTCAGAGCGCTCCGGCTGCGGGCTCGGTGGAGGGCTTGGTGGAAGTGTAGTCTCATCTTCGTCAGCAAGGCGTGGCTCGGTTGGTGTAGTCCGGGCACGCTTGCTAGGGCGTGATGATGAGGGTTGTTGGGAAGGAAATGCCACAATCGTTTCCTGGGTTTGGCTTGTTAGTGGTACATCGGCGCGGTTTGTTTCGGTGAGTAGGGCTCTTACTCTGTTTCTTTTGGCCATCTCTTGTTCGGCGGTCAGGGGGATGAGGTTGATTTGGGGTAAAGTTGGGTCCGGTTCTGGGGCGTCCTCAAGCAGAAAGTCTGTTACTCTGGCTTTTCGGCGACCGCTGTATCGGTATGTCGGCTCAAAATTAAGAAGTTTGGCCCAACTCCGTTCTGGATACCGTAGTGCGGCGCGAAGAGTATTTAGATTAGGGTGACCGTAAAGAGATTGGAGATGGGCTGAATCTGCAAAAAGAAGACGAGTGTTAGTTCGGTTCGGAATGGGAAACCGAAATAAAAGAGAAGCATGAAAGGAAACCGAAGATAATTATACCATGGATTCCTTTATTCCAATTTATACTTCGGCCAGGGATCTGGGCTTGGTGATCTTCGAAATTCCCAGATACCCAAAAGAAGTCGTCATCGTTTAAATCTTTATCCGGTGTGCCCTTTATTATTTTCTCTCGGCGACGGCGTATTCTTAAGTAATAGACCCAGCCGTCTTCTTTTGATCCTATAGAGTATTGGTGGAATATTTCAGCTAGACCGAGGTTAAGACCGGCTCAGCGGTTTAGTTCAGCTATTCCCATTATTATACGGTAAGAATTGGTGGAAAGCTGAGTTGGGCATATTCTAGTTTGTCTAAGGAATTCACAGAGCAAGGGTTGAACGGGAATCTTAGTCTGGTTTCTATTATTGATAGGAGGGTGAAAGGCACAAAACCTTCATTTCCCAAGGTATGGTATCTTGTTCGGCTAAAGTAAGATGGACGTCGTCAGGTATATTGTAGTCTTTGCGGAATTCGGCTAGACCACCAGGTGTGTTTACTAAGAATCTATACTTCCCCATTTATTTTATAAGTTATGAATAAATTAGTTCGGTCAAAAAATTGTGCTCAGTAGGTCGGTTGAGCGCTCAGAGGAATGCCTGGGCAACTTAAGTCTTCAAAGTGGAAAACAAAGGTGTTAAGCACAGATCGTTGGACCGTGCTACAAAGTAAAAAGCAAGATAAGAAGTCCTACTTCGGTTATATGGCATGCTACAGGTTCTATCTCAGTTTCAACAAGGTGCTTGGTAGCTCGGTCTTGGCGAGTGATTCGTTATCCCGATTAATGAGAAGGTTCTGTTAGACCGGTTAAGCTTCTAGGGGCAGCTTTCTGAGTTCGGTCTAAAAACTAAGAAAGCTGGTTTAGCCCCAAAGACCTAGCTCGGTCAAAATTAAGGTTTCCCAGTACACTAAGTTCAAACTTAGTTCGGTTCGTTTATCTCGGCTAAGGTAAATCGAAATGTGGTGTCTTATTAAAACTACTGGTGTAAGCATGAAGTGTTAGTTCGATTACAAGCTGACTAGACTTGTACCTAGCATAAACTGTATCCTAGTTCGGTTGCATCATGTTTTTGGATCAAACAGTGTTCTACAGCCTACTTCATGAAGTTCATGAGGTTTTTATGAAGTTTTTCCCAGAAAAAGCAAAAACAGTGTTTTGAAAAAACAAGAAATAGTATGCTATGGATTAAGCGAGTACAAAAAACAAAAAGAAGGATTTGAGCAGCTTACCCGATCAAAGAAGCTAAAAGATGAAAGCAAAGGCAGTGATGAAGAACACGAACACAGCAAATTCAAGCTCAGGGCTCAGGAACAAGAGAGAGAGAAGATGAACAGAGTAAAAGTGATTCAAAAGTGAAGAGTTTATTTGGTGTAAAGAAGGTTAGAAGGCAGGAACTGTTCAAATTTTGCGAAGTACGAGGGCGGCGTGACAGCTGCAAAGGGCCAATCAGAACCTGCCACGTGTCACTAGAATGGGAAGCGATTCAGTTTTTGTGACTGAAGGGACGTTTTGACCGGATACAGACAGCCCGGCTTAAAATGTAGCTTGACTGGAAAGGCTTCGGAGTTTTAGCTCGGCTGGAAAGGCTAAAGGGTTTTTTAGCTCGGCTGGAAAGGTTAAAACTTTAGCCCGGTTTGTAGACAGCTAATCCCTATCATGCTGCGCAGATGGAATTAAGGGGCAATTGAGAGGGTAATTTATATGCAAATTGGGCCGAGCTGGGCCGTTATGGGCCTCAGTGCGAAGGGTTGAATAAAAAGGCCATAAAGTTACTCCGGTCTTGAAGAGGCTTAAAGTTAGTCCGGTCCCAAGCCCAGAAGTTAGTCCGGTCCGAGTGACGCGTAATGTTAGACCGGTCGAGGGATGCTTTGTAGTTAGACCGGTTTAAAGATGCTTTGAACTTATACCGGTTACGGCGCGGTATGGTTAGTTCGGTCTAAAAACCTTGCTAGAATTTCTTTCGGTTTATGCCTATTGCGGTTTTGTTGAAGAGAAGCTGAGGTAAGTCCATTGAAGGAAGAACCGAAATAGCGATAGTTCGGTCTACTCTGTGGCTCGGCGTGACCATGCTTACTTCGGTCATATTGGAGTCCGGCCATGGTAAAACCATCTCACTTGGTTTAAGCAGTGAGGGGGGTGTGGAAGGATAAGCATTATCCTTCAGGAGTATGAATCCTAGGAGGACTCTGCATGGAGGAGTAAAAGTCCTACTAGGATTATGCCATGCGAAACCTATAAAAGCTCACAAACATCACCTATGGAGAGGTAACGCAACTTTGATTCCCGAATATACAGAGCTTTTGTCTAATTGTCTGGTTTACTAACTTAGGCATCGGAGAGGTTTCTGGCACACACCCGCCGGCTAGCTCACGTTTGTATTTTCAGGTAGTAGAACGACGCCGTATGGAGGAGCGCAGACTTGATCAACAGGATTATACGAGAATGTTTATTTCTTTCTCGTACATGAACATTGGTCATTTAATCAGCGCGAGTCACACATTTTGTCTCGTTTAGCCCGATTCCACAGTTTAGGGCTCCTTGATGGCACGACACTTATCGACTGAACGATTCCAGGCGGAGCTGTCTTAACGGCTTTCTGCCCGCCTTGACCCATAGGGCATTGTCTTCCACTATGCAATATTCTTTGACTTTCTTCATTAACACTCAGACTGTTTTGGGGGGCCGTCTGGTCAATGAATTGCGGGGGAGATTATCAGAATGCAATCCCATCTTAAAGGTGGTGATGGCCATGGAGTCATTGCAGGCATCATCTACCAGATTAAAGCATTCCCAATAGCGTGCCGAATATTCACAAAGGGTTTCTTCTGGTTTAATTTGCATTGCCCAGAGAGAATCGACTTACTTTGGCTAGATCTCATTGGTGATGAATCTTGCCCTGAAGGACTTTTGGAGTTGATGGAAGCTCTTAATTAATGTCGGCTCCAGTTTATAGTACCATCTGATGGCCAGTGGTCCCAGACTGCTCGAAAATATTCGACACATAAGGGCTTCATCGTCAGCATGAAGTGTTATTGCTTGTTTATAATGACGAATATGATCAATGGGGTCCGATTTCCCATCGTATAGGGTGAACGACGGTGTTTTGAATTTCTTGGGTAGCACTGCCCTTGCAATTCATCGCACAAAAGGGTCAGGCTTATCTTCCTCATCCGAATCATCACTCCTCCCTTGCTTGTGCCATACATACGGACTTCCTTCAGATGAGCTGGATACATCAACTCATCATTTCTTTCTAGGTTCTGGGGATGGTGAGTCAGAATCACTGTCATTATCGCGTTTCCGAAATTGACGTCGTCGACCACCCTTCTTTCCCGAAGGTCAACCTCAGTCTTGGTATGCGGTCTGTTGGGATTTTTCCACCTCCAAGGTCAAATCCTGGCATAGGCACTCGTTCTCAGCCATCATGTTCTCCAGCCGCTGTTCATTTTGCTTTGCTTGATCCATAATCATCTGCATTGTCTCATGCACTGATGTCAAGGGTGAGGTCTGGGCTACTGAATCGAAGTTCAAGGCTCATCATGCAGTGATATTCTCTGGTCCAAGCATGTTTCTTGGAGTGAAGTCGTCTCTTGGCGTAATTTTGTCAGCGATTACCGGAGGATCTTCTGTTACGCCCGCCATGGATGTGCTTGAGTATTCCCACAGACAGCGCCAATTGTGGAAATGTGGTTTGGAAATACTCTTAGATCCTGTAGGATGTTCCTCATCCTCAGATTGCCACCTGAAAAAGGATGGACACTCTGGTCGGGGGTGCCGGAATTAGCACTCCGATGAACAAGTTAGTATATGCTCTCTAGTTTGCTTTTATCTCAAGTTTATTTAATCTATTCTCACATCCCTCTCTTTGGTTGATGTTCCTCTTATTTATACTAGTCTCTGGTCCCAGGGATCGGGCCCACTTTTAATCCAGCGCACAATTGCTCATTCGGCCTTTCTGTTGTATGCCAATTCCCACTTGGCCTCTTATACGGCTGATTCCATGGACGATTTAAATATTTGGCTCCAGGACCCCCTAAGACAGAGCCGAATAGTATTTTTCCTGATTTCCTTCAAATAGATTTGGCTTTCCTTAATATAAATTTATTCGGCTCCCACATCTTCTAATCAAAAGGAACAGAAGGCTAGGGTTCATCAAAAGTCACATAGAAGAGAGGGAGAGGGAGAGGGAGAGGGAGAGGGAGAAACACTCTCTGTGTTTCTAGTGGACTTTGTGTTTGGTAATGGAGTTTTGAAAAAAAGTTCAAATTGATGCTACTCTAGCATTCTCTCTCCACTCTCAGCTGCTTTACTCTCCTCCTTGAAGCCATCTCTCATATCCATTCTCAAACCTCCCAAAAAACCCTACTTGGTAAGCTAATCCCCTTCAATCCCCTCCCTCTCTGTCTCTGTCTCTCTCTATTTCTGTAACCCTAAGTTTTGTGATTTAGTGTACAGAGAAGGACCAGAAATGGAACGTGTTGTAAAGTCGAGTTCTCTCAAGACGTGACATTCGCTGTCATAATCAGCGCTTGCATTCTCAATTCAGTCGTCTTTCCGTTCACTTCTGGTTCTGAAGATGACGACCAATGCGACTCCTTGATCAATTCTACTGATGCGAGGTTCGCTGTTATGGGGATCATGAGTTTCATTCCTTACTTCAATTGGCCGGTGAGACTTTCTTACACACTATAGCTATACATATACATTCATATCTATGTATTTCAAATTTTATTTCTCATTGAAAGGTTAATTTCACTTTTTATCCCTTAATTATCCCTCCTTTTTCTATTTATGCTACTTTAAAGTTTCTCATTTATGTTGCTTTGGTCTAATTGAAGACATTTATTCAAATTAATAATGGTTGAATCCTAATTTGATGGGAAAAGGTTTATTTCAGAATGGGAACAACTTGTATGCTACAAAACAACCCATTCTTCGTACTATTTTGAACAAATTATACCTCACAACCAATTTAATGGGTGTTTGATTATGATTTAAATTGTCCAAATTAAAAAATTATCTTTTTAATCATTAAATTGGACTTTAATGGTTACTGATTTGTACAATCATTTCCAATTGGACAAACCTAATGAACAAAGATTATAAAGGACTAAATAAATCAAATCAATAGTTTAGGGATGGAAAAAAAAGAAAAAGAAAAAAAAAATGAGGTGATAGTTTTGGGGATAAAATAAAAGTGAAATTAACTCCTCATTGAATTTGTTCTTCTTGTTTCGATTTTTTTTTTTTTTTTTGATCGACAGAGCTGGGTGTTTGCCTAGTTGGATATTGGGAAGTGTATGTCGTGTATTCACTTGTGTACTTGGCTTCCTACTTGAGGTTTTAATCTCACCTTCTAATGGATTTCACTTGCCATATTCAAATTACTCCAGACTTATCTTACTTGAATTGAATGTGTTTAAGTTGACTAGGAAATCTTTTTGGCTAGTGATTGTAAGGCAGAGGTGATGACTTAGTAATTGGCTCATAAATTAACTTAAAAAGGATGAAGTAGTTTGTGAACTTGGGGCTGTTGATTTGGTGAAATTGATGGTCTGATTCCTGTGAAAAAAAAAAAAAGATTTTTTGGGGTTAATTATGATGATTTGGTAAGTATTTATTGTTGCAAGTTATGCTTATTTGGATATTTAATTAAAAAAAAAACTGAATTTGCTTATTGAGCTAATAAAATTAAGTTTCATCTTCTGTGTATAATAAACAAATTGAAATCAAATCAAACAAATAAAATAAATAACTTACAGGATTTATTTTACCGAACCGAATGAATAATTAAAAGATCAAGTCGAGTGTGTGACACTCTGTCCTTAAAACAGATTCGCCCCACTACGGTGCTTTACAGATAAAAGGCGTCTATCTCCCAAGATACAATGATCTTCACAAATTCTAATAGCACTCTAAACAATTTGTACGGCGAACAAAACTTGTGTTCTAAACTCTCTGAATTTTTTCCTAAAATAATATGAAGAATAATTGATGCAAGAGAGCAAAATGAAGGCAAGAAAAATGAATTTTTTCGAACCAAATGACTGTTGGAAAATGACTGGTATATAGGCAAAAAAAAAGACCCGAACAGGAATGAATTTGAACTTGAGCAGATGCAAAACCCTTGAACAGATTCAGTTTGTAAACGTGGACAAATCTGCAATTACTGCAGTTATAAAACTGTCCAGATTTTGAATCTGTATGGGCAGTTATGAATTTGTCCGAAATTCAACAGATTTAAAACTATTTGGATTGATTAAACTGTTTGTGGAATCCAGATCTGAAAAAAAAGGCACAATTATTGGACAAAAAATTGATTCAAATTTGAATTAAAAACATTTTGAAATACAAATAAATTTTGTCCAAAAAATTAATGTTAGAACCGACCCGACCCACACCCGCACCCAGTACGGCTCGACCAGACGGACAGCGGCAGTGGTGCGCGCGTGTGTGGTGGTTTGGGCTAAGGTTCACTTTGTCCATAACTCCTCCCTTCTACAAACTTGGGGTGCCTCTTGGAGCCCAACCCAAGTGTTGCCACCTAAAACATATACACACACATAAGTTCTCTTAAGTTTCCAATGTGGGACTAGCCTTACAAGGAAACCCACATTTTATTTTTGAATTGTCCATTCCACGAATCTAAAAACGACATCAAGTTCCCATTCTGTGACAACCCTCGCCACTGATTACTGCTAAACTGTGACTGAACATGATAAGTAACTGGTTAGACTGAAATTCTGAACTGATTGTGTGTATATGTTGTTTATGTGCGTTTCTATCTGTTTGCCATTGATTTATCTGTTCATGTTTTAAGTTTCAAACTGTAACTTGAAGGCCTTATCGGCGGCCGAATCAGAAATTGATTGGTATTTCATGCTAATTAGAATTTATGTGATTTTATGGTAGGTTTAATTTAAATTTGATTTGGAATGATTAAATTAGATTAAATAAGCTAAGTTACATTAGTTGGAGTTTATTGCAATTTTGCCATTGAGTGGCCATTTCCTATACACTTGTTTGGGACTTAATTAGTACATTCTATACATCATTTTATCATCCTTCTTGAGACCAAAACCGTGAGCAAGAGAGGGAGAGTAGGAGAGCTTTGGTTTCAACAAGAATTGCTTGGAGAATTAGAAGAATTGAAGAGTAGATTGCATAATTGAGCTTCTAGACTTGAAATTGAGGACCTAAGGTAGGATATTTATCCTTTAGTTTATGAATTCAAGTTGGTTCTTGCATGGTTCATGAGTCATTAGTGATCTAAGTCAAGAATTGGTTTAAAGAGTTGATTTGAGTAGCTAAATCATGCATGCATGTACACATTGTTGAGTTTTGAGGTTGATTTCATGGAAATCCTCACATGCATGTCTATATTCTAGCTATGGTTCATGAATTCATCATGTTTTTGAGTGAATTGACTCATTTGACCAAGTATTTGAAGTTTTGGTTTCAATTGACCACTTGCATGTTACATATACATTATGCTCATGAAGTTTTGTTTGGATTTGTGTTTAATTAAATTACCTTTGGGGTTTGATTTTGCAAATTGATCTTTGAAACATGTCATATTATGAGTTTTAAAGTGTTTTCCAGAAAATTGGCCCAAAATAATCGAATTTGATGCTTTAAATGTTGAATTTGAACTTAGAGGTTCAATCTGGAAATTCCAGATTTTGGACCTACGCTCGAGCGTAATACTTCACGCTCGAGCGTACACTCTGAGTACATGTATCCCGCTCGAGCGGGGAAAGTAACGCTCGAGTGTGAAATGCGTGTATCCAGTACTTTTCATGTGTTTACAGTCTGCTCGAGCAAGGGAATGCACACTCGAGCGAGGACTTGTGTCTCACGCTCGAGCGGAGGTCGAGCGCCCATCGAGCGTGAATTACATGCATCTAGTACTTTTGCATGAGTTTACAGTCCGCTCGAGCAAACGAAGTCACGCTCGAGCGGAGATCCTTTGTCTGCATGTCCGCTCGAGCGTAGAAAGCCACGCTCGAGCGAGACCCCTGTTTTCTGAAAATTTTAAAAAGTGTTTTAAAGTACATCTTTGCATCCTCATTTCATCCTAGGTATTCCTAGGCCTAGTTTAAGGCATCTTAACGAGGCTATTGATGTAGAACCACACCGAGTCAAGATAGGGACTAAGTTGTTGATTCCCAAGTGTGTCACTTAGTGTGTGTTCGTTCTGTAACTGTGTAGGGTTGGCATCTGAGGATGCTCATTAACTGCTTATAGCCCAGTGCTCTGTGAGTAACAATGTTGTAAAGATATGTTCAATTATGAATATTTTCTGAATGATCAACTGTTCTGTTTACTGAAACGTTATTGTTTAATGAATGAATGTTTGTCCTATTTGTAAACTGTATTCGTGTCGTCCATGGCAAATTACTGTTACTGTACTGTTACTGCTACTGTCACAGAGATCTCTGTCGGTTCCCATGTTTGGAACCACTACTGTTTACTGTTATGATGGCCATCGACTGACTGTTCGGTCTGTTAAGACCTACTGTACTGTTTTGCTATGGGATGTACCACATATGACTGCTATGGTTTCTAAATGACTGATATGACTGCTTAATGACTGAAAGGACATTCATTCTTAACCTCTTTATACAACTGTTATTCACTGGGCTTTAGCTCACTATTTATATTTATATGTAGGTGTCCAGGCACCGGACCGGAGCTAGGAGCATCGGGTTAACTCCCTTTTTGTCAAGCCAACCATTGTACCTCACCTTGAGGTTCCAAGTCTGACCGAGCTAAGGCTGTTTTAGGGTGTCTCAGTTTCACCCTTCCGTCTCTGTTTTGTAATACTGTTTAAGACTTGTACTGTACTGTGCTAATTAGGGATTTGGTCCCTAACCTGAATGTTGTACATATGGTGTATATATGTTTTGCTTATGAATGTGAATATGTTACAGAAAAGTCTTTTTGCATACAGATTGTCACAGCTCATTGGACATCTTTTATTACTGTTTTGGCTTCCGCCAGCCCCTGTACTCTGTATTACTGTCTTTACTGTTAAGCAGGCCTTCGGTAATCACGGATTACTGGCCGGTTACGGTACTAAACCCATAGGGGCGGGTTTGGGTCGTGACACATTCACTCATAAATGGTTTTGATGAACCATCTTCACCGTGTGACTTGCCATACGGCAAGGAACACATCATATCTTTGAACCTACCTCAAAAGACGAGTGGACCCCACTCAAATTTGGGCTCAAAGTTAATCCAAAATAAGCCTATAAAACTGTTCAGCCGTTTGTGTAAACCAAGACAATAGAACTTACACAGTATATTAGCAGACACAGTTTAGTTCTTACTATTGTGTTCATTTTGGCCTTGAACAACCTAGTCTTTTATGAGTGCTTTAAAGACTTGTAGCCCTTCATAAATCTCATAGAACCGGCCCAGTTCACACTCATATAGGTGATTCTTATGAAGAGTATCCTGCCATACTCTACCAGGTATACCTAGACATATAAGAATCATTAAAAGTATTACTTAACGTAAAACGCTACGAACATCACTACTTCATCATAGAAATGGGTAGGAGTTTGACTCCCCAGTGATCCTTATGAGTCATACACAACTTGGTTGTCCCTTTAAACTTAGATCTTGGGATCTCCAGTCAATTAGGTTGGGTTGCTGTTGTGGTAACTCTTATTTAATAGGCTTAAGTTTGATTCCCCTCGATGAATTCTCAACTAACTCTTTTGCTAATCCTTTGGTTAGTGGATTCGCTATGTGTAGACACCCCATTTTTGACCGTCCTCAAGACTTGGGTGTCATCGTTTGAACACTCGATGATCATCCATGCTCGTGTTCGTTTTGAGTTCCTGAAGGTCTCGGCTACGCGCCTTGCCTTAGAACCTCTCAACTTGTCTGTTTTGTGCTTGGTTGTGGACCAAGGACTTGTGGTTTTGTTTCTGAGAGAAGAGGGTGGCTTGTTGGCCAACCCTACAACCCATCGGCTAAGGCTTGTGCCTATCAGCCTCTCCTTCTTGCCATTGGCCATAAGTGTTGGCCGATCAACATTCTTTTTGGCCGATCGGCACTCTTTTTGGTCGATCGGCCATTTTTTTGGCCGAGCCCCCTTTTTCTACTTTTGTAGATATTTTGCTTCCAACTGGTGCCAGCTATTGGTCACTTGGTGTATCCTCCATACACGTGTATGGATGGATTTGAACCAAGTCCTAGCTTGTTCAAGAAGCTTAGGACTTGGACTTTTATCAGAAGGGAGACCCCTCTCCTTTTCCAGAGGTTCTGAAATCTAAGATAGAAGATACATATCTCTCTCTCTCTCTCTCTCTCTCTCTATTGGCCCTTGTTTGTGCCTTAAAGTTAGTGTTCTTCACACATTTTGCCTAGAACCCCTTAGCCAAACCTCTTGACCTTGGAGCTGAGGTTCCATAGGACTTGTTTTAGCATCCTAAGGTTGGTTTTGGCTCAAAAAAGCTGCTGGTTTTGTTGTTCTTCAAGGGTGAGTCCCATATCTTCTTTTAAGCTTTATTTTGCTTGAGTACTTAACCAACTTTGCATGCTTCTTTTGGCTTAGCTTTCAACTGAAAAAAGTCATGTTTTGAAGTGCTTAACATGTTGGTTTGAGACCTCTTTGGTGTTGGGGGTGGTCTACCCCCTTTAGAGCCTTGTTTGGCCTTGTTTTGAACCATCACTTTAGGCCTTTGTTTTAGCCTTTATTTAGCCTCTTCACCACTGAATTCCAGAGGAATTTCAGTGGTGGAAAGTGTGTTTTGAGGTCTTAAATAGGAGGGGGTTGTCCCCCCTCCTTTTCTCTTATATGCTTGTGTTGATGGCTCACCAAGTTGGCATGTTTTTATACCTCTTTGTGGCTCCATTTCAGCATGTCTTAGGCCTTGTTTTGCCATGATATAACACTGTTTTGCCTTGGTTTGATCACATCATGCATGCTCCTTGCACTTGTAATGCAAATCCTCTCACTAGCCTAATATACATCATGTTTTTTACCATCATTCTAGCATGCTTTTGGCTCTACTCAAAGAAACTTTTACTCATGTTTTACCATACTTAAGCTTTGATTCATGTTGTCTTGGTCATGCATGCATTGCTTTGTATAGCCATAATGCATTCTTGCTTACTAGTTTTGTGCATTGAGTCCACTAGCATGCATTGCTTGGGCTATTTGCATGATTTGGCATCACTTGGTATATGATTTCAGTGCATATGGTGTGGCCATACTGTCTCATGCTTCACTATTTCAATGCTTTTGGTGAGTAATGCTTTATGCCTTAAGTATAAGTCTATATGCATGCCTTATTGCCTAAACTTTTGGGCCACCATATCAAAGCATTTTTGGTGTTATTTTGACATTCCATAACTCCGATTTTAGTTGGTAAGGTCATCTCATGCTTGGTTTTGGTGGGTGTAGTGTAATCCTCCTCATTGGCCTTGTATGCGTCATGTTTTGTGCTTACCATGCTAGTTTGTTTTGGCTTCATTCCATGCATGTTTTGGCCTTATTTTGACCTGCCTTGGGACTGTTTTGAGTCACATTGGCCCTTTGGGGCTTGCTTGATATAGCCATGGTGTAAGTCCCTTGGCTAGCTTTAAGCTTTGAGCCCACTAGCATGTTTTATTTGTCATACGTGCATGATTTAGCATCCTTTGGAATGTGATTTCAGAGCTTACTTCATTGCTACACTCTCACATTTGTCACTTCTTCATCATGTTTGAGAGTTGTGCTATTATGCTTAGTTCATGGGCCAATGCATGAACATGTATTTTCTTGCTTTTTCATGCCATCATTTCAGCATTTTGGCCACTATTTTGGACCCTCTTAGGTCTGTCCATATGCGGTTTAAGTCCATTAAGTGTTGCATTACATAGCCCTTGCCATTGTATTGTTGTTTGCATGTTGTTGCATGCTCATGTTGTTTGCATGTTGTCACATTTGCATGTTACATTATGTTTGCATGTTGGTTGCATTGCATTGTGTTTGGATAGGGTGTCAATCCAAACATGAGGAACGAGGGACGTTTTATACTTGAAGTGATGAAACGCGCCTCATTCCTTAGGTCACCGACACCTTTGATTATGCATGATAAGGTGGAGGTTCATTGAGTCCTATGTGATATTTGTGTGCATTTATTTGTCATTAATTTGTGCAACTCGGCCTCTTTGGCCATCATGCATTGAGATGCGTGATTGATGGCTCGAGAGCCGAGCATTACACTCCTTTGAGCCTTAGACATGATAAGGAGTGTGGTTGCACATACATTTTCTTGCAAATACACTGCCATGCCTCTGTTAGTGCTCTGTTGCAGCAAAAGGGAGAATTTGCAAGAAGCGGTGGCCGATCGACCACTTAGTCTGCCGATCGGCTATCAAATTTGGCCGATGGCCACTCCTCTTGGCCGATCACCTCTCAGAAAGTCGATGAGATGGATCAGAAGTATCTTGCAGGTTGGAACAATTTTCAGAGGTCTAGAACAGTTCAAACAGAGGCATCACGAGGCACGGTAGTGGATTTCCAGGAGGACGCGACCGAGCATGCATCATTCATCATTCCGAGGCAGAGCTGTGGCAGCCTATTTTAGTTTCTTACTTAGTCGGTTTTGTAACTTAATTAATTTGTTTAATTAGTTAAGAGTTTTGTAATAACTAATTAGCGAGGATAGTTAGTTAATTAGTTGGTTTGTATTATTTATTTGGACTCTCCGTCAAGAGGGCGAATTTTGTAATAAGTGTGCGTGTGTATGATGCATGTCTTCTAACCCCACGTCTTTCTCCCTTTTATTTACCAGCTTTTGATGATTAGATTAGGGCATGTTTCAGTTAGCATCCTTATGCTTCACATGTTTGCATTCATTTATCTATTTTGCATGCACCGGGCTCGGCGCATCATACAAACTGCATTGTATTTCAATACCAATTTGAATACATGTTATCAAGTTGCATTCACATGACATCTTAAAATAGTCGAGCCTATTTTCGCTGTATTTTTGCATGTGTTGCATTAGGCATTATTGACATAGCTAGGATCATACATTGATTACTAACTAGTTTTTTTTTTTTTTTTGCTCAGAGTACATTGTGAGTGTTTATGCTTTAGCATCCTTGCATGTGTGTAAGTGTTGCCATGTATAGCATGCTTGCCATGAGGCTAACTGCTTAAATGATATAACTGCATGAATGCCTGTGGGTGAAGGCTTCATTGCTTGAATTGGAACAATTCATCAAAATATGCGTTTTAAGCTCAGTTGAAGTAGCAAATCATCATGTTTTCTAAGCCCACTTGAGGGTGGCAAAATCCGCGACTTAGCCTACTTGCGAGTAGCAACTTCAAACCATTTTCAAATAAATAAACATGAGATGTTTTGTTCCAACTTAAGCGATTTAGTCTATACTTGTATGTTGTGTGCATCACATAGTAAGCTAGCTAATAAACCGGAATAAGAACGCATGTGTTTTCAAAAACAACATATCATGTTAGTAAAGGCCGATCTTTGATCGGGCGAGCGGGGGTGCTCATTGTATGACCTTCCCCTCTCGTACCCAAGTTCCCGAGCTGAGGCAACTTTAGTGATGACGGACACACGGCCTTAGGCACAAGTCAAGGTTTCCTAAATTTCCCCAAAACAAAATATTTAGGTGGCGACTCTGAAATCTGGCAAAGCAGTCCATGTTTGGCGCTTTTTTATTAAAATCAATTTTCCAAAATGATTTGCCGGATTTGGAATCTTTGATGATTTATCAGTCTAACATTGCACTTTGTGAGATTAGATTCAGAACCGTGACATGAGTCTGAACTGTAATAGCTAAGAACAACAATTTGCGCCCTCGCGCGCGAAGTAGAGTTCCGGGGCGGTCTACACTATGTTGTTTTTAGACTTCACATATTCAATGGAAATAATTCCATTAGAGAGTAGTTGTCTTACGGTGTTATGTCAACGATGAATGTGTCGCGACTTACCGTTATACATATGACTCTACGCTCTACCTATTGTTGATTGACTATCGCAATGTATGCATATAGCAGGCATCGGTTTTGGCCACATTGGAATATCTTCAAGGAAGTGGCGAAGCCATTCTGCTTCTTCCCCAGCGTTATCTAAAGCTATGAATTCTGATTCCATAGTAGACCTAGCTATGCAAGTCTGTTTGAAAGATTTCCAAGATACAGCCGCATCACCAAGAGTAAAGACATACCTACTGGTGGATTTTGAGTCTCTAGTATCCGATATCCAGTTGCATCACAGTATCCTTTAAGTATTGCTAGATATCTAGTATAATTTAGCCCAATGTTACGAGTAAATCTAAGGTATCTTAGAACCCTTATAATTGCTTTCTAATGTTCTACTCCTGGGTTACTCGTGTATCTACTTAATTTACTTACTGCATAAGCTATATATGGGTGAGTGCAGTTCATCAAGTACATTAAGCTTCCATTAATTTAGACATATTCTAATTGAGAAATACTTTCCTAAACATTCTTAGAAAGAAACAAATTAACATCCACAGGTGTTCTAGCAAGATGACCATCATCTTTGCTGAATTTATCAAGTATTTTCTCAATGTAATGAGATTGTGATAAAGCATAACCTTCTGATGTTTTGGTAATTTTCATACCAAGAATTACATCAGTAATGCCCATGTCCTTCATGTCGAAATGTTTATTCAACATTTTCTTGGTAGTTTTAATCATGTCATTATTATTACTTATGATGAGCATATCATTCACATAAAGACATACAATGACATAACCTTTGTCTTTGTTTTTAATATAAACACATTTGTCAAACTCATTAATTTTAAATCCATTTGACATCACTGCCTTGTCAAATTTTTCAGGCCATTGCTTTGGCGCTTGTTTTAAACCATATAATGATTTAACCAATTTACACACTTTCTTTTCTTTTCCTGGAACAGAAAATCCTTCTGGTTTTCACATCCATTTGATAAATTTCTAGATTATACAACGATGCAATAGCAATTAGCATTCTAATGGATGTTATTATAGTAACTGGTGAGTATGTGTCAAAGTAATCAAGATTTTCTTTTTGTCTAAAACCTTTGACTACAAGTCTTGCCTTATATTTGTCAATTGATTCATCCGTTTTCATTTTTTTTTTTTTTTTTGAAAATCCACTTGTACCCAAGAGTTTTACAACCTAGTAGCAAATTCACCAATTCCCAAGTGTGATTTTGCAAGATGGATTCAACTTCACTGTTTACAACTTCTTTCTATAAAGGAGCCTCAAGACTGGACATAGCTTCTTTAAAAGTTAAGGGCCCATTTTCTAACAAAAGTGTTAGAAAATCTAGATTAAAAGATTTTGAGGTTCTAGCATGTTTACTACGCCTAAGTTCCTCTTCCTTATTTTGATCTATCGCTTGCTCTTGTTCTTGATCTTATTCTTGATCATGACTAGTAATAGCATCATAAGACCTTTTATTAGTATTAGTCTCTTGTCCAGTCTTGTTTGGAAATATATGTTCAAAGAACGATGCATTCCGTGATTCAATAATAGTATTTACTAGGGGTGAGTAGCGGATATATTGATCTGCCCAAACTGATCGAACCGAACCGATTTGCTGCATTTTGGATGGATGCGTGATGATGAGCGGACGGTTGCAGATTGATTTTTTCCAATTTACCTAATTTTGGACAGATGGCAGATTTGAGGTTCCTTTGGCTGTAACCAAATCGCCAAACTGCGAGCACCCCTAGTAATTTGAAAGATTTTGTGTTTTCAATTTGTTTAGATATTCTATTTGTACATGTTATACAAACAAGTGTCCATAACAAATACTTTTAATAACAAACCAAGATTTTAGAAAACACATCTATCACGACAATAATTGTACTTTTTTTTTCTTACAAAAAAATCACATTATTGAGAAAAAATAGATTTTGAAATTCATAACAATATGATATTACCTCAAATTCTTACTCATCAAAATATTGTTATTACAATGAGTTATAATGGTGAGTAAGAAGAAAAATAAGATGGTGAAATAAAAATTACAGAAGATCTATTGTACCATGTTATCCAAGCAAAATTAGATGAGTTAAAGCAAGAATTGTCTTATTTGTTGTGAAATTCAAGAAAAATAATGTACCTCATACACACATTTTATGTTTATAAAATTTCTCATTTATTCTCATTTATCATTTAAATTCTTCAGCCGAGTTTGTATTTGTTTTTTACTTATTTATATTTTGAATACAGATTAATTTACTCATACAAGTCTTCATACTTTATATACATATTATATATCAATTTAAAATACACGCATAATTACAATATTAACAATTGATGAAAAATCACATATAACACGTGCCCAATCACTAGTCTTATTAAAAATACAAATAGTCAAATGTGATTATTTGTTAAAAATATAATAATATTTAAAATTTCAATATTTAGACATTCATACTTTCAATAAGATCGCTAATAAAATTTTAATTACATGTAACACTGCTCAGAGATAAAATCATGAGATAAGTCGCATTTCAAATGCCCAAAAGCATCATTCATTTTCATGAGATGAACAAATGTTTCCATAAGAACAAAAAAACAAAAACAAAAATTCTTATCCAAGAAAAGAATCAGTTAAACAACAAAAATCATATATGCACAATCCCAAACAGCCCTTGGTCAGAACTCAGAAGCCATGAACCAAGTGGAATAATTGGGGCCAAATTGTACTTGTATAGTCTCCAATTCACTCTCTCTTCCTCCTACTGCTACTTCAACTTAGGAGGTGGAACCACCACCACCGGCTCCACTTTCGCCACCACCTTCTTCCGCCTCCTCTTCCCAGAACAACCATTCTCCGATGACGACGAAGAAGATTGATCCGGCGATGATCTCTTCGATGTAACCCGCATCGGCTCCGGCTCACCCGAATTAATCCGGAGCGGAAAATTCAGAAGCGCACGTGACCCGCGCATCTTATACGCCGCAATGTCATAGGCCACGGCGGCGTCCTCCGCCGTCTCATAGGTCCCCAGCCAAACCCTAGCCCCATTCTTGGCCGGATCCCTAATCTCGGCCGCGTACTTCCCCCACGGCCGCCTCCTCACTCCCCTGTATCGCCACCCCTTCGACTCCACCGCCGCCGTCTCAGGTAGCGCAACAGATTCCGAAAAGTTACTCATTTCGGTAACAGTGGCGGTGGTCGCCGCCGCTGGAGTTGGAAGCGAAACTATGTCCTCCGACTGGTTCTCCTTCAGAGGCAGCTCTTCCGAGTTTTGGATCAAACAAGGGAACAAGTCGTTAACCCAGCAGTAGTCTGCGGGGTTATTGCCGGAGTTAATCGACGGAGCTTCAAACTCACCCAGCAAGTGACGACTTATCGACTCCATGAGAGCGAAACTGGCATCAAAATCATCTTCTGCGCACATTATTAGCGTATCAGAATCAAACACAACTTATATGTATACAATTAGAAATGTAATCGTGGGTGTATAGAGTTTGAGTTGAGTGAGTGAGTATAACAGGAAGATATGACGAGAACGCAAAAGAGAGTGAGTGGTTTGGGGAAAAAGATTGGGGTGGGGAAGTTTATATAGGGGTTGATGGGTTGGTTTTGGAAAAGTTGGTTCATGAACTTGGTTTACATCTTTTGCATTCATGTTTCCCAATTGGGAATTCTTTAACTATTTTTCTGGATTTAGCTTTACTTTCTTGGAAAGTTCCTGTGCAACTTGAGAGAGGAATCGACTTTGAATTTAAAGGGAAGTACAGGAATGAGAGTTTTATGTCACGTGTGTAATTATGGGGGGTTGGATAAAGACGACCTTCACTCAATATTCTCACCCGCATCAGACTTGGGTTTTTCTTTTTTTCTTTTTTCTTTTTAATTTTTTTTCAAATTTATTCAATAAGGTCTCGTTTGGAACCTTCATTTTTAGTCAAAAAGTTAAAAAGTTACTAAATTAGTCAAAAAGCCAACAACTCATACCAAAAAGTCAAAGATTCTCTTTTCTCTCTACTTTTTGCATATCTTTTCGTAAAAAACTAAAAAGTCATCCCAAACATACTAGTTTTTTTTAGCTCATATTTTAACCAAATAGTCAAAAAGTTATTAAATTAGCATGTTCCCAAACGAGGCCTAAGTTAAATTAAAAGCTTGATTTAATATAGTTCACTCAAATAGTGAGAATCAAAATTTTTATTTTTATTAAATTGAAAAAACTACTTTATTCTATCCCAAAAACAATCTTTAACAAATTATGGTGCAAAAAAATTCATATGAAATTCTTTATCTTTTAACATTTTGATCAAATTTAAGTAAAAAATAGTTGTACGAAATTTAATGAAAGATTTGATTCATTCATGAAAATTTTGGAGAAATTTTAAATGGATAGAAGTTTGATGAATGGATTAAATCTCATATTTATTAAAATTTTCATCAAATTTAATTTGATGAAGGATTTTGTTGAGGATAGGAGATACTCTAATTGTAACATTTTTAAATTGTAAAACCATGTGTGATAAATTAAAAATATTATGCAAATAAAATCAACAATGTCTAGAATATATAATAATTTACAAAAATAAAAATAAAAATAAATAATTGATGCTGGTATCTAATTTAGTTGTGACGGAATTTACAACTAATAAAACTTTAAACAATATATCAATAAACTTTTTGTGATTTATTTAGTATTTTATTTTATATTCCTAATATTATTGAAATAAAATAAGTCGATAAAAATTAAGTGCTTATATATGTTACCACATACAATTTAGTGATATTCCTAGTTTTTCATTTTTGAAATTTTCAAATAATAAATTTTCAAAATGAAACCAAAGTAAGTGAATAAGCCATACACGTGCCTATTTTTTGTGTCCACATATGAGATCAAAAATAGTAAAATTTATTAGGATACAAGCTCAAAATTTTTTTTTTTTTCTAAAATAATATCGGGATGGCTTTGTTGAAATTATAAATCCAAATTGTTAGTTTTTTTCCTCCCTAAAATGATGAGGCAATTTTGGAACACATCATTTTGTATGAAAATTATATTTTAATAGTAATATGTTGACATATTTTAATATATAGGAATAGTTGCGGTTAGGGGTGTGCGCGGTGCGGGTCGGTGCAGTTTATGAAAAAAATAGAAATCGTATGGCGGGTGGTGAATTGATGAAAATATCATTAGAATTTACCATTTTTCTTACCAAAAATCAGCGGTTCGGTTGGCAAATGATGATGGATTTGTCTTGGCGGTTCGGATGGATTGGTGGTTTATAAAAAAAATTTAATTAAAATTACAAAACCTAAATCAAAGAGTAAAACGATCTAATTTATAAATTAACTAAAATAGTCAAAGTTAAAATTTTCATCTAATATAACATTAAACTTTAACAAACTAGTAAACTAAAAATCCAACACTCTAAACAAATTATACAATAACAATTTAACAGAGTAATAAATACTAAAAAACATAACATCATCCAACATCCAATATAGTTCTAAAAAATGGTTCTGAAAAGTTAATCAAAGTTCACAAACAATCCAAAAGTTCAAAAGTTAAACTAAGTCCAACATCTAACATGGTTCTAAAAAAAATTTTGAAAAATTAATCAAAGTCCACAAATAATCCAAAAGTTTAAAAAGTTAATCTACTCATTAAACTCCACAATAACTTCAATCCTTCACAATTGCTTCAACCAAACTCCAAAAACTTCATTAATTTAGTAGACATAAGCAAAAAAAACAAAAACAAATTTTTAGAATAATCTTCTGTGTAAAATAAATAAGTTGAAACCAAATCAAACAAATAAAATAAATTACTTACCGAATTTATTTACCGAAATGAAAAATACAAAATAGATCAAGTCAAGTGTATGACACTCTGTCCTTAAGACAAATTGTCACAACCCAAACCCGCCCCTATGGGTTTAGCACTGTAACCGGCCAGTAATCCGAGATTACCGAAGGCCTGCTTAATAGTAATACAGTAGTACAGAATACAGGGGCATGGCGGAAGCCAGAACAGTAAATAAACAATATCCAATGAGCTGTGACAGTCTGTATGCAAAAAGATTTTTAATACATATAGACATTCAGTATAGAACAGTATGCACAATATTTACAATCATTCAGTACAGGGACTTAATCCCTAATAACAGTACAGTACAGTGCTGTCAGTCTATACAGTAATACCAATCAGATACAGGGACAGACGGGGAGATTAAAACACCCCTAAGCCATAGCTTGAAAGGCTCGGAACCTCGCAGTGAGGCACAGTGGTTGGCTTGACGAAACTAAAGCTTGCCTGACGCTCCTAGCCGCGGTCTGGTGCCTGTATACCTACATATATATATGAGCAGTGAGCTAAAGCCCAGTGAATAACACAATGCGTAAAGGGGTTAAGAAAGAATGTCCTTTCAGTATTTTAAACAGTCGTTTGCCTCGGTAGATCAGTTATACAGTCGGTGGCTTATACTTCATGTCATATCAGTCATTTAGAAATCATAGTAATCGTACGTGGCACAACCGATAGCAAAACAGTACGGTGGTAGTAGCAGTGTCAGTACAGTGTCAGTACAGTAGTAGTAACGGTAACAGTACAGTACAGTAACAGTGCAGTAGCGGTAACAGTAACAGTACAATAACAGTAACGGAAACAATAACAGTAACAGTAACAGTGCAGTAGCAGTAGCAGTGACAGTAACAGTACAGTAACAGTACAGTTCTTATGGACTCAAGAGGTGTCTCGCACAGATTCTAGAGGTGGCTCACACTGCAGCACTTAGGTCCGTGCAGCACTTTGCTCCAGATTTCACAGATTGGCTTAAAGCCCAGTATGGACTCAAGAGGTGTCTCGCACAGATTCTAGAGGTGGCTCACACTGTAGCACTTAGGTCTGTGCAGCACTTTGCTCCAGAGATATCCGTGACAGTAGCAGTACAGTAAACAGTAGGTCTTAAAAGACCGAACAGTCAATTGATGGCCATCAATCAGTAAACAGTAGTTGCTAAAGATGCCACAATACAGTTCAGAATATAGGACATACATTCATTCAGTTAACAGTAAACAGTTCATAAAATAGTTCAACTCGGTAAACAGTTCAGTTCAGTAAACAGTTCAGAAGATAATCATTTTTGAACATATCTTTACACAATTGTTACTCACAGAGTTCTGGGCTACAGTAAGCTAGAGCGTCTCCTCGGTAAGCCAACCCTACACAGTTAACAGATTGAACACACACTAAGCTACACAGTTGGGAAAGATAATAACTTAATCCCTAATTTGCCTCGGTGTGGTTCTACATCCATATCCTCATTAAAATGTCTTAAACTAGGCCTAAGAATGCCTAGAATGGAATGAGGATGCAAAGATGCACTCAGAAAACAGTTTCAGAATTTCCAGAAAAACAGTTCCCCGCTCGAGCGCAGGTTTCCCCGCTCGAGCGGATATGCAACAAAGGACCCCGCTCGGGCGTGTGACACAAGCCTCCGCTCGAGCGTACAATACCCCGCTCGAGCGGACTGTAAAGCAGTGAGAGATGCTGGGAGCTCGATTTCCACGCTCGAGCGGACGACCAAAATCTGGAAATTCCAGATTTGAACTCCAAGATCAAAATCAACTTTCAATGTATCAAATTCGATCCTTTTGGGCTAATTTTCCGGAAAACACTTTAAAACTCAATGTACAACATGTTTCAAAGATCAATTTGAGAAATCAAAGCCCAAAGGTAGTTCCATTAAACACCATTTTCAAATCAATTTCATGAACATGATTCCAATTGAACATGCATGTACTACAACAACCCTCAAGCCTCAAATTCATGCTCTAATGAGCCAATTCTTTTCAAAACAAGATGAAATCATGGACTTAACCATAAATATGAGCATGCATGTGACATTTGCCATGAAAACAACTTCAAACTTATCAATACAAGCATGCATGCATGGAATGAGCTTCAACTCAACACTATTGAACCAATTCATGCCTTAGATTACTAAAGACCCATGAATCATGCAAGAATAAACTCAAATGCACAATCAATGATCTACCTTAGGTCTTCAATCACAAGACTAGAAGCTCAATTAGACAATTATCCTTCAATTTCTTCAATTCTCCAAGCAAAACTCAAGAAGGAACTCAATTCTCTCACTTCCTCTCTCTCTTGGTCAGTTGGGAGTAAGAAATGGCTGAGCAAAATGTTTTGTTTGGATGAAAAAGGCTCAAGAATGTTTTATATGAAAAGGGCCACTAGGTGGCAAAACGGTAAATAAGGCCAACTCTTTGATTTAGCTTATTTTATCTAATTTAATCATACCAAATCGATTTTCAATTAAATATACCATAAAATCACATAAATTATGATGATTACAGAACATCAATAAATTTTCGATTTGGCCGCCGATAAGGCCTTCAATTTGCAGTTTAATGCATAAGACAAGAACAGATAATTTGGCAGTCAAACAGATAGATTATGCATTTAAACGGTCACAGTCAATCAATCAGTCTCGAATCTCAGTCAGTCAGTTCAGTATTTTAATCAATCCAATTATCAATCATAATCGGTCTCGGTTTAGCAGTAATCAGTAAGTAATCAGTAAACAGTGACGAGGGTTGTTACAGTCTCCCCTCCTTATAAAGAGTTTGGTCCTCCAAACTCGAATTAACATATGACAACAGAGATGATGCTTAGCATAAAAGTAACTTTCACTCTATAACAGGAGCATAATCAGATTCATAAACAAGTTCATGGCCCAATCTCAATCTTAGCAATGCACAGAAACAGAATCAGAAATCACGTATAAGGATTGGGGCTCATATTAAAACAGAATCTTATGCACATTCAATTTTCAGTCAAGGACAGATTCGGATGCATGTTCATTTCCATATTCTTGTCCAGGGCATACATAGATGCCACAATTCTTACTTAAGCATTCGGGGTGCACTCATTAGCACTACCAGAGCAGGTACAGAACAGATACAGTGCAGGACAGATACAGTACTTATCGGGGTTATAAATTTGCACTGGTCTCAGTTTCATAAGTAATTTCCCCCGTTAAATTACAGAGTTTCGATTCGTCCTCTTCCGAGTTGTTCACCCGGTCTTAGTTCAATTTGGTTCTCAATTCGGTAAGCCATCACAGTCAGTCCAGTTCATTCGGGAGTTATCGGTAATATAAGGCGAATTGTACATTACTCCCATAGCAGTAGGCAGAGTTCTGAAGTAAGTATTCATTTACTATTCATCAGTTCCAGTTCTCACAGATTCAGTCATAGCACATGTCAATACGACAGCAGTCGTACAGATTACATATACTTCCAGGCAGTCAGAGTTTATGATCAAAACCGGTCTGTGGTCAACAGATCCCATCAGTCCTGAAGTACAGTAATCACCAAAACAGTCATTTCCCAGTCAAACAAGTTCATGGTCATAACAGTAATACCGGGTAAGTCATCACATGTCACATTCAGTTTTCCCACATTGTAAGCAATCTGATAATAGCTTTCTCATTAAGGTTTCCCTCAGGTCAATTCGATGAAAGTTCGACCAGGTCATGTCAGATGCAAGTTCTGTCAATTCATTACAAGTAAAAGTTCAAAGCACAAGCATCCAACAGAAATTCTATCAGTTACACAAAGGGTTTCATCAACCCACCGTTCTATCAGATTAGATCGGATAACAGTTCCATTCCTATCATTTCCAGATGAGGCACATTAGTTCGGACTCCATTCGTTTAGGTACATAATCAGTAGTTTCACAATTTGTCAACCGACATCAGAGTCTTATAGCATTACAATTCATATCAAAGCAGTACAGGTCATATACAACGTGTTCCTCCCAATAAGTTTACAGGCAGTGCACAGGCATGCAGTTATTCACATTGAGAGGTAAGCATCACAGTCAATATAGCAATTTCCAAATAATTCCTTCATATAAGCATATGGTATACAGTAATACATCACCCAAGGTTCTTGGTGACACATAATAGTGAGTTGCCCTACATGGGTTCCAGATCGGTCATACAGTCACTAAAGCATAGGCTCGCAGGTTCAATCAAACAGTCATGTCAATTTCTCACAATCACAATTCACAGTCCATTCCTCTCAGTCTTAACAATATTACAAGCATGGGAACATATATACAGGTGTGAGTTCAAAATAAGTTTTCATGTAGGCATTTGTTCACAAATTCATAAGCGGGAGTTCATCTTTACAAACCAATATGGGTTCTTAGTTTCAGTAGTCTCACACACACAAACAGTTCGCGTGTATAATTTGAGTTCAAGGGTCCGTTCATTCAATAATGTCCGTCAATACGTAACAGTGCAGTACAAATCATAGTCGTACAAATTTCTCAAATTACAGTCAATCATAAGGTATTCCCATGTTCAACAGTTCTAGTACAGTTCAAAAGGTCATACCTACAGTTCACTTTCAGTTGTTGCAATATGATACAAGGACCTAACTCAGCAAGTTCTCGCTGTTCACAAGTCCTAACAGTCCTCATAGTATATGGTTCATAATTCCAGTAATTCAATCGGTTCAGTCAATATGTTCTCAGTCTATACCAAATTACGGAATATACGATTCCCACACAAACGTTCGTACAAGCAGTTTCATCTATTTCAGGTAATACCTACGTCAGTCTTTTCAGTTTTCCGAGTATTCTCCGGAACTAGGGTCTAGAGTTAGACTCATTCATGTTCAGTTGAGTTCGTGGCAAGATTTAGGCAAATGTCCTTCCTGACCACGTCTAAACAAGTTTCGGATAGGTGGCGGCAACGCCCCAGTGGTATTTCCCACATACAGTACAGATAGGTATATCATTGTTCACATTGCTTCTTTGACCTTCATTGGTCAAAGCTATTGCCCGAGATTTTCCATTCACGGAGGTCATTTTCACTTTCTGTTACTTCTGTTTCATTCTTTCTAATTCAGTTGGCGATGTTGATTTGGATATTTCAATGCTGCTACGTTATCTCAGACATTATACTCTATCCAGGACATCTACACACTTTGACGGTCGTAAAACGTCGATTCAGTCAATCATATCTAGGTCACACCCACCTTCAGTTCTTTTCTAGTCTTTGTAGTTAGTATCTATCATGTGGGGTGCCTATCAAGCTAGTTAGGTAAATTTTACCTCATATTCGAGCACAGTCTTATCACCTTTCAAGTTGTTCAAACTCAGGTACTTTCTTATCTCGGATGCATTGAGGAAAGCATTTTTCGAAGAAAACTTCACACATTTTCTCAGTTTCTAAACCCAAGTCTCAGTTTTCAGTGGTTCAGTACCTCCCAGAAGTTCCGGTGGTTTCAGTTTATTTGGGTTTCTGTATCAGTGTCATCAGTTCATATTCAGTTGATTCAGGCACGGTCACATGACCCTTTACTTTCACACGTTCATTTTCTTATAGATTTCCACAGTCAGTAGTAACATTAACATTACACGTTATTCCATTTAACTTCTTTAAGTATGCATATAAGTTTCGTTTCAGTTTACATAGGCAGTACGGTAATCATAAGCATAGACAGTTGCATACTTAAACACATTAATCACATTAGCATATAATTTTCATGTCATAACCACACACACCTTTTTTTTTTATGCTCATGCAATGCCCTAACTTCTTTTCTAGGACATCCTATAGCTCATTTGGACACGTGTGTGCGGTATAACTCGTGGTAAGTATCGCTCTGATACCACTCTGTCACGACCCAAACCCGCCCCTATGGGTTTAGCACCGTAACCGGCCAGTAATCCGAGATTACCGAAGGCCTGCTTAACAGTAATACAGTAGTACAGAGTACAGGGGCATGGCGGAAGCCAGAACAGTAAATAAACAATGTCCAATGAGCTGTGACAGTCTGTATGCAAAAAGATTTTTCATACATATAGACATTCAGTACAGAACAGTATGCACAATATTTACAATCATTCAGTACAGGGACTTAATCCCTAATAACAGTACAGTACAGTGCTGTCAGTCTATACAGTAATACCAATCAGATACAGGGACAGACGGGGAGATTAAAACACCCCTAAGCCATAGCTTGAAAGGCTCGGAACCTCGCAGTGAGGCACAGTGGTTGGCTTGACGAAACTAAAGCTTGCCTGACGCTCCTAGCCGCGGTCTGGTGCCTGTACACCTACATATATATATGAGCAGTGAGCTAAAGCCCAGTGAATAACACAATGCGTAAAGGGGTTAAGAAAGAATGTCCTTTCAGTATTTTAAACAGTCGTTTGCCTCGGTAGATCAGTTATACAGTCGGTGGCTTATACTTCATGTCATATCAGTCATTTAGAAATCATAGTAATCGTACGTGGCACAACCGATAGCAAAACAGTACGGTGGTAGTAGCAGTGTCAGTACAGTGTCAGTACAGTAGTAGTAACGGTAACAGTACAGTACAGTAACAGTGCAGTAGCGGTAACAGTAACAGTACAGTAACAGTAACGGTAACAATAACAGTAACAGTAACAGTGACAGTAGCAGTAGCAGTAGCAATGACAGTAACAGTACAGTAACAGTACAGTTCTTATGGACTCAAGAGGTGTCTCGCACAGATTCTAGAGGTGGCTCACACTGTAGTACTTAGGTCCGTGCAGCACTTTGCTCCAGATTTCACAGATTGGCTTAAAGCCCAGTATGGACTCAAGAGGTGTCTCGCACAGATTCTAGAGGTGGCTCACACTGTAGCACTTAGGTCTGTGCAGCACTTTGCTCCAGAGATATCCGTGACAGTAGCAGTACAGTAAACAGTAGGTCTTAAAAGACCGAACAGTCAATTGATGGCCATCAATCAGTAAACAGTAGTTGCTAAAGATGCCACAATACAGTTCAGAATATAGGACATACATTCATTCAGTTAACAGTAAACAGTTCATAAAATAGTTCAACTCGGTAAACAATCAGTTCAGTAAACAGTTCAGAAGATAATCATTTTGAACATATCTTTACACAATTGTTACTCACAGAGTTCTGGGCTACAGTAAGCTAGAGCGTCTCCTCGGTAAGCCAACCCTACACAGTTAACAGATTGAACACACACTAAGCTACACAGTTGGGAAAGATCATAACTTAATCCCTAATTTGCCTCGGTGTGGTTCTACATCTATATCCTCATTAAAATGTCTTAAACTAGGCCTAAGAATGCCTAGAATGGGATGAGGATGCAAAGATGCACTCAGAAAACAGTTTCAGAATTTTCAGAAAAACAGTTCCCCGCTCGAGCGCAGGTTTCCCCGCTCGAGCGGACATGCAACAAAGGTCCCCGCTCGGGCGTAAACTCCCCCGCTCGAGCGTGTGACACAAGCCTCCGCTCGAGCGTACAATACCCCGCTCGAGCGGACTGTAAAGCAGTGAGAGATGCTGGGAGCTCGATTTCCCCGCTCGAGCGGACGACCAAAATCTGGAAATTCCAGATTTGAACTCCAAGATCAAAATCAACTTTCAATGTATCAAATTCGATCCTTTTGGTCTAATTTTCCGGAAAACACTTTAAAACTCAATGTACAACATGTTTCAAAGATCAATTTGAGAAATCAAAGCCCAAAGGTAGTTCCATTAAACACCATTTTCAAATCAATTTCATGAACATGATTCCAATTGAACATGCATGTACTACAACAACCCTCAAGCCTCAAATTCATGCTCTAATGAGCCAATTCTTTTCAAAACAAGATGAAATCATGGACTTAAACATAAATATGAGCATGCATGTGACATTTGCCATGAAAACAACTTCAAACTTATCAATACAAGCATGCATGCATGGAATGAGCTTCAACTCAACACTATTGAACCAATTCATGCCTTAGATTACTAAAGACCCATGAATCATGCAAGAATAAACTCAAATGCACAATAAAGAAGGTCAATGATCTACCTTAGGTCTTCAATCACAAGACTAGAAGCTCAATTAGACAATTATCCTTCAATTTCTTCAATTCTCCAAGCAAAACTCAAGAATGAACTCAATTCTCTCACTTCCTCTCTCTCTTGGTCGGTTGGGAGTAAGAAATGGCTGAGCAAAATGTTTTGTTTGGATGAAAAAGGCTCAAGAATGTTTTATATGAAAAGGGCCACTAGGTGGCAAAACGGTAAATAAGGCCAACTCTTTGATTTAGCTTATTTTATCTAATTTAATAATACCAAATCGATTTTTAATTAAATATACCATAAAATCACATAAGTTATGATGATTACAGAACATCAATAAATTTTCGATTTGGCCGCCGATAAGGCCTTCAATTTGCAGTTTAATGCATAAGACAAGAACAGATAATTTGGCAGTCAAACAGATAGATTATGCATTTAAACGATCACAGTCAATCAATCAGTCTCGAATCTCAGTCAGTCAGTTCAGTATTTTAATCAATCCAATTATCAATCATAATCGGTCTCGGTTTAGCGGTAATCAGTAAGAAATCAATAAACAGTAACGAGGGTTGTTACACAAATTCGCTCTACTACGGTGCTTACGGATAAATGACGTCTAACTCTCAGGATACAATGATCTTCACAAATTGTAGTAGCACTCCAAACAATTTGTACGGCGAACAAAAAACCTATGTTCTATATTTCAGAAATTTTCCTAAAATAATATATAGAATATATATGCAAAAGAGCATAAAAGAAGGGAAAAAAGACAGATTTTCAGAATGTAGAAATCTGCTAGAATATCTTAGTATTTATAGGACTAAACAGGTTTGATTTTCAAACTGAACAGGTTTGATTTTCAAATGAACAAGTGCAGTTCAAATTTCAATAGATCTGTTGGAATTATTTGATCTGTCCGAACTACTGGAACTGTATGAATCTGTCCGAAATGTGTAGTTTCAAATCTGTTGGAAATTGGACCGATGGAGGCTTGTTTGGACAGAAAAGTTTTGGCGCAAAAATTAAATTAATTTCGTTATGAAATTTAAATAATTTTTCTTACAAAAATTTGAAAAAATTCAAATAAATTTTGTGCAAAAAATTAATGTTAGAACCGACCCGACCCACACCCCACACCCACACCCACACCCACACCCACACCCACGCCCACGCCCACGTTCGGTCAGACGACGGCGACGCGCGCTTGTGTGGCGATTTGAGCCAAGGTTCACTTTGTCTGTAACTCCTCCTTTTTACAAACTTGGGGCCCAACCCAAGTGTTGCCACCTAGAACCTATATACACACATAAGTTTTCTTAAGTTTCCAATGTGGGATAACCATTTCAAAGAAATCCACATTTTACTTCTTCAATTTCTTATTCCACGAACTCGAAAAACGACGTCAACTTCCCATTCACTCATAAATGATTTTGACAATCCGTCTTCACCGTGTGACTTGCTATGAGGCAAGGAACACGTCACCTCTATGGACCCACTCCAAAAGACGTGTATGACCTACTCAATTTTGGGCTCAAAGTTGGCCCAAAATAAGCCTATAAAAATCATAAATTCCAACAATCCCCCACATGAATGGAATTTGATGGAGAGAAAATGCAATAACATGATCTAATTACAGAGAGTATAGAAATTTGGAATATTCTACAAAGGATAAGTAGGTTTTGGCTTTGAACCTTCCCTTGTGAGACACTATCGGATTTACTAGCTAAGTAGTGAACATGATGTCTTGAACTATTCAGCCATTTGTGTAAACCAAGACAATAAAACTCATACAGTATATTACCAAACACAATATAGTTTTCACTATTGTGTTCGTTTTGGTCCTAAACAACCTGGTCTTTCATGAGTACTCTAGAGAATTGTAGCCTTTCACAAATCTCATAGAACCGGCTCAGTTCACACTCACATAGGTGAATCTTCTGAAGAGTATCCTACCATACTCCACTAGGTAATCCTAGATATAAGAATCATTAAAAGTATTACTTAACCTAAAACGCTACAAACATCACTATTTCATCATAGAAATGGGTAGGAGTTTGACTCCCTAGTGATCTTTGTGAGTCATACACAACTCGATTGTCCCTTTGAGCTTAGATCTTGGGATCTCCAGTCAACTAGATTAGGTTGCCATTGTGGTAACTCTTATTTAATAGGCTTAAGTCTCATTCCCCTCGATGAATTCTCAATTAACTTTCTTGCTAACCCTTTGGTTTGTGGATTCGCTATGTTGTCTTTAGACTTCACATATTCAATGGAAATAATTCCATTAGAGAGTAGTTGTCTTACGGTGTTATGTCGACAACGAATGTGTCGCGACTTACCGTTGTACATATGACTCTGTGCTCTACCTATTGCTGATTGACATCACAATGTATGCATATAGCATGCACCGGTTTTGGCCACATTGGAATATCTTCAAGGAAGTGGCGAAGCCATTCTACTTCTTTGCCAACTTTATCTAAAACTATAATTTTGATTCCATAGTAGACCTAGCAATGCAAGTTTGTTTAGAAGATTTCCAAGATACAATTGCCGCACCAAGAGTAAAGACATACTCACTGGTGGATTTTGAGTCTTGTCACGACCCAAACCCGCCCCTATAGGTTTAGCACCGTAACCGGCCAGTAATCCGAGATTACCGAAGGCCTGCTTAACAGTAAGACAGTAACACAGAGTACAGGAGCATAGCGGAAGCCAAAACAGGAAATAAATAATGTCCAATGAGCTGTGACAGTCTATATGCAAAAAGACTTTTCATACATATACATATATAAACAGTACAGAACAGTATGCACAATAATTACAGTCATTCAGAACAGGGACCAAATCCCTATTAACAGTACAGTACAGTGCTATACAGTTATACAAATAGACACAAAGACAGACGGGGAAATAAAAACACCCCTAAGCCATAGCTTGGCAGGCTCGGAACCTCGCGGTGAGGCACAGTGGTTGGCTTGACAAAAAGGGAGGTCTAATCCACGCTCCTAGCTCCGGTCTGGTGCCTGAACATCTACATATATATAAACAGTGAGCTAAAACCCAGTGAATAACATAATGCGTAAAGAGGTTAAGAATGAATGTCCTTACAGTAATGAAAACAGTTCATTAATTCAGTATATCAGTTGTTCAGTCAGTACAGTCATATGTGGTACATCCATTAGCATAGCAGTACAATAAACAGTAGGTCTTAAGAGACCGAACAGTCAATGATGGCCATCAATCAGTAAACAGTAGTGGTTCCAACAGGGGAACCGACAGAGATCTCTGTAACAGTAACAGTAACAGTAAACAGTAATTGCTAAGGATGCCACAATACAGTTCAGAATATAGGACATACATTCATTCAATTAACAGTATCAGTTCAGAAAACAGTACAGTTCAATTGTTCAGAAGATAGTCATTTTTGAACATATCTTTACACAGTTGTTACTCACAGAGTTCTGGGCTACAGTTAGGCTAGAGCGTGTCTCCAGTCGCCAACCCTACACAGTTTACAGAACGAATACACACTAAGCTACACAGTTGGCAAATATGATAACTTAATCCCTAATTGCCTCGGTGTGTTCTATATCTATATCCTCATTAAGATGCCTTAAACTAGGCCTAAGAATGCCTAGGATGGGATGAGGATGCAAAGATGCACTTTAAAGCATTTTTTAGAATTTTCAGAAAAACAGAGTCCCGCTCGAGCGTAGGTTACTCCGCTCGAGCGGACATGCAGACAAAGGTTTCCGCTCGAGCGTCACTTCCCACGCTCGAGCGGTCTGCAAAACAGTCAAAAGTACTGGATGCTCGAAAATCATGCTCGATGGGCGCTCGATAGCCGCTCGAGCGTAAGACACAAGGTCCCGCTCGAGCGTCAATTACCCCGCTCGAGCGGACATCAAAACAGTGCAAAGTACTGGGAGCACGAATTTCCCGCTCGAGCGCCACTTTCCCCGCTCGAGCGGGAGTCCAAAATCTGGAATTTCCAGATTTGAACTTCCAAGCTCAAATCAAGTTTAAATGCACAAAATTCGATCCTCTTGGGCCAAATTTCTGGAAAACATTTGTAAACACATAGAATAACATGTTTCAAAGTTCAATTTGTAAAATCAAGGCCCAATGGTAGCTTAATTAATTCCAATTCCAAACCAAAATTTCATGAACATGATCTCAAATGAACATGCATGAACTTTAAACAATTTTCAAGCTTCAAAACATGCTCTAATGAGTCAATATCTTCAAAGACAAGATGAAATCATGAACCTAAACATAATTATGAGCATGCATGCAACATTTCGCCATGAAAACAACTTAAACTCAACAATGCAACCATGTATGCATGAATTAAGCTATAATTCAACATGTTAGAACTAAATCATGACTTAGTTCCTCAATTAGACATGAACCATGCATGAATCAACTTAAGGACACAATCAAAAGGATGAAATTCATACCTAGGTTCCTTAATTACTAGTCTTGAGATTCAATTATGCAATCTCTCTTCCAAATCTTCAAGTCTCCAAGCAATTATCAAAAGGGAACTCAATTTCTCTCCCTCTAACTCTCTTGGTCGGCAAGAACAAGGAAAATGAGCTGATGAAATGTTGCCTAAGTGTATAATGAGGCTCAAGTATGGCTCATGTAGTGGGCCACTAATGTGGCAAAAATGTAAATAAGTCCAACTTTTCAATTTGGCTTAAATTAATCTAGTTTAATCATACCAAATCATATTTTAATTGAATATGCCATAAAATCTCATAAATTATGATTAACACATATCACTAATCAATTTCAGATTCGACCGCCGATAAGGCCTTCAATTTACAGTTTAGACATAAAAACATGAACAGATAATCAAACAGGCAACAGATAGAAATGCAATTTAACTAACATATTCAATCAATTCAGTTCCAGATTTCAGTCAGTCAGTCAGTTCAGTATTTCAATCAGTCCAATTACCCATCATAATTAGTCTCAGTTTACAGTAATCGGTAGTTTATCAGTGATCAGTGACGAGGGGTGTTACAAGTCTCTAGTATCCGATATCCAATTAGCATCACAGTATCCTTCAAGTACTGCTGGATATCTAGTATAATTAAGCCCAATGTTACGAGTAAATCAGAGATATCTTAGAACCCTTATAATAGCTTTATAGTGTTCTACTCCTAGATTACTCGTATATCTACTTAATGTACTTACTGTATAGGCTATATCTGGGCGAGTACAGTTCATCAAATATATTAAGCTTCCAATAATTTTGACATACTCTAATTGAGAAATACTTTCCTGAATATTCTTAAAAAGAAACAAATTAACATCCATAGGTGTTCTAGCAAGATGACTATCATCTTTGCTGAATTTATCAAGTATTTTCTCAATGTAATAAGATTGTGACAAAGCATAACCTTCTGATATTTTGATAATTTTCATACCAAGAATTACATTAGCAATGCCCATGTCCTTCATGTCAAAATATTTATTCAATATTTTCTTGGTAGTTTTAATCATGTCATTGTTACTACCTATGATGAGCATATCATAAACATAAAAACATACTATAACATAACCGTTGTTTGTATTTTTAGTATAAACACATTTGTCACATTCATTAATTTTGAATCCATTTGACATCATTGCTTTGTCAAATTTCTCATGCCATTACTTTGGCGCTTGTTTTAAACCATATAATGATTTAACCAATTTACACACTTTCTTTTCTTTTCCTGGAATAGAAAATTTTTCTGGTTGTTCCATGTAAATTTCTTCATCTAACTCACCATTTAAGAAAACGGTTTTCACATCCATTTGATGAATTTCTAAATTGTACAAAGATGCATTGGCAATTAGCATTCTAATGGATGTTATTCTAGTAACTGATGAGTATGTGTCAAAGTAGTCAAGACCTTCTTTTTGTCTAAAACCTTTGACCACAAATCTTGCCTTGTATTTGTCAATTGATCCATTCGCTTTCATTTTTCTTTTGAAAATCCATTTGTATCTAAGAGGTTTACAACCTGGGGGCAAATCCACTAATTCCCAAGTGTGATTTTGCAAGATAGATTCAACTTCGCTATTTACAGCCTCTTTTCATAAAGGAGCTTCAGGACTAGACATAACTTCTTTGAAAGTTAAAGGCTCATTTTCTAATAAAAATGTAAAAAAATCTGGACCAAAAGATTTTGAGATTCTAGCATGTTTACTACGCTTAGGTTCCTCTTCTTCATTTTGATCTATCTCTTCCTCTTGTCCTTGATCATGACTAGTAATAGTATCAAAAGATCTTTTGTTAATACTAGTCTCTTGTCCAGCTTTATTCGGAAATACATATTCAAAGAAAGACGCATTCCGATATTCAATAATAGTATTTACATTCATTTCGGAATGTTCTGACTTATGAATCAAAAATCGATATACACTACTATTCATGGCATAACCAATGAAAATGTAATCAACAGCTTTAAGACCTATCTTAGTCTTTTTAGGACTAGGAATAGACACTTTAGCCAAACACTCCCACACTTTTAAGTATTTGTAGGATAGTACTTTCCCATGCCACAATTCATAAGGTGTTTGATTCATTTTTTTTCGAGGTACTTTATTTAAAATATAATTAGCAGAAAGTATTGCTTCCTCCCACATATTCTGAAGTAATCCAGAACTTATTAACATGGCTTTCACCATTTCTTTTAAACTTCTATTTTTCCTTTCAACAATTCCATTTTGCTGAGGTAAATAAGGAGTAGTAGTTTGATGAATTATTCAATCTTCTTTACAAAACTCACCAAAAGGTGATTCATATTCACCACCTCTATCACTTCTAAGTTTTTTTAATTTTCTTACCAAGTTGATTTTCAACTTCATTCTTGTATTGAATGAAAGTTTCCAAAATTTCATCCTTGGTTCGACTTAAATAAACATAATTATATCTAGTATAGTCATCTATGAAAGTGATAAAATATTTTTTCCTATCTCTAGTTTGAATTGATTTAAAATCACAAATGTCACTATGAATTAATTCAAGTGGTTCCGTACTTCTTTCAATTGAATGAAAATGAGTTTTAGATAATTTTGACTCAACACAAATTTCACATTTATGATTTAAATCAATGTCAAATTTAGATAAACATTTCATATTAATTAATCTACGCAAAGATCTATAATTAACATGTCCAAGTCTACCATGCTATAAATTTAAAGACTCAAGCAAATAAGAAGATGTATTTTTGTTAATAACAGAGGGTACAACAGTCATTGAAAAAGCCATTAGACATGCAACCTTTTCCTACATACATCCCGTTTTTGGTATGTACAAACTTGTCACTTTCAAAAACTAGCCTAAACCCATTTTACTCAACAAAGATTCAGAAACAAGGTTCTTGCGAATGTTCGGTACATGGTGCACATTGTTGAGAGTGAGTTCCTTTCCATATGTCATCTTCAGAATAATCTTTCATTGTCTTTCAACTTTAGAAGTTGATGAGTTGCCCATAAAAAGTTGTTCACAGTTGTCCACTATAGAATAAGATGTGAACATCTTTTTGTTGGCACAGATGTGGCGAGTAGCACCAGTGTCCACCACCAATGTTTAGGATTTCTGACAAGGTTTGCCTCAGAAATAACTGCAGAAAGATTTATGTCATCTACACCACTGGAAAATTTTCCCACTTCGGTCATATTGGCTTGAACAGGCTTCTTGCTTGATCTTCATTTGCTTTTGCTTTTGCGTTTGCTATGGAAATCTTTGGCCTAATGTCCCTCTTTGTTACAGATGTAATATTTTTCATTAAACTTGTACTTCTTAGTTTCCCCAATTTTAGAGCCTTGTGAGAAACTTTCTCTGGAAAACTTCCGTTTCTTTGCTTTTGGAGCATATTCCACCACATTTGCTCTAGACTTCATTGGATGCTTACCAACCCGCTTCTCTGATTTACGGTTGTCCTCCTCAATCCTCAAATACACAATCAATTCCTCTAAAGACATTTCTTTGCGCTTGTGTTTGAGGTAGTTCTTGAATTCCTTCCAGTCTTATGGTAATTTTTCAATTAAGGTAGCAACTTAAAATGATTCACTGAGAGACATGTCTTTTGCATGAATGTCATGCAGAATGAGTTCGAGATCTTGAACTTGGCTGATCATAGTCTTAGAATCAACCATCACAAAATCCAAGAATTTGCCAACCACAAATTTCTTTGAGCTATCATCTTCTATTTTGTACTTTTTCTCCAAAGACTCCCAAAGTTCATTTGCTAGTTTGATAGGTCTGTTGACATTGAATAATGTGTTGTCAAGTCCGTTCAAGATGTAGTTCCGGCAAAGGAAATCAACATGTTTTCAGGCATCGACCGCAGCAACCACTTACCGGTCAGTTTCATCCTCGTTCAAAGTAGGAGCATCCTCACGGAGGAAATGCAACAAGTTTAGAATAGTAAGATAGAATAACATTTTCTACTGCCATATTTTAAAATCAGTTCTTGATAACTTATCTGGCTTTTCACCGTGATTAACACGCACAGTCACAACAGAATGAGGGGTTGGCATAATTGTAACCACCGTACTAGTACTTGTTTGAGCATTAATTTGACCAGTTTCAGTAGCCATGAATTCTAAATTATAAAACAAAATTATAATTAGAATTTTACACTACACAAAAAATTAAACCAAACCTACAGAATTAAATTCTATAAAAATAAAAGAAAAAAGAATTGTAATTTTTATTTTCAATTAATTTGAAAATAAAATAAAATTTTATTTAAACAAATTAATTCCACATAGAAAATTAAATTTCTGTAACACTTCAGTAATTAAAATACTGAAACAAAATTTTAATTAATGAAAACTCAAAAATTATTTCTGAAAGCTAAAATTAATTTCTGACAAATATCACAAATAAATATTCTGAAATGTTAATGACACCAGTATATTTCTACTAGTTGTCAAAAAAAAATAAATAGTATATTACTACTATTTATTTTTCCAACCAGAATATTTCTTTGTAAAACTACAGAAAATAATTTCTATAAGAAGAAGAAAAGAAGAAAAGGAAACAAATGAAAAATTTTGTATAAGCAGATTAATTCGAATCTGTCTTAAGATTGTTGGAACAATCTTATGTATAAAATAAATAAGTTGAAACCAAATCAAACAAATAAAATAAATTACTTACCGAATTTATTTACCGAAATGAAAAATACAGAATAGATCAAGTCGAGTATATGACACTCTGTCCTTAAGACAGATTTGCCCTGCTACGGTGCTTACAGATAAATTGCATCTATTTCCCAGGATACAATGACCTTCACAAATTGTGGTAGCACTCCAAACAATTTGTATGGTGAACAAAAAACCTGTGTTCTATTCTCTCATAAATTTTCTTAAAATAATATGTAGAATAGATATACAAAGAGCATAAAGGAATGGAAGAAAATAGATTTTCAGAATGTAGAAATCTACTCAAATGCCTTGGTATTTATAGGACTGAATAGGTTTGATTTTCAAACCGAACAGGGGTAAAGGGGTTAGTGAACGAATTCCAAATATATCATATCCGTAAAACAAATCATGACACAATCATTCATATCAGTCTCATATCAGAACATAACATAATAGTACATCTCACAGAACATATCACATATCGTCTTCCGACTAGAGTAATCGGTTCTGGGTACTGATTAAACACATATCACCACAATGATGTGGCTAACGAGATCTCGTATCACATATGTGTCATGGACCCGCATTTACATGTCGTCCCCCATGACTTGGAACTATCTATGGATGCCATAATAGATTCACAAATAAGACATTCGTTCACATAATTAAAATAACATTTCAGAAGTTATAACTTATCGCATAACAGTTGAAACATAGTTCATATCAACATATCTTTACAGAAATGTTACTCACAGTGGGCTCCTGAAAAACACGTGCTATTCGTTCGGCGTCCAACCTAAACAAATAAGTTAAGCACAACACGATTACAATTACACTATTACAATCTATTTAATTCGGTTACTTGTTTGTGTTTCGGTTTCTCTCATTTCATTCTAATTTTTCATTCGATTATTCCTATTTATTTTTCTTTCATTCCTTTTAAATATGGATGACTAGTATTAGGAATAAATTAGATTATTAACCTCCAATTAAAATATGTTTAGCTATGTATTAACCAAACTAATGAAATATAAATAATTTAATTATAAACCAATCCTTATTAAGTTCACTAATTACACAATTAAACTTAAATTAGGCTCATATACATTAAATTACAATTATTCAGTCATGTTTAAACTACTGAATTAGAAACTCATAAACATATAAATTTCGCAATTCAACTTCAATTTCAAGGATCAAAACTTCTTCAAAAACACTTTGAATTCACAATTTCCAAGTTCAAACAAAAATCATGAGTTTAAAACAACCTCAAATTGCCATGAAGAAATCAAACCCTCACTTTATTATGTACATGTATGTAAATGTATAAAACATACAAGTGTGAGCTCTAAAACTCAAGCTTCCATGGAATTCCCTGTCAATTGAAGACCCATGCAAGATTTCAAATGGATGAAAACAAATTTCCATAAAAATCATGCCATGCATGTAGAATTTGGGAGCTAAAACACTCATTCTTCATATATGAACTCATGCATGTAACAAGCTTTTCATTACATGAACCCACTTCAAATAAGTTCATATTTTCTTGCCTAATCTTAAATTCTTTAACTTAAGGGCATAATTCTTCAACTACATTCTAATTCATGAAATTAGGGAGAAGAATCCTTACCAAAAGGGAGTGAATTGTGATGGGTAGAGTGTAGCAGCAATGGTTTCTTCACTTCACTTTCTTTTCTTCTTTCTTCCTGAGTTGAGTTTACACTCTCAAGTCTCTCTTCCTCTCTCTCTCTCTACGTGTATAGTGTGAAGCCATCCAATAAGACCCACTAGCTATCTCATCTAAATTCATTTGATGAGTATGAAAGACACTAGGCTCAAATTAAATAGATTAATAAATTAAGTAAAATTACCTAAGGCTAAGAGATTAATTAAGATTAATTTGACTCAAAGTAAATTAGTCTCAACATCTTAAAATCTTAATTACACTAAATTAAATTATACCCATGTGTATTAAGCTCTGATTTCTATTCAATTATTTAATTCCAACCTATTAAAATTAGCGAATCAGACGGAATCAATTTTTAATTAAACTTCCCAGACAACTCTAAAAATTCCAATTAACATATCCTTGTACTCAATTTTGATTTATGAACCCATTTATGTCATCAATTTAAATTCCAAAGTCGTATTCTTAACAAATAATTCTCTAATTTGGACAAATATACACAAATTAAATCATATAATCCACAATTCACACATGTATAATTCAGATAATTATAATTTGCATTTTTGGGGTGTTACACATGTTTACCATGAAAAGGCAAAACGCATACATTGCATTATCATCGTTTAGAGAGTTCTTATCTTTATTAGTCAGAAGGGTTCGGTTTATTTTATTTTCTTGAACATAGTTAACTTAGTTTTGGACTACAGACTAGGCTTGCTATTGGGCTTGACTTATAGTACCCACAGACTTGTTAATTAGGCCTTATGCATTACATGCAATAAGTGGGTACACAAACACAAACCTATGTGGCATTAACCAATGAAGGAAGAAGTCTACAACCACAATAAGGAAGATGACAAGTAGCAGCAGTAGCAGCTGTGAAAAGATGATGAAGAAATAGAGGAGAAGAAAATGATGAGAAAAATGCATAAAGACATGTGTGGGCGGTCGAGTTTTCTTTTTTAATCAGTCATCCCTGAAACGAGAAAGGATTCATGGTTAAGAAACTTAAATTAAACTCTAGTTCCTTGAAGTGTGTACTTGTGACAACCCTCACCTCTGATTAGCGTTAATTCATGATAAGTAATTGATTAAGATGAAATCCTAAATTGTTTGTGTGAGTGTGTTGTTTAGAATGCATTTCTATCTGTTTGTTACTGAATGATCTGTTCATGTTTTAATTTCGAATTGCAAATTAAAAGCCTTATCAGCGACCGATTCAGAAATTGATTAGTGTTATATGTTAATTAGGATTTATAGAACTTTATGGTAGGTTTACCTACGGCCTATAGATTAAGGTCATAACCGGTAAGTAATCATGAGATTACCTACGGCCTCAAACCTGATATCAATTAAGAATTAATAATATGGGGCCAGATGCGGAAGCAAACTTAAAAATTTTGTCCAATGAGCTATGCTTACATGGCATATCAAAACATTTCACATATACTTAATAATAACTCACACCACATATCAGTAGTTAACATCTTGTATACCCAGGATCATTCAAACACATAGTCAGCTAAACCAAAAGCTTATATACATAAACGGTCTATCATGACCAATAGAAATAGCAGAAGAAATACAAAGATCATAAACAAAGCCTCTTGCGTGAGGCACCTGGGCTGACTTCACAAAACTCGGGTTCCTTTCTTAAATTCCACTAAGGCTGGGGTTGAACGTCCATTTGCTCACCTACATACATATAAATAAGAGTGAGCTAATACCCAGTGAATAATATCAAAATAAAGAGGTTAATGAATGAGATTTGTTCATAAATGAGTCATACTTATAATGTACACATTTGAACCACTATTCTCATTCACATCAGATTTAAAAATCTCAACAAAGCAAAATGACCTTGGGTCCAACACATCATATTCATGTGCAAAACGACCTCAGGTCCAATTCTTATATAAGACAATACGACCTCGAGTCCATCTATACAAAACGACCTTTGGTCCAATCAACTCTTTATTCAAAACGACCTTTGGTCCAATTCAAACATATCAAACAGCCTCTGACCCAATTCAAACATATCAGGTGTATCAAACGGCCTCGAGCCCATTCTCTTTATATTCATATCTATGCGCATTCCATATTCATGATCATGATCCATTTTCATTCAAACGGCATTTGGCCCATTACACTCATGTTCAAACGGCCTTTGGCCCATCATCATTATATTCAAACGACCTTTAGCCCATCTTTATATTCAAACATATCAAATGGCAAATGACCTTAGGCCCAATTCAGATATATCAAACGTATCAAATGGCAAACGGCAAACGGCCTTAGTCCCAATTCAGATATATCAAACGTATCAAACGACCTTATACAAAATTAGGCATATAGAATACTCATTCATATTTCAAATCAACAAATCCATGAAGCTTATGCAGAAGTAGCATTTGGAAAGTAACATACTTGAAAATATCTTTACTAAGATATTACTCACAGTGTTCTGCCGGTGGATTCGTCCTTGTGCTTGACCCTACATAATACATAACACATATATGGGTCACAAACGATTCAATCCGTTCTTAATCCATACATCCCTCTTAGCCTTCTTTATTATCCTTTTTACTCATTCACAATGCTTAATGTATGCCTAAGAGTGTTTGGAAGTGAAAGAGAACGGAAAACAGAACACATAACACCTTTACAAAATTTCTGAAACAGAGGTCCCCGCTCGAGCATGGGTTCCGCCGCTCGAGCGGACCCCCATGGTCTGCAAAAGTGCTAGTTGCCTCATATTCATGCTCAAGTGCTAATTCGGACGCTTGAGCTGAGGGTTAAACATATACCTTGGACACTCGAGCGTGATTCTCCCCGCTCGAGCAAACGACAATGTCTGCAAAACTACTGGGAGCTAGCATTTCACGCTCGAGTGGCCATTACCCCGCTTGAGCGGACGTGCCGAATTCTGGAAATTCCAGCAAGCTGCTTGAAGCTCAAACTTGCATTCAAACTCATGTAACTTGCATATCATGACTCATACTTCACATGCAAACCTTCTAACATGATACAAATGCTAAATTACAACATTTTGAAGTTCAATTCCCTTGGATCAATTTCATACTCATACAATTCTTGCCAAATTCATCTCCAAAACATGTAGTTGAGTCCATAGTCTCATTTTCATGGATACATGTCTTAAATGACTTCCAATTCAACCCAATCAACATGTCTCATACACAAACATGAGGACTCATAACAAATTGCTACATGCATGCACACATTGATCTCAATTTCATCATGATTAACATGCTTTACCTTCAAATATGCAACTATATGGCAATTCATGGTAATTATACACATGCATGTACATACAAGCTCCATATTCATCAATTACATCTCAAATTATGGTCTCAATTGCCATCTAACTTTGGATTCACAAAACTACAAACTTAAACTCATAAGTTTATGCTCAATTACTCACCTAGGAGCTTCAATCTTCACAATTTTAGCTAGTTCTAGAGCCTAGCCTCCCAAAACTTGAGCTCTCTTGCAGAATCTTCAAGGATGGCTTCTCTCTCTCTCTACCATCGGCTCACTCTCTCTCTAGAGTGCTTATTTCAGATTTTGAGCTAAAAAATGGTGAGTTAAGTGTATATGGGGCCTATTTATAGGCTTTATCTAATTAGACTTGGTTAAGGCTAATTAATTGTACCCAATTCAATCAATTTAATCTAATTATTTTGATCCAAATCAGTTTCTAATCAAATTTCACCATAGGCTCTAAAAATTACGCTAATTACAATGTCGTAGTCAATTTCGATTTCTATGGTCGATAAAGCCTTCAATTTTCAGTTCAAAGCACAAATTCTAACAGATCTTCCTACGGTGAGCAGATACAAAGCCAAAATCACATATAATCATGCAATTAACACCCAAATTCAAGTTAAGCACATAATTACAAACATAATCATTATTAATTAACATGGTACAGGACAGGTTTATTATAGTTTTGTCGATGAATACATAAATCGAGCAGCATGTAACAACCCTCGTACTGATCACCGATATAACCACTGAATTATATACTGATTATTGCTAAACTGGACCGCTAATGACTGATAATCGAATTAACTGAACTACTGGATAAACTGATTGAAATCGAAACTGAAATTGAATAAGTTTGTCTATTGTATTGCATTTTTATCTGTTTGATTGATTAATTATCTGTTTGAATTTATATGTTTAAACTGCTAATTGAAGGCCTTATCGGCGGCCGAATTAGGAATCGTTTAGTGTTCCATAATCAGTAGAATATTTGTGGTTTAATGGTATATTTATCTGAAAATTGATTAGGAATGATTAAACTAGATTAAATAAGCCAATTTAAGAGTTTAACTTATTTACCATTATGCCACACCTAGTGGCCCACTATGTCAACACTTTGGGTCTCATACTACACTTGAATCAACTCATTTCATCAGTCACATTTGAACATCACAGCCGACCAAGAAGAGAGTTAGAGAGAGAGGGAATTGTTCTTGTTGATTTAGCTTTGACATCTTGAAGGAGATTGAAGTAGACTTGCTATTTTAGCTCATAAACCTTGAATACAAGACTTAGGTAAGAAAATCCACCTTCTTCTTGTTGTCTTGAGCTTCATCTTGCATGTTCTAGGCTCCATTGTAGAATCAAGCCATGATTTAGTGCATAGAGGTTGAATTGTGCTTGAATTCATGCATGCATGGCCATTTTGGTGCATTTTGAAGTTGAATTCATGATGGATTGTACATGCATGCCCATATTATTGTTGTAGTCCATGTTTTCATATGGTTTTCCAACTATTGAGCTCTATAGAGCAAGATTTGAAGATTGAATTTGGTTTAAAACTCATGCATTGCATGTTTTAAATTGTTCTTGAAATGAGTTTGAATTTTGGATTTAATTGACTCACCTTTGGGGCTTGAATTCATAAATTGGCTTTTGAAACTTGTTATACATTGCTTTGGGATGTATTTTTCCAGAATTTGGGCCCAAGAGGTTGAGAATTGAGTTGAGAAAACTTGGTTTGGAGCTTGGAGGTCGAATCTGGATTTTCCAGATTTTGGCCGTCCGCTCGAGCGGGGGAAGTGCCGCTCGAGCGGGGAAATCGTGCTCCCAGCATTTTCTTTGCATTGTTTTACAGTCCGCTCGAGCGGGGTTTTTCACGCTCGAGCGGGAAAATCGAGCATCCAGTACTTTGCATTGTTCATCAGTCCGCTCGAGCGGGGAAGTTGACGCTCGAGCGGGTTCCTTTGTTTGCAGGTCCGCTCGAGCGGGGAAACGTGCGCTCGAGCGGGGACCCTGTTTCACTGAAAATTCTGAAATTGCTTACTATGCACATCTTTGCATCCTCACCCCATTCTAGGCATTCTTAGGCCTAGTTTAAGGCATCTTAATGAGGATATAGAGGTAGAACACACCAAGGCCTATTAGGAAGTTAATTATTGTACTTCCCCAACTGTTAAACTTAGAGTGTGTTCAATTTGATACTGCTTAGGGTTGGCTTTCGGGGACGCGCTCTAGCTGCTATCAGCCCAATCTCTGTGAGTAACAGTTATATAAAGATATGTTCAAAAATGGTTATCTGATTATCTTCTGAACTGTTTACTGAATGGAACTGCAACTGAACTGTTTACTGAAATGTAATTATTTACTGAATGAATGTATGTCCTTTATTTCTAAACTGTACTGTGGCATCCTTAGCACCTACTGTTACCGACTGTACTGTTACAGAGATCTCTGTCGGTTCCCTTGTGGAACCATACTGTTTACTGAATGACTGGCCATCATTACTGTTCGGTCTTAAAGACCTACTGTTTACTGTTATGCTAATGGATGTACCACATATGACTGTATAACTGTTCTGACTGAAAGACTGAAATACCGTTTAATGAACTGTTTTTCATTACTGTAAGGACATTTCATTCTTAACCTCTTTATGCTTTATGTTATTCACTGGGCTTTAGCTCACTGCTCATATATATATGTAGGTGTACAGGCACCGGATCAAAGCTAGATGCGTCGGGGTTATCCCAGTTTTGTCGAGCCAGCCTTCGTGCCTCACTGGAGGTTCCGAGCCTGTTATGCTAAGGCTTAGGGGTGTTTTAGTATTTCCCCTTTTGTACTGTCTCACTGTTTTGTAATGACCGAACGGATTGTATAGACTAAATGTTTACTGTACTGTTATCGAGGGATCAAGTCCCCGTACTGAATGTTTTGTATATGATTGTATAGACTGTACTGTTCTGAACTGTATGAATGCATGGGAAATGTTTTTGGCATACAGATTTTCACAGCTCAATGGACACTAGTTATTTACTGTATTGGCTTCCGCCAGGCCCTGAACTCTGTTATACTGTGTTACTGTTAAGCAGGCCTTCGGTAATCTCGGATTACTGGCCGGTTACGGTGCTAAACCCATAGGGCCGGGTTTGGGTCGTGACACAGCACAACATATAGCAACGTAATATTGAACATTTTAGGGTAAATTAAAGGGGGAATTACAATTCATGAGTAGAAGAAAAAAAATAGGGTAAATTATACTGACACCCCTTGAGGTTTATATTTATTATAGTTCTTCCTCTTACCTTTTGGAAATTACATCTCCTTCCCTGAGGTTTAAAGTTTCATTACAGATTCCCCCCTCAGCAATTTAATTTTTTTAAATACTAATTTTTCCCTCACTAGGTAAATTACATTGACACTTCTCACATTTTAGAAATTCCAATCTCCTCCCTAAAGTTCAAAGTAGCATTACCAATTGCTCCCTCGGTTAGTATTAGTTGAAAAAAAAAATTCATTGAAAAAAAAATTAATTGAAAAAAAAAATGTGTTAGTAAAATTTTTAAATTTCTATTTAAAAACTAACGTAAACTCATTTTTTGAATTTATGTTTTTTTTCTCAAATTTACAAACTGAGATAACAATTTATAAACCAAAAAAATTATCAAACAAGTTTTTATGACAGTTTTTAAAATTTTTGAAAATATAAATTGAAAACTGAAAACGAAATGGTTACCAAACAGGCCTCAGATGGTAAATATGTCATAAAATTAACAAATAATTAAATAAGTTACCAATGTAAGAAATGACTTATCAAAAGATTCTTAAGTTATGTATGGTTTGATTTTTAGAAAAAAAAATTTAAAAATTAAAAATTAAGAGGCCTAAATTCAAAAAATGAGTTTACGTTGGTTTTTAAACAGAAATTTAAAAATTTTACTAACAATTTTTTTTTTCAAATAATTTTTTTCCAATTAATTTTTTTTTCAATGAATTTTTTTTTTTCTAACTAATACTAACCGAGGGGGCAATTGGTAATGCTACTTTAAACTTTAGGGAGGGGATTGTAATTTCTGAAATGTGAGGGGTGTCAATGTAATTTACCCAATGAGGGCAAAATTGGTATTTAAAAAAATTAAATTACTGAGGGGAGAATCTGTAATGAAACTTTAAACCTTAAAGAGGAAGATGTAATTTTCAAAAAGTGAAGAGGGAACTGTAATAAACATAATCCTCAGAGAGTGTCAGTGTAATTTACCCAAAAAAATATTTGACAAAACATCCGGATACAATTCATCTTGTGATTGAATATAATTCATCTTGCGATGGAATGCAACAAAAATAGTCATTGTTGTGCAGTTTTATGGGCTCATTTTGGAGCCTGTTTTGATAATTCAAACCGTTTAATTTTTAGAATATATCGAGTAAAACATAATTACAAAAAATAAAATTGATCAAATATTGATAAACATTTTATTCACACATATTTGTATTCAGTTTTATACTTCAAAACTTATTTGTCATTTATTTTTATAGATACATATATAATTCGATAAAATAATTAATGATGTTAATTAACTTGATTTTTTGACTATATATTTAATTTAATATATTTTAGAAAATAAATAATTTAAATTATTAAAACAGATTCCAAAATTAACACAGAACAATAGCTGCTGTGTGGGCCAATCAGCCACCTCATTTCCTTTTTTTCCTGTCTTATTATTTAGTGATTCCTCCTAAATTAAAAAGGCTAGTATTATTCAAGGCGAGTTGGCTTGAAATTGTCCAATATTAAAACTGGTGAAATAATATAAATTTTGGATAAATTATACCTAGTCCTTACAAATGATAAATAGATTGAGCTCACCTCTGTTATGCAACTTGATGAGCATACAATTGTGATGCAAAACCAAAGGTAAAAAAAAATAAAAATAAAAAAAAAAAAAATTACTATTAACTGGTATGAGGTATAGTAAATTAAATAGGGAGATACAACGCATTGGAAGACTCTCAAAACATCATTCATTTTCATGATATGAACAAATGTCTTCCATAAGAACAAAAAAACAAAAAAATTCTGATCCAAGAAAAGAATCAATTAAACAACAAAAATCATATATGCACAATCCCAAACAGCCCTTAATCAGAGAACTCAGAAGCCATGAACCAAGTGGAATAATTGGGGTCAAATTGTATTTGTATAGTCTCCAATCCACTCTCCGCTCCTCCTCCCACTTCCTCCAACTTAGGCTGAACCACCACCACCGCCACCGCCGGCTCCGCTTTCACCACCACCTTCTTCCTCCTCTTCTGTGAAGAACCATTCGATGACGACGACGAACTCGATGACGACGACGAAGATCGATCCAGCGACGACCTCTTTGACGTTATCCGCACCGGCTCCGGCTCACCGGAATTAATCCGGAGCGGAAAATTGAGAAGCGCACGTGACCCGCGCATGCGATACGCTGCAATGTCATAGGCCACGGCGGCGTCCTCCGCCGTCTCATACGTCCCCAGCCAAACCCTAGCCCCATTCTTCGCCGGATCCCTAATCTCCGCCGCGTACTTCCCCCACGGCCGCCGCCTCACTCCCCTGTAATGCCTCCCCTTCGATTCCGCCGCCGCTGGTGGCGCATCCGGAAAAGATACTTTTTCCAAAAAATTACCAATTTCGGGCTCCAGCTTCACATCAGCGGTGGTTTCCGCCGCCGTAGACGAGGGAAGGCATCCTATGTTCTCCGGCAGCATGCCCTCCGAATGGTTCTCTTTCAGAGTGAGGTCTACCGAGTTGGCATTGAAGGAAGGGAACAAGTTGTTAACCCAGCAGTAATCTGCGGAGTTTAACGCCGGAGCTTCAAACTCACCCAGCAAGTGACGACGTATCGACTCGAGAAGAGCGAAATCAGCATCGAAATCATTGTCTGCGTACATCATCATATCAGAATCAAACCCAATTAAATATGTAGAACGGAATTACAAGTGTAATGGTGTGTCTATAGAGATTGAGTTGAGTGTGTATATAGGATAAGAGAGAGCGATGGAGATAGAGATGGAGACAAAATGAGATGATGGGTGGGAAGTTTATAAAGGGATTGGTGGGTTGGGTTTGAGAAAGTGGGTTCATGAACTTGGATGATCCCAGTTGGGAATTGTTTAATTGATTTTTTTGGGGCATTTAGCTTTACTTACTTTATTCTTGTTTCTTGGAAAGTTCTTCTGCAAGTGGAGGAGAGAGAGGGCTCGAGTTTGGAGGAGGAAAAGAGGAGTATTATGTCACGTGTGTAATTAAGAGGGTTGGATAGAGACGGCCAGTCATTAAAACATCCCGTCAATATTCTTTCCGGTCCCAGCAAACGTGGCCTGCCGGGTCCAACTATACCATACAAAAAGTACGGCTTGTTTAGTTTGTATTTTAATATGTAATTTTGAAAAAAAAAATTTAAAAATTTATTTGATTCAAATTTTTTTTAAAAGAAAATTTTAAAAATTATTTTTTCTCTTACACATTAATTAATTATTTTTTCTTTTTCTTTTTTAATTTTTAATCATTTTTTCTCTCACATAAATCTATTCAATTATAAAAAAATATCAAATCATTCCAAACTCTCAAATTCTAAAATTATTTTCAAAATATATAACCAAACAAATCAAAAAAAATTCTAAACTATCTCTCTAAATTTTTTTAAAAAAATTTATCTCAAAATACAAATCGTAGTATCACTACAACATATAAGAGTTTTAGAAATTAAATTTTTTAGCCTCTAAAAGTGAAAATTTTGCTACAAAAGACATTTAGGAATTAATTTCTATTGTCGTAAGGATGGTCGCTAAAACATCATCCTAAAAAGTCAAAAATAAGGCTTTTGGTGACAATTTTGAAAATGTCACTAATAAATAAACTTTTACGGACAAAATAATTTGGACTTAAAATGATTTATTTTTTTAGACAAAATTTTGTCCTAAAAAAATAATAATTCATTACTAATGTCCAATTTTCATTGCTAAAAATATAATAATGATTCTTTTCACAACAAAAATAATTTTGTCCATAAATTTTAATTTTTAAAATCTTAATTTTTTTGTAGTGTATTCTAATTGTCACCGGGAGTCATTGATTTTATCGATGATGTGATGTGATTAGATTTTTTTTTTATTTTTTACTAAGGAAAATGTTTGGGACCCCATAAAGGAGGATCCCTATTGATGTATTGACCATTGATGTATTTGAATTTTTTTAGAAAGTTGTGTCTGACAGTGACATAAATAATTCAGATCATTTTAAAAGTTGTGAAAGTTGTTTTTGTGGGGATTTCTATGATTACTATTTAACTAATAGGTGGTATGACGAAGTTATTTGGTGGTCATAGGACACGGTTACATGATATCTCAGATATGTGTTGATTGATGAAAGAGATGAAATGTATAATTTTGTATTAGGTAATTAAAAAATAACAAGACATGGTAATTTGTGATTGATATGGGGTATGGTCACGTGACATCCCTAAATCAATAAATAATTTTGCAGTGATATGATATTTATATAATGTTTCACATTAAATAATAGTGTATATCAATACTTATGTTTAGTATTCATAAATTTAATTAGAATTAATTAAGTTTTATATGACTTAAAATTTTTCTTAAATTTTAGTTTACATTCTAAGAGACACTTAAATTTTTAAGTGATATGAATTATGGTTATCAAACGAACTTAATTGATTATCACTTAATCAATTTAGTTTTAAGTGTTAAATCATATTATCAAACACCGAAAACTTCTTTATTAAAGGTGAGTATGATTTGATTTGGTTTATTTAAGAATAAACTAATGACCAAACAATTACCTACAGATTTATGAAATTTAGAATCAAACTATAAAAATCTTAAAATCAAATCAAATTAAAGGAGTAATTTTATAGCATGATCGCAAAATATTACACATAACTTATTTGAACATCAAGCAATGTATTATCATTTTACAAATAAAAATAATTTACATGAATATTTAAAGGAAAAATTAGTGAAACATCTCTCTCTAATGGTAACTATGATTTTAAAAATAAATTGCTAATACAAATTTAATCTGATCAAGTAACTATCAATATTCAATTAACATAAATTTTTATAAAAATAAAATAATTAATAAATTTTATATATTAAACGATTCGGATAATAAATGTGGGCTATGTGATCGGCTCCGTATTGAATCCACGAAAGCACAATAATACACTCCAAATTAAAAACCCAACTAGAGAGGAGGGTGAGCCTTTTCGTTTCTTCGTAACTTGGGAACCAATACCAACATCATTAGCGAGTAGGTGAGAGTATGAAAATAAGGGCAAGTTGGCAATTCATTTTTCATTATCAATCTTTAACTTATGTTGCTTTACAACCTTTACAAGGAAAGTATTAAACTATTATCAAGTGGGGATTTAGCAAAATTTGGAAATGAGAAAAACATGGGAAGAGATATTAGGTGCCTTGTTTCAAAATAGAGAAGTGTCAAATTGTACAGATAATTCAAACTACAGATGAAGAGTTTGAAAGTTCAAACTTGGCTCGAAATTCACATTTATTTCTTCTCGTCAGTGATTAAGATTTTTCTTTTGTCACTCAAACTATACTTTTCTTGCACCATATCTACACCCTACTCAATATAAATAATTACAGTTAAAAATTTCTTTCAACTTGAAATATAAACAACGATATTAAATTTTTTTTATGAGAAATTGATGATGAATTCGTGTAAAGAGAGCAAAGAACGAAACTATTTGGGATAGCATGGTTGATTAGAATTCCTATTTTCAATTAAAAGTTAAGGAATGTTAATTTTGTCACATGCAAGATTCACCATAGCCTATAATGTATCCCAAAAATAAATAAATAAATAAGTGAGAAGTCACCACATGAAATCAGTTTTTTAGAGACAAATTTATTCCGTTCCTAAAAGTGTAATATATGTTGAGAAAAACTTTAACCAACTAATTTTATCCATCGAGAAGTTTGTCCCAAATGGTCTGTCCGAAAAAGCCAAAAATTGACTTTTTAGAAATTTTTTTTTGCATTTGTCACTATAAATAAACTTTTAGAGACAAAAATTTGTAATTGCAAAACATTTTGATTTTGAAATAACCAAAATTTATCTCTAAAAGTCTAATTACAACCCTAGGGCGAAAGAAGTAGTCATGGAGAAAAAAATTTAGTTTTTGAGACAACACAAATTGGTCTCTAAAAATTTTAATTTTTGAGACAACACAAATTGGTCTTTAAAAGTTTTAGTCTTTGAGACAAGTAAAATTGATGTCTAAAAGTTTTAGTACGGTCGGTAAAAGTTATAATTTTTTTGAGATAAGTAAAATTCGTCTCTAAAAGTTTGATAATATTTTTTGTTTTTGCTTTTTGATTTTGTAACAATTACTCTAAAAATACTAACTTGATTTCTCAACAGCCAAACATAAAATATCAATCATATCTCCGAACTATTTGTTCATCTCCAAATTAAAATTCAACAACACTAAAAAATCAACAAAAAAATGCTAGCAACGGTACATATATTAGGCTGTATCAACAAAACATTACAATGGCCTCACAAAAAATCTCATTCTTAGAATCCCATTCTCAGAATAACCAGTTATCAGAGAATTCCAAGAAACAGAATCTCTACAATCTCATCAAAGACCTTTGGCAAAACCCATCAGTCCACATAATTCCAATAATTTCAATGTACATTTCTCATACAATGAAATTATTGCATTACAAACAGAGACAACAAACAAATGTCCAGCCTTGTAACAAAGGGCATGAATTTGCTCTCCAAGATTCAACAACTTTGGCCTTGCAATGGCAGACAGAACATTACTCAACAAATTTTGCTGTTAAATGGTCCAAAATGTCCAAAAGGAAAGTAACGAGTTTCACCACATTCTAAAGGGTCCCAGGCAACCAACAGTTTGGGTGGATATATAGCAAGCATTCCATCCTTCAAAACATTTCTACAAAAACAATCCATACTTCCAAAAACAAGATAGTAACAACCAATACATTGTGATCAAGGATAGCTTTAATTCACATAACATGCATCTAGGAAATCAGAAACAAGATCTAGTGGCAGAGAACTTCATTTCAAGTTAATAATAGAAAACAAATTTAGAACTCAACTATTTTAATTTTCCCCCCTAAATGTATTCAATTTTGCTTCTTTAGAGATGCAGAGTACTTTCAATTAAGGCTTAATTGTCACGACCCAAACTCGCCCCTATGGGTTTAGTACCGTAACCGGCCAATAATCCGTGATTACCGAAGGCATGCTCAACAGTAAAGACAGTAATACAGAGTACAGGGGCTGGCGGAAGCCAAAACTGTAAACAAAATATGTCCAATGAGCTGTGACAGCCTGAATGCAAAAAGACTTTTCTGCACATATACACATTCAAAACCATAACAGTATATACAAACATCATATACAAATGTTCAGGTTAGGGACCAAATCCCCACTATAACAGTACAGTACAAGTCTATACAGTATTACAAAACAGAGACAGAAGGGTGAACTGAGACACCCCAAAAAGCCAAAGCTAGAAGGACTTGGAACCTCTCAGTGAGGCATAGTGGTTGGCTTGACAAAAAGGGAGTTAAACCCAACGCTCCTAGCTCCGATCGGGTGCCTGAACACCTACATATATATATATATAAACAGTGAGCTAAATCCCAGTGAATAACATATGCGTAAAGAGGTTAGGAATGAATGTCCTTTCAGTATTTAAAACAGTCATTTGAACAGTATATCAGTTATTCGATCATGGCAGTCATAAGTGGTACATCCAATAGCAAACAGTACAGTAGGTCTTAACAGACCGACCAGTCAGTTGATGGCCATCATATCAGTAAACAGTAGTGGTTCCAAACATGGGAACTGACAGAGATCTCTGTGATAGTAGCAATACAGTACAGTAACAGTAAATTGCTATGGATGCCACGAATACAGTTCGCAAATAGGACAAGCATTCATTCAGTAAGAAATATCATTTCAGAAAGCAGTACAGTTGATCATTCAGAAAATATTCATGCTTGAATATATCTTTATAACATTGTTACTCACAGAATTCTGGGCTACAGATAGGCTAGTGAGCGTCCTCGGATGCCAACCCTACACAGTTACAGGATGAACACACACTAAGTTGCACATTTGGGAAACAATAACTTAGTCCCTATCTTGACTCGATGTGGTTCTATAGCATTACCCTCATTAAGATGCCTTAAACTAGGCCTAGGAATGCCTAGGATGGAATGAGGATGTAAAGATGCACTTTAAAACACTTTTCAAATTTTTGCTGAAACAGGGGTCCCGCTCGAGCGTGGCTTTCTCCGCTCGAGCGGACATGCAGACAAAAGATCTACGCTCGAGCGTGACTTTCCTCGCTCGAGCGGACTGCAAAAGTACTGGATGCATGAAATTCACGCTCGACGACGCGCTCAACCCCCGCTCGAGCGTGAGACACAAGTCCTCGCTCGAGCGTGCATTCTCTCGCTCGAACGGATTGTAAACACATGCAAAGTACTGGATACACGCATTTCACGCTCGAGCGTTACTTCCCCGCTCCAGCGGACTGCATGAACTCAGAGTGTACGCTCGAGCGTGGAGTTCCCCGCTCGAGCGTGGATTCAAAATCTGGAATTTCCAGATTTGTCTCCAAGCATAATACTCAACATTTAAAGCATCAAATTCGATCCTTTGGGCCAATTTTCTAGAAAACACTTTAAAACTCATAATATGACATGTTTCAAAGATCAATTTGCAAAATCAAAACCCAAAAGTAGTTCAATTAAACACAAATCCAAACAAAACTTCATGAACATAATGTATATGTAACATGCAAGTGTTCAATTGAAATCAAAGCTTCCAATATGTAATCAAATGAGTCAAAACTTCCAAAAACATGATGAATTCATGGACCATAGCTAGAATAAAGACATGCATGTGAGGATTTCCATGAAAACAATCTCAAAATTCAAGAATGTAAACATGCATGCATGGATTACTACTCAATTCAACATTTTGAACCAAAACTTGACTCTAAACTCTAATTTACCATGAACCATGCAAGAAGTAACTCAAATTCACAATGGAGAAAATGAATTCTCTACCTTAGGTCTTCAATTTCAAGGGTAGAAGCTCAATTATGCAATGAATTCTTCAAGTCTTCTAAGTCTCCAAGCCAATTCTAGATGAAATCACTATTTCTCCCAAATCTCTCTCTCACTCGGTTAGCTCTCTCAAAGATGAGCAAATGACATGAAATGGTGTAAAGCTAAGCTCCCAAACAAGATTGTAGAAGTGGCCCACTAAATGGCAAGTTTGGTAAATAAGCCAACTAATATAATTTACCATTATTTAATCTAATTTAATCATTCTAAATTACATTTCAATCAAATCTACCATAAAATCACATAAATTCTAATTAGCATAAAACATTAATCGATTTCAGATTCGATCATCGATAAGGCCTTCAATTTACAGTTCAAACTTAAAACATGAACAGATCAATTAACAGTCAAATAGATAGAAATGCGTTTAAACTAATACACTCAATCAATCAGGTCAGAATGTCAGTCAAATCAGTTACTTAATCATGTTCAGTCACAGTTTAGCAGTAATCAGTGATATTATCAGTAAACAGTGGTGAGGGTTGTCACATTAATGGTCCACTAGTAAACTACAATTATTGATGCTAAGCTATGAATTCATGCTCAACAAAGTGCATACTCATGAAACTAGTATAGAAACCCACAAAGGAAATCGAATGTAGATCTCAAAAGATGACTTACTAAAAACAAAAATCAGTAGAGGGTTCTCTACGACTGATCTGCTGCATCAAAAAGTCGGCTTTGGCATTCTATTCCATGCGATTAAGCTCCAAGATTTGAATTCTTTCCACCAGCTCCTCATTGATTCTTCGTTGCTGTGACAACCCTCGCCACTGATTACTGCTAACCTGTGACTGCACATGATAAGTAGCTGATTAGGATGAAATCCTAAACTAATTGCATGAGTATGTGGTTTGATTGCGTTTCTATCTGTTTGCCATTGATCTATCTGTTCATGTTTTATGTTTTAAACTGCAAATTAAAGGCCTTATCGGCGGCCGAATCCAAAATTGATTGGTGTTTTATGCTAGTTAGAATTTATGTGATTTTATAGTAAGTTTAATTTAATTTTGATTTGGAATGATTAAATTGAATTAAATAATGTAAATCACATTAGTTCAAGTAAACTACCAAATTGCCACTATAGTGGGCCACTTTGTTAAACTTTGTTTAGAGCTTGATTTCATGTCATTTGCTCATCCTTGAGAGACCAAACCGTGGGAGAGAGTAAGAGATAGGGGAAAAACTTAGTCTCAACAAGAGTTTGTTTGGAAATTGGAAGAATTATAGAAGAATTGCATAATTGAGCCTCCATACTTGGAATTGAAGACCTAAGGTAGGAGAATCATCTTCTTGAACTTGAATTCTAGTTGTATCTTGCATGGTCCATGGTAGATTAGTGTCTAGATTCAAGAATTGGTTTAAAGAGTTGAATTTGAGAGTGAATTCATGCATGCATGTTTATGCCATAGCATTTTGAAGTCATTTTCATGAAATTCCCACATGCATGTTTCTATTTTGGTTTTGATCCATGAATTAATCATATTCTTGAGCTCAAACTTGCATTTTATCATGTCTTAGAGCATAAGAGTCCATGAGAACTCATGCATGTGCGAGTTTTGTATTGTTCTTCATGTTCTTGAATTTTGAGTTGAAGTTTGTGTTTAATTGAACTACCTTTGGGTTTTGATTTTGCAAATTGATCTTTGAAACATGTCATATTATGAGTTTTAAAGTGTTTTCTAGAAAATTGGCCCAAAAGAATCGAATTTGATGCTTTAAATGTTGAATTTGAGCTTGGAGGTTCAATCTGAAAATCCCAGATTTTGGATCCACGCTCGAGCGTAAGACTTCACGCTCGAGCGTAAGACTTCACGCTCGAGCGTACACTCTGAGTACATGCATCCCGCTCGTGCGGGGAAAGTAACGCTCGAGCGTGAAATGCATGTATCCAGTACTTTTTACATGTTTACAGTTCGCTCGAGCGAGGGAATGCACGCTCGAGCGAGGACTTGTGTCTCACGCTCGAGCGGAGGTCGAGCGCCTATCGAGCGTGAATTGCATGCATCCAGTACTTTTGCTTAAGTTTACAGTCCGCTCCAGCAAAGGAAGTCATGCTCGAGCGTAGATCCTTTGTCTACATGTCCGCTGGAGCGTAGAAAGCCACACTCGAGCGAGACCCCTGTTTTCTGAAAATTCTGAAAAGTGTTTTAAAGCACATCTTTGCATCCTCATTTCATTCTAGGCATTCCTAGGCCTAATTTAAGGCATCTTAATGAGGTTATTGATGTAGAACCACACCGAGTCAAGATAGGGACTAAGTCATTGATTCCCAAGTGTGTAACTTAATGTGTGTTCATTCTATAACTGTGTAGGGTTGGCATCCGAGGACGCTCATTAGCCGCTTATAGCCCAGTGCTCTGTGAGTTACAATGTTGTAAAGATATGTTCAATCATGAATACTTTCTGAACAATCAACTGTACTACTTTCTGAAATGATATTTCTTGCTGAATGAATGCTTGTCCCCTTTGTAAACTGTATTCGTGGCATCCATAGCAATTTACTGTTACTGTACTGTTACTGCTACTGTCACAGAGATCTCTGTCGGTTCCCATGTTTGGAACCACTACTGTTTACTGTTATGATGGCCATCAACTGACTGTTCGGTCTGTTAAGACCTACTGTACTGCTTTGCTATTGGATGTACCACATATAACTGCTATGGTTTCTAAATGACTGATATGACTGTTTAATGACTGAAAGGACATTCATTCTTAACCTCTTTACACAACTGTTATTCACTGGACTTTAGCTCACTGTTTATATATATATGTAGGTGTTCAGGCACCGGACCGGAGTTAGGAGCGTCGGATTAGCTCTTGTTTTGTCAAGCCAACCATCGTGCCTCACCTCGAGGTTCCATGTGCTGCCAAGCCAAGGCTGCGTTGGGGTGTTTTAGACCTACCCCCCTTTGTCTCTGTTTTGTATTGACTGTTTAGACTAGCACTGTACTGTTATGGTAGGGATTTGGTCCATAACCTGAATGTTTGTATATGATGTATGTATATACTGTTTTGCTTATCAATGTGAATATGTTCAAAAAAGTCTTTTTGCATACAGACTGTCACAGCTCATTGGACATCTCTTATTACTGTTTTAGCTTCCGCCAGCCCCTGTGCTCTGTATTACTGTCTTTACTATTAAGAAGACCTTCGGTAATCACGGATTACTGGCCGGTTATGGTACTAAACCCATAGGGGCGAGTTTGGGTCATGACAGTTGCTCTTCAGCCTCCCTTATAGCAGCCTCATGTCCCTCTCGAGTTGGGCACATTTACTGTTGGCACCATAAAATATTCTTATTATTGTTATTATTAGTATTATTATTGTTATTATTTTCAAGACACATGGCATCCTCTTATTCATTTAGAAGTTAAAAGAAGTTATAGAGATGATGGAGAACATGAAGGACATAATGGATGAGTGGAAGGACATATGGCAAGATAAGGATGAAGATGGGAGAAATGGGTAGTTACTAAGCAGTTATTGTTGTATTTTTTCCTCTATAAATAGCAGTCAATGGCTACATTGTAAAGGATTCAAAACTCAAATCAAAGACAATTGATTTATATTTTTTTCTTATCATTTATATTTTTTGTATTTTATTTTATGTACTTCCTTTTTCGAAGCATTTATTTTCAGCATTTCCTTTTCAAAGCATTTTAAGCACTTTCTTTTCAAAGCATAGGAGTAGAGGTAAGTAATTATTACTTTGATTGTTCATTCAATCATCTTTCTCCGTCTCCCTCTTTCTTCTTTTAATTTTTCTTTTCTCTATACTTGGCAATTTTGAAGTCCTCTTCATTGAGGCCAAAGAACCGTCAACGCAATCACTTGATAATTGGCTTGAATTTAATCTGTAAGGATTTTTCAATCCTTGTTGGCACGCTTACATTTATGATATTTTCCTTTGTAGGAAAAATAAGCCAATAGGTACGTTTTCTAGATAATGTTGTACTTGGTTTTCAACCACGTCCTAAGCCTTGTATGTAGCCAGATTTTGTCCAAATACCTCAATAGAAAGTTTCTCATTGGATAGCGGGCTAAATCCATCTTCAATAGCTTTGTCCTGCCGCTTTTCAAGCTTGTACTACAATATTCATTAGTTGAGATAAAACTAAGTATCCATCCACATTTTATTAAGGATATAAGGAACAAAAGTACATAAAGATTGATGTCTTACATGTCTAAAATCTCAACATCAGCATGCACCCATGCCTCTTTTTTCTCACTAAAATGTGTCTTTTTGTACAACTCAACAAGTTCAAGTTCCTCTCCAATGGCACGATCTTGTTGTGCCATTTATAGCACACATTAAACATCAATATAGATTACGTTGTTCAATTACAATTTCAAAACATAAATTATAGATTCTATAGTTAATACCTCATCATATTGCACTTTTCTGAAGGCCTTTGAGCTAGCAGTGTGGAGGACTTTCAACTTCTTCTGATTTAACTTATTCTTGCCACATCTCATCTATTATTAAATGCATAAGTCAAAGTACAAAGTTACCACTATGTTTGATAAAAAATGAGACAAGATTGACAAAGTTACCTTATAGTCCTTGTTAGACAACTTTTCGCACAAAAAGCTCTACACCTCTTTTTCCATATTTTCAGGTGGATCCGCAAAGGCAGATTCCATTGTAGGGAAACTTCTAAAGCTTTGTCGTAGGTCATGTCGATAGTTCTTATACCAATCGTGCGTCAATTTGAGGATAGATTCAATAGCATAGTGTCACAATCCAAACCCGCCCCTATGGGTTTAGCATCATAACCGGCCAGTAACCCTTGGATTATTGAAGGCCTCTTAACAAAATAACATGAAATTAGGGGCTGCAGAAGCAATAAACAGAAATATACATAGTCCATTGAGCTGTGAAGACATACATGAGACATATATTCTTAAACTTTCACAAAGATACGTGTGACGTCAAAAGATACAGTTGATACACGTCACTCCATGTACTATACATATTAACAGAAATTGTCCATAATCAAAACAAAAGAACCAATGTCTTAAATATTCACAAAAACATGGCCACGGGGCTTGACATGATCCGGAACCTCCTCGGGAAGCACAAATGGTGACTAACAAACACAAAACCCTTCAGGCATCATCTTAAGCCTGGTCGCGCGCCTGGTCACCTACATATATAATATAAATAGTGAGCAGGAGCCCAGTGAATAATAACAAAGTAAAGTGTTTTAATGAATGATGTCCATCATAGAGTTAGAAATCAGGGTTTATCTCAGAAACAAAGTCTTATGTATATTTAGATTTCAAAACAGAAACAGATTCATAAATATGTTCACTTTCATTTTCAAAGTTCATACATTTCACATCATAGTACGTAGCACATCCATTAGCGTTAACAAATCCGATAACCCATAAAGGAACAGCTGTGAAGGCATTCTGATAACCTGTAAAGGGACAGCCATAAGGCATTCCGATGACTCGTGTGCACAGAGACGTTTCCGATGACCCATAAAGGGACGGCCGTAAAGGCATTCTGATGACCCATAAAGGGACGCAAATATCACATGATGCTATGGATGTCACGGGTACATTTCAGAAACTTGGACGATCATTCATTCACACAAAACATGACTTTTTCAGAAAACTAATCATGTCATATCATTAGAAAATAATCAAAGTCTAACATAATTTTACAGAGTTATTACTCACAAATAACAGATGACTCCAAATAGACGAATGGAGTAGGCGATTCAGATACCTTGTGGCGCGTGACCTACACAGGTACAAAACGAATGCATATTGAATTACATACTCGAAAACATTTACTTTGCTCTTTTCTTATTTTGGTGTGTCTTTAGGAATGCTTAGAATGAAATGAGGATGCAAAAATGCACTTGAAAACACTTAACAAAACTTGCTAAAAATAGGGTCCTCACTCGAGTGCAACTTCCTACGCTCGAGCGGACATGAAAAATGTGAGTGGTCGCTCGAGCACAAGATCTGTCACTCGAGCGGTCTGTAAACTTAAGCAAAAGTGCTAGTTGCTAGATTTTTTCGCTCGATGCTCGCTTGACGCTCGGTCGAGCGTGAGAGACATGCCTCCGCTCGAGCATAACTTTTGTCGCTCGAGCGGCCTGCAAAACAAAAGAACTTCTGGGAGCATGCATTTCACGCTCGAGCGACGAGCAGACTTCTGGTCGCTCGAGCGAAAGTACACGTACTCAGAGTAGTCACTCGAGCGTACACACACTCAGAATTTTGGAATTTCTAAATTTGCTCCCAAGCTCAAAACTCAATTTCAAAATCTCTAAAAGACACCCTTTTGGACCAAAACTTAGTAAAACATTGAGAAACTCGTAGTACATGATAAATTACAAACTATTTTGCAAAATCAAACCCAAAAGCTATAATTGTAGTGAACAAAACTTGAAACTTAGATAACATAACTTGCATGTAATGTCATGAATTCCAACCTTCCAAAACATGATCAAATGAATCATTAAGCTCAAAAACAAGTTGAATTCTTTGAACCAAACCAAGATATGAACATGCATGTGAAAATTCTTGTAAAAACAACTTCAAAACTTCATGATATGCACATACATGTATGATTTGAGCTACAATTGTTTAATCCTAGTTCATTCTCATGTTAGACCACCTCCTTTACTTGAATTCTTACAAAAACTAACTCAATTACACAACTAAGTGTTAGATTTCTTACCTTAGATGCTCAACTATAGTCTCTCTAGAGTTATTTGGTTGAAATTCCTAGCCAAATCTCCAAATTCTCAACCAACTCCCATTTTGAAGCCACTCTCCTCTTAGTCTCTCTCTCTCTCTCTCTCTCTCTCTCTACACATTTGAACTCAATCAAGAGGAAATGAGAGTGCAAAAAGTGTACATGAGGTGTTGAGGTGTTGAAGTGGCCTTATATAGGCTTGGCTAATAACCTAATTACTTTGTTGATCAACTAATCAATTGGCATTAATTTATTCTAATTTAATTCGTTCTAAATCGAATTTTAATTAAACCTACCATAAAATTTTAAAAATCTCAAATAATACATAAATCAAGTCAATTTCTGAATCAGATGCCGATAAGACCTTCAATTCGCAAACTGAAACAAAAGCATGAATAGATCTTCCTACGAGAGACAGATAAAAGTATAAATAATGCATCACACACGCAATTAATTCAAGATTCGATCTCAATAACTTATTAGACATATTAAATCATGGATTAACGTTAATTATGAATCGGAATTGTTATACATAGTTCATTGATAAACTTAACACCTTCCTGTCATACCAAACAAGAAAAAAAATTAAAGCACATTAAAAAAGAATTCTTTTTCTCATCATTTCCTATCAAGCAGAAGTTGCATTGATACAAAAAAAGATTATTTCAAGAACGCAGAGTATAGTCAACACTAAAATCCAAAATCCAAATGCTAACATACATGGAATTAGGGATTAGGGAGAGAGAGATAGTGATGAAATTGTCCCAACTTTTTTTTTTTTTGGTTTAGATAGACTGTCCTGACTATTGAGTTCAAAAATGAATATATGTAAATAAAATAATGTATAATTTGGGTTTATTAGGGACCAATTAAAATTATAGGTAATAGTAGCTGATCCTTTTACAACCAAATAGACTTGTCTAAAAAATATAATAACATGATTAAATATATATATATTTTAAATTCTTTTATTTTGTCCTTAAAAATATAATTTTTGTAAACAAATTATTTTTGTCCCTAAATATTTGTCTCTAAAATCTTAATTTCTTGTAGTGTTATTCCCACTCTCATTTTTTATATGCATTTCATATTTTGTTCTTTATATTGTAAAAAAATTACACACAGCACAATTTTTTGAGGTGTCCTAAATAAGTGTACTTTTTGTCTTTTTGAACTAAAAAGTTGAGAAAAAAAATATGTATGTTTAGATTAACTTTGTCTTTCTACGAAAAAATGTGTAATAAAAAATTGTATAAATAAAGTGTATAGTGGAAGAAAATTAATTGATTGTACGGCTCTCCTACGGCTGCGCAGCATGTCTCCACAGAAATAATTGCCTCCTTCGGGGCAACTAACTTTTGGACAGTGATGGTCAGTCCGTGGTGGCCATCATGGGTCCCATTTTAATAATCTGAACCGTTCAATATGTACAACTCGTCGAGTATTATATATTTGTAAAAAATCACATTGATTGGATATCGATAGCTATATGATCGGATTAGTTTTGTTCAACAGTTAACTATCACACCATCCGTTTTGTTTATACAAAACTGATTTGATCATATAGTTAACGATATCCGATCAATGCGATTTTTTACAGGCATATATTACTCGACAAGTTTTACATATTGAATGGTTCAGATTATTAAAATGAGACCCATGGTGGCCCCTACAGACCGACCATCACTGTCCAAAAGTTATTTGTCCCGAAGGAGGCAATTGTTTTTTTGCCCCAAGAGAAGTGTATGATGGCTTGCTTAGCAGCTGTGACGTTATCAGTGGATTTATATTATAAAAATATATAAAATATTTTTTTAATATTTTTTATTTGTGAATAGAAATGCCTTTTTTGCTTTTTGTATAATTTTTTAGCTTTTTAGATTATATTTGACTTGCCAAACTTGGCTTAAATAATAAAGTTTAGAATGTATTATAAAAAGGGTAAATTACACTGATTTCCTTTTAATTTTTTTTTTTAAAAAAAAATATCACAAATTTTATAGTTTTGATATAATTACATTGAATTTCCTTGAAATTTTAATTTATATAACACTTAAATCCCTTTTTATTCATAATTCCTTAGCTACATGGATAGAAAAAAAAAATGATATTATTATCTTTTTACACCGAAATGTATTTTTATTTTTGTTTATCCCTTTGTCTTCACATTATTTATATTAATTTTGATTTATTTATTTTTATTAAAAAAAATTAATATAATTATATTAAAATTATGGGACTTTAGTTTGGGACGGGAGTAAATCCAGTCCAAATTATCAATGGTAAGGGAGCAACTAACATGGACCAAATTAGTCATACTTTTGACTAACGACTTTTCAATAAAATTTCTATTTTCTTTCTATAATTGGCAAAACCGATGCGCAGTCTTTACGTGACGAAATGCCAACAGGAACACAATCCACAATAACACCGAAATAGATAGAACTAAAAACACTGAACCCCACAAAAATAGTTTCACAACAATGTTACATACGGGTGTATAATAGAATTAAAAAGAGTGAACCCCCAAAAATAATTTTACAACAATTTTACATACGGGTTATTTGGTGTCTGGAGTATAGTCACGCGTTATTTTAAGGTATTTGTTAGTAAAATTTTTATTAGGTTTAAATTGATAGAATTGTAACTAAAATCTCATCAAACAACACAATGATTAAGCAATTGTATTGAGATTCTATGCGTTGAAAGTTTAAGAATTTCCTTGGAGTAACAATAATGACAAAACAAACAAGAAAAAAAGAGAGAAAGAAGATGAAGATGATGATATAAATGATTAAATGAACAATTAAATACAAATAAATTACATTAAAACTATTTCTATTTAAGTTTAAACAAGTCCTATGTAGATTAGATCTACTCCCAGGATAAAAAAGAAATGAAAATCAAATCATGTATTGATTTGTTGGTGTCTTTATAATAGAGTCATTAATGACAATTTATATATATAAAAAAAAAAATGTAGGAAAAACTTCTATTAACCATCATCTAACTACTCATATAACTTCTACCTTCTTACATTGCCACCTATCCTCTATCCCTTGAATCTTTAAAATTTGACCTAAGTTCTCTTAACTTTCAAGATTTTCCTCTATAATCATAATAATAACAATAATAATAAATATAAAGTTTAAACTTAGTTATAATCTATAGAAATTTTATTTATGATGTAAACAATGCCCCCAACTCTTTAAGAACGAGTATTCGAATTCTTGATAAATTGTATGAACATAAATATATAAGAGAAACTATGAAAATTATAATCGATTAGCCATATATATATAATTTTTTGTTTGTTGTGGTCACATCTAAATACTCTCGCATTACTGTTATATAAAAAATATAAATAAAATTCAGAATTTCTTTTTGTAAATCACTTTATCAAAATTAATTTTTAATATGAACCACAACGCCATTGTAGTTATTAGATGATAGAAATCATAATGTCAATTGACTTTAGAAAATAAATTTTTTTGACAAAATTAATAATGTCAAAAAATTCAAATTCATCCAATGTGGATTGTTCATAATTTTTAGCCATGTTTGGCTTAAAATCATAGCCCCTAATTAAATTTTCACAATCATTTTGTGATATTTTTTTTAATCAAATTTAGCCATATTTGGCTTAAAACCACGCCCTCCAATTGGATTTTCATCATCATTTTGTGATGGTTGTTCATCAAATTTAACTATGTTTGGCTTAAAATCATATTTTTCTAATTGAATATTCACCATCATTTTGTAATAGTTGTTCAACATTCTTTATCATAGTTGACTTAAAACCGTATCCTCCAATTGGATTAAAATGCTCAATAACAAAAAAAGTTGGTCCTCTTTTTCAATTAATGGCTTAAAAAATTGCCCCTCAAACTTGCCATTTTCAGAATTTAATTTTTCCTTGGCCATGATATTTGTGGAGAGAAAGTTTTGCTTGGAAACACCTCTTAAAAATACATAAAATTTGTGCTTTTTTAGATTCTCTAATTTTTAACTCCAATGTTGAATTTCTCCATCAACTTGATAAAATCAACAACTAAGTTGACGAGTTTTTTCATCAAAGTAATTTATATCTTTTTGTATCAAACAATATGGCGGTGATGAAATTATTTGAAATTTTTGCCAATCAAGAGAATTAATTTCTTCTTGTAAAGCCAAAATTTCACTATTGCACTAATAAATTTCATCCTCGCAACGCCGAATTATTCTTTCCATATTATTTATCATGCCATGATGTTGGCAATAGACAGTAGAATCATTGTCATAATATTGACAATCATTATACATGAAAGACGAGACATTCCAATAATAATTCATACCCATTGGAACATTGCCACTCTATTGGTAGTTTGCATCCATGGGTGCACAATATGCAAACATGCCACTTGATGGCATAATTTCTTGATATTTTGTTTGTATCATTTTTTTCTTTCTCCGAGTTAGGACGATGCCCCATTGGGTGTGCCAAAAATTGTTAGTAAAATTTTTGTTAGGCTTAGATCGACAAAGCTTTAACTAAAATCTCACTAAATAACACAATGATCAAGCAATTGTGTTGAGGTTCTATGCCTTAAAAATTCAAGGACTTCCTTGGAGTAAAAATAATGACAAAACAAACAAGAAAAAAGAGATAAAGAAGAAGAAGATGATGATGTAAATGATTGAATGAACAATCAAATACTAAATGTAAATGATTCAAGGACTTTCTAAGTTTAAACTACTCCTATGTAGATTAGATCTACTCCTAGGATAGAAAAGAAATGAAAATCAAGTCATTGTAACATGCTAGGGGAGTACCCGTGCGCGTTAAACAGTTCGGACCCTCGGTCTCTTTGATCTAGTCTCACAAGTGCAATGTGAAACGTAAACGAGAGTTTACATTTGACAACTTTTAGAAAATTCATTTTATTGCAAAAAAATTTGCCAGAAATGGATTGTGTCATCAAATCTTAGAGTCACCACCTAATATTTATTTCGGAAAAATTAGGAAACCCGTGACTCATGCCAAGGCCACTGCTCGTCGTAACCAAGGATGCTTAGCTCGGAACCTTAGGTATGAAAGAAGAAGGTCATTAATTAAGCAACCCCGCTCACCCAATCAAAAGATCGGCCTTTATTAACCATGATATGATTTTTATTTCTTTTATGTATTCATATTCTGATTATTTAATAAATCCTAAAAAATTATTATGTGAAGCATACAAGTATAGACTATATCACCCACTTTGGAGCAACTTGATTTCATGTAGTTTTGAAAGAGTTTTGAAGATGTACAATCCAAATAAATTGAGTTTACAAACATGAAAATCAACATTATTCCAAATTAAGTGACACAACCTCCATCCACTGGCATTTATACAATTATATCAAATAAGCAAATAGCCTCATGGTAGGATGCTAAACATAGTAAGAAAGACACACCCAAGCGGGATACTAAAGCATAAAAACTTACATATTTACCAACGTCCCGCAAACAGCTATAAAACAAAGTTAGCAAAAATGCATGATCTTATATACAAAATCCTAATGCAATTCACACATGAGATGCAACTAAATGGCTTCTAAGATATAACATGTGAATCATCTCAAGAACATGAGGTAACACACATAATCACATAGGAATTGATTAAATTCACAAATGCAAAATTAGTCGAATCAAGATGCATGAAATATGGTTGCACAACAAGGATAAAGAAAGAAGTGGGACGGGAACTTTCTCTGCCACCACTCTGTAACCCCTTTCTTTTGCATCACTCTCTTCTGACATGGCCTCTTCCCGCGGTTCTCTTACTTTTTTTCCAGACCTCAACGAGTCCACGATAGAGATGACCGATTCCGATTCCCATTCCCCTAAACCTCAACCGCGTGCTCCTCCTCCTTCTTCTGTTTTCAGCTTTCCAGCAATGTCAGTTGAGCAAATAATGGCAGCACAGTCTGACATCAAAACTAACTCGTATACGTTGAGGTCATGTGTGGAGACCATGACTGCGGTCTCCAACTTGTCCCGTCCACTACAGAACAAGACGTTTGATGTACATCAGTGAAATACACAACTCTCCCTACTCCAACGTATGTATAAGGACTCTTGAGTAGAAATTAGTGCATTGAAAAAGTTGAACGAAGAACTGAAACAACAGGCCACCTTTGCGGCTCGATTCGGAGTTTCTTCGCACAACCAATTTGATGGTCGACGAGGAGTAATTTCTTTTGAAAGCTCTGCCAATGCCGAGGTAGAGTCTTCAAGGACTCCCCGAGAGTAAAGATAAAGCGAGGCAGCTGATGATAAAGTCGGGCAATGAAGCTATGTGTTTGCCGGTGTTCTCGGGAAGCCATAAGAAGCCCCTATATAGAGATGTTTGCCTGCATCTTTTTTAATTGTTTCAGAACTAGGTCTTCTTCTACTTCTTTCTCTTTCTCTTTCTTTTTCTCCTTCTCCTCTTCTTTGTCTTTTCTCGATGATTCTGCTAGGTCTAGATGCGGAGGCTTAAAGTAACTCCCACTTCTAATAAGATGATTAATCTCTTCAGAATTCCAAGTTTCATCAGCGGAATTGACACCCCATCCTTCATCAGTGTAAGAAAAGTTTAGGTCACTATCCTCCACCATTCTCCTTCAATTATTAAAAGGCAATTATTTGGAGAAGTCAATCAAATCTCCCTTCATGTTTGTCAAAAGCTCCGGAGTTTGTGTTGCCACCGCCTTTGCAGGGTTTTGGGGTTTTGGCTGGGGTTGAGGTGCATCTATCATGCACATATCAATGCTCTCTGGAATAAGCACCTTGGGTTTGGGTAGATGGGAAGGCGTGATGTATATACTAGGGTTGTAGGTGAATGGCAACATATGGATTAGGTTCAAGCGAGGAAGCAGTTGGATTTTGTCATGAGGTGGTAGTGGATTGGTGATAATATTCCTTAACTTAACATAATATTCCCTATCTTAACAGAATATTCGTCTCTCTAATGGAATATTCTCCTAGAAAGGTAATTTGTGACTGTTTTTGAGACAGGAAGACTTGTTTCTAATTAAAACACTTAGCCAAAACAAGTTTAGGGTTGGAAATAAAGCTAGGGTTGAAAATAAAGCTCAAATTTTATTTTCTTACTAAGGATTCTAAGAGAAACACCTTCTTGATTTCATCATTATGTAATCAAAAGAAAGTGCACAAGTCTTAAGGTCGGTCAAAATGGGGTGTCTACAGTCATGTATTGATTTGTTGGTATCTTTACAATAGAGCCATCAATGGTAATTTATACCAAAAAATATAGGAAAAAATTTCTATTAACCATCATCTAACCACCCATATAACTTTCACCTTCTTACATTGCCACTTGTCATCCATCCCTTGAATCTTCAAAACTTGACTTAATTCCTCTTAACTTTCAAGATTTTCCTGCGTAATCATAATAATAATAATAACAATAATAATAAGCAATAGAAAGTTTAAAGGATTATTTACCAATAAATCCTACTTTACAAACTCTTATACCAAATAGTCCCACTTTTATTCTATTATACCAAATAGTCCTATTTGTGAGTTGATTTGGTCCTTTTTGATTTTTTTTTTCATTCTTGTTTCATTTCCTAGATGAGAGTGCCCTCTGTGTCTTCCCCGATCATCGCTTATAATCCACCGAAACACACACAATGTCAAGCACACACTCAGACGCATATCCAACAATCCAAAGCCTCAAAGGCTTCGTCGGAGACTCCTTCCGACTCACCACCAATCGCTCTGCCTCTCTTCGATCTGCTCCGCCGCTGCATCTCTTACCCTCATTCTCCGGCGGAGGAACCGAGCCGCGTCACGGAGGCTCGACGGGCGGCACACGAACCGGCGGCTCAGGAAGATCTGATCGATCAGCAACCGGTGCCTCAGGAAGATTTGATCTGATCTGTGTGTGTGTGTCTGATCTGATCTGATCTGCTGTGTATCTGGTGTGTGCGTGTGTGCTGTGTGTGCCGTGAGAAGATGAAGTTGGTTGGGTGTGTGTGTATGAACTACTGCTGTGTGTGTGCTGTGAGTGTGTGAATGGTGTTGTGGTGTCTTTTGCTCTCAAAACCGTGTGTGTGTGTTGTATGTGTGGTCTCTATGACCGTGTGTCTGAAGCTCTGTGTCTATGGCAGTGTTATGAAGCTCTGTGTGTATGGCCGTCTCTGAGTGTGTGCTCAGCTTCTCCTCTCAAAATGCAACCCGAGAGAGAGATAAGAGAGAGAGTGTGGGTGTGTGTGTGGGTGTGGGTGTGGGTGTGTGCCATGTGAGTATGTTCATCAGTGTAATGGGCTTTGTGTTAACCCCCCACACACAAACCCAGCCTAAATAAAAACCCCTTACAGCAGATTGTAACTGTGTGACAGCAGATTGTAACTGTGTGACGCCAACACAGTGTATCACATGTAACATACAACCATCCACGCGCCAAACACTCACACCATATACTCACGCGCCTCACCCATTTTTTGCCCCACAGGCGCATCACCAACAGTTATACCAGGGTATTTCCGTCTCTTTTAATTAAATGGGACTAAACGGTTTAATAGAATAAAAATGGGATCATTTGGTTCATAAGTTTCAATTTTGGGATTTATTGGTAAATTCCTCAAGTTTAAACTTAGTAATAATGGATAGAAATTTTATTTATAGTGCAAACATTATAATTGATAAAAAAAGATAGAATATATGATTTTATGTCAAGTGATTGAGAAATATGAGAGATTATAGTGTATAATAATTAGTGAAGGAGTATGAACATGTAGCGCTCCAAAAGTAATAAATAGTTTTTTCAATATTACATTCCTTAATTTATTATCCCTAAATGACCCTTAATGATGTGATATTAAAATTAGATCATAGTTGATAAAATGTTCGACAAAAGAAAATTTAATACTTATCAAATATATTATTAAATTGATTTTAAAAAATAATAAATTAGATATTTCAAAGATTTTTCATAATTTTATTGCAAAAATAAATCCCCACATCTTTATCTTATCATCATACATAAAAGAGAATCCGAAACGTGATCAGATAGATATAGGAGGCTGCTTGGAACCTTCTTTGCCTTATTTTTATTTTGTTTTATTGATAAGCCATGGAGAATTTTTTATATTTTATTTTAGGCATATTATGTTTGGAGAAGTTCAATCAAAGCATTTGGCTTTAGTTTATTAATACTTTACCTTGCTTTTTAAAATTTTATAATCATTGTTGTAAAATAGTGGGTGTCGAGAAACTAAGACCTGTTTGGGGACTGACTAAATTAATTAATTAGTCAAAAAATTATTAAATTAGTCAAAAAATCAACCACTCATACCAAAAAATTAAAGATTCTCTTTTCTCTCTATTTTTTGCACATCTTTTCGTAATTAGTCAAAAAGTCATCCCAAACATACAAATTTTTTTTACCTACTTTTTTAGCCAAATAGTCAAAAAATTACTAAATTAGCATGTTCCCAAACGAGGCCTAAGTCTAATGATTGATTAGTGGTTTAAAACTTGTTCAATTATACAACACAACTAATCAATGTGCGTATCACTATTGGAACAGATTATCTAATAGGTCTGTTATATATTATTGTACATGGTGTATTCTTCTAGGGCAAATTACATATACCCTTTTGAGGTTTAGTAAAATTATAGATACCTCTTGAGATTTGAGAAATTACAGATACCCTCCTGAAGGCTATATTTGCATAACAAATTAGGGGGCAATTTGTTATGAAAATATAAACCTCATGGGACAATTTGTTATGAAAATATAAACCTCAATGGGGTATCTGTAATTTTTAAAACCTCAGGAGTATCTGTAATTTAACTAAACCTCGAGAGAGGTATATGTAATTTGCCCATTCTTCTAATAGTAAAAAATCCTGTAATTAGTTATCATTATTTTTTTTAAATATATTTTGAATAAAATAATTATTTTTACTCTTACTATAAGGTAGATGGATACAAGAATGATAGATTGAATCTACAAAAATAACTTCTCAACTTAGAATGTGATAAGCATAAAAACTTAACAAAATTAAGAACTTATGTTGTGTTTGATTGAGAGATTTAGAAAGAAAAAAAAAATATAAGTGAAATATATATAAAATATATATTTCACCTAATTTCACACACATTTTTTTTTTTTTTTAAATCTTTCAATCAAATACAATATTAATAAATTCATTTTTTTATTTTTTTTTATATAAAAGCATTAGATGAGGATGAATGTGGACTATAGAGTGCGCAACCCACAATAAAAATGCATTCTTCACTTTACAAACGTAAGATTGACAATGTAGATTAAGATAATATTAAAAAAAAATCTTAATTGCCATCGCGACATTGGGTATAAATAACTGAGGTTACAAAAAGTCCCTATAATATATAAAAGTTTTAGAGATAATTTTTTTATCTTTAAAAATATAAATTTTATTACAAAAAATATTTTAGAATTGATTTTAATTGTCGCGAGGATAATCGCTAAAAAGTTATCCCGAAAAATCAAACAAAGAGCTTTTATGAACAAAATTTTAAAAATGTAATCAATAAATACACTTTTAGATACAAAATAATTTGGTCCAAATTTTCTTTTTTGAGACAACACTTTTGGTCATAAAAGGTTAATAATTCATCATTAAATGCCCAATTTTCTCACTTGAAATAAAATAATAACACTTTTGGGAACAAAAATATTTTGTCCCTAAATTTTTGTCCTTAAAACTTTAATTTATTGTGTTGAGTGACTAACAGTAATCACCAATGTTTTGCAACGGGTCTGTTAATTGAAAAAATGGGTGATTTTATTTGCACTCAAATAATAACTTAATATGCCTAATTAAAATTTTATTTTGCATTATACCATAATTTAAATTTACTAATAAGGATAATACACATTAAATCTTAAAATAATTTTTTTTCTCATGGTACAACCTAATCACTTATACACATTTTTTATATTCAAGTATCTTCATCTTCTTCCATAAGTTTTAATTTTTTTTTCTCTTTGTCTTCTTGCTCACTCCAACACTTCAATTCAACTCCACCAAAACTCACTATTATCATCAACATCATTATTTCTTATTGTGCTGTTACTTGCAAATAGAAGAAAATTTGAATAAAATCAAACAATGAATAATAATAATAATCAAAAGTATTTTTTGAAGCAATCCATCAAAGATGAGGTAAGTATTCGCATAAACATTAAAGTACAATTTTGATTTCTGTGATTTTTTTTTATACGTAAAAATACATATTCTACTTGTTTTACGTCAATGTTGTTTGGTTCTGAAAGGCCAAACAAAGGCAATATATTAGACATACTAGGGCCGAATGGTTTCAGCGAAGATCAGAAATTGAAATCAACCATTGTAGTTCTAAAAAACCTACAACGACTATCCCAAATAATGAAAAATGCAATCAAGGGAAAAACATGAGAAATTTACCTACTTATGGAAATGCAACAATGTCTTCCTCCTTCTCTTTCTTCTTCTTTTTCTTCTTCAATATTTGCCAATGATGAGAGCATAGGAATATTGTGGCTGAGAAGAGAAAAAGGGAGAGCGGAAGTCTTTTTTGAATTGATTTATTTATATTTTTAAATGTACCACAAATTCTAAATTTATTTTGAAAGGTAATTAGTAAAAAAATATAAGTGTATTGAGTGTAAATTATAACCCTAAATAATTTAATAGAGAATATTGTGAAATTGGACATATTCAATGATTTTTTTAATGTAAATAAAATAACCCAAAAAGGAGGCACTCATCTCCAGTCTACTATTTGGGCCCATGGGCTTACTACTAGTCATGTTTTGTTAATTTAAACCATTCATTTTATCGAGTACCTCATGTACTTCATCCATAAAATAAAATAAAAATTAGGTAAATCCAATAATAGTAACATATTCAATTTATTATGTTTGTCACTAAAAAAATAGATGGTTTATTTTTAAAAACACAATTGTCATCCATTTTTTGGTGACAAATACGATAAATTGAATATGTTACGATTATTAAATCGACCTAATTTTTTTTAATAGAAAAATACACGAAATATCGAATAAAATAAACAGTTTGAATTATCGAAATAAGACCCGTAGTGGGCCTCACGGGTTCAAATAGTGCCCTCCAGTCCATAATCTAGATTGGAGGGAATCATCCTCCTTGAAAAATTACACTATTTCTCTCAAGCTTTTTAAAAAATTATAATTACAGCAATGCTACATCCACACAAATTCATCCACATGGTAAGACATAATGCAAGTTCTATGTCAGTTGCTACATGTTATGCGTGTGTTTCACGCACAACAACACATTTCTAAGATTCGAAGGGGTAAGAAAATTTGAGTATAAGAAAGGTTTTGAGAGAATATTGAAGTGTATGTCGACTTTTAAAATTTTGTTTGCCATGTCATTTGGAGGGTTTTTTTTTTTGGGGGGGGGGAAGGGGGGTATTATGTGGATGAATAATTTTTCTTATAATTAATCATATAATTTTGACATAATTATAACCAATAAATTCATATGGTTAATGATCCATTAATATTGACTGATGTCACGAAAAATATTTAATAAATGATCATTTTACTCAGTTTTTATTTAAATCAAAATTAAATTATTGGATAAATAACATTAATCTCCCTTGAGTTATGGAAAAAAGTACAACTAGCTCCAATTTTTGCATACCTTGACATCTCTTAAATTTTAATTTCCAAAACAAATGGAGGAAAGAGAGGCGGTGTTGTTCGCTATTGGATAAATTGTTCGTTGAGGTGTTGAAGGTTGGAGTGGTGAATGGTGTGGATGGCTTGTGTTGTGTGGTGTGGTGTGGTGTGGTGTTGAAAAAGCAAGATGAGGGGGTGCCCGTGTTGGGTGGGGATTGTTATGATTCTTAAAGTCCGTTTGGAAAGATGGTTTGTGGCTAAAATAGTCACAAAAAATAAAATAGGCTATTTTAGTCACAACAAACAAAACATCACATTCAATTCATAATCATTACACTCTTTTCTCGCACAAAAAAGTCAAAAAGTTCTTCCCAAATCAAACTTTTTAGCCCAGGCTAAAATAGTCAAAAAAATCAAAAAGCCAACCCACTTTCCAAACCAACCCTTAATTTTACATTATGAATAACATCAATAAATATTAATGGATCTTTAGTAGAATGGACTAATTTGTTATACAAATTAAAAATTTCAGAGAAATTGATAAAATTATGCTAGAATATAATCCATTTTGCTTTCATGAACCTCTAAACTAACCTGTATAATTTATTGCCTTCAGTTTTTTTATTGAAATAGGAAAAAATTGCAGCACCATGCACAAAAAATGTCATGAATGTTCGAATAAAACTTTCAAAATTTTATTCTTTGGTTTGAGATGTTTTAAATAAGTGTACTTTTTAAATTTTTATAAAAAGATGTGTACAAAAGTGGAGAGGAGATGTTAGTTGATGTGACCTAAAAAAGATAAAAAGATTGACTAAAATAAGGTATCCCAAATAATAATTTAAATTTTAACATTGTTGAGTTGTTATAATGTTTTATAGCCCATTATATTTGGGCTATAACATTATTACAAGCGTATTTACGCCGGACCATTATTGGGCCATTCATGTAGGCCCTTCTATTCTATGTGCATAAATCATGTTGAAAACATAGAAATAGGAGGAGAAGATCCTTCTGCTTCTGAACTGGGCTTGATGTTTTAATGCCCAATTATGTTGTCTAATTATATAATGATTTGATATCAGTGGCAATGGATTGCACGAGCTGACTTTTTAGTGTTTTTTTGCTCTTTTTTTTTTAAAAAAAATATGTAAAAAATTGTGAGAAATGATATGATCCAAAATGGATTAAAAGTTGGGATACTTATGTGTAGGTCCCAATTAGTAGACTTATTGTCTAATAAGTCCTATGAAAAAATTTTGTTATAAAAAAAGTCACTAATTACAAGTTTTAGGGACAATTTATAAAAATTATTACAAAAAAAAAAAAATCACTATTTGTCAATTTTTAGCGACGTATGTAAAAAATTATCACAAAAAAATTATTTTTAGCGACAATTTTATCAAGACTTATTTTCAAGAATAATGCTTGGGACCCCCTTTTGGGGGTCACCCCCTCACCCCCCCTTTGCTACGTGGCGGGTGGTGATTGGAGGAGCAGGAAAAAAAAGAAAAAGAAAAAGAAAAGGGGACCAATGAGAGAGAGAGGGAGTCAAAAAGGGTGGGGGAAAAGGGGGGATGAATCATTGTTGTATTTTCAATAAGACTTTATGGGAATTAAGTCTAATTATTAGGACCTATTGATAGTTTACCCAAACTTTTTTTTTTCAGAACCATTTCGTAGCTCGAAATTTAGAGGCTCGAGTTGGCCCGAATTCTTTCTACACCCACCCCTATTTCTTTGTACAAATCAGTTGTGTTAGAATACAAAACTCTAACATTTCAGTTGAAATAAAAAAAAGAAAAAAGAACAGAGTAGAGAGACTCAGAGAGAGGAGACCTATCTAAAGCATTATTGATCCAGAAAATTTAATTTTGTTAGGTTCCAGAACTATTTCAGATCCAAAGGCAAATCCCAAACCATTTAATTTTGTTCTGGACCCTAACAAAATTATAGAGTCAACATAATCATCATCATCATCTTCTTCGACCATTATCATCATCATCATCATCTTCTTCGACCCTCGGCTCTCGGCGCCAGCGACGGCGATCGTCGACCTCTTCTCTTTCGTCGACCCTCGGCGCCAGCGATGGCGATCGTCAACCCTCTTCTCTTTGCTCTCTCTGCTCGGCGATCGCATCGACCCTCTTCTCTCTGCTCTCTGTGCTCGGCGATCGTCGACCCTCTTCCAATTCTTTCATCTCTCTACTCCCTCTGCTCTGCTTCAGACATAAAAGGAGGAGAGAGAGAGAGAAAAAAAAAAAACAGCCCAAAACGACGTTGTTTTGGGCTGTCGAGCCATTCGAGGCACAGTGATTTCGAGCTACCACTCATTTTTTTTTTTTTAGGAAGTGACTTTTAATCCATTTCTCAAAAGAAGCCTATGTCTAGCTTTTCAAGGATTGAAAAGTAGATTTATTCTTGAATTTGCATCCATCATACAAGATGATTCTAATGTCATTATTAAGTCCAGCAATTATAAATGATTATCTATAATATATCATATCATTTCTTATTATTGAAACTAGCAGTATTTTTAAAGTTGTAAAATTAACATATCCTCATCTCGCCCTATCCTGCACCTTCACGGTTTTCTCACACCTAATATAATTCAGGGTGAGTACTATAAAACTATCTCATGCCCTGTCCCATTGTCATCCCTAACTGCTTAGTGTAATTAATTTTTGCTCATTTTTATTCTGCCTATTCAAAATGAACATGTAAGACATGATCATTTTTTTGTCAAAAATCTTGACCGAGATTGTCAATTGAATTAGTTAAACACAACACAAAATTAAATGTTAAAATTATTGCATGGCTACATCGATCCTAGACAATTTATTTCCACGGATAATTCTTTATAAATGGTGGGTCTGGCTCTGTCAATTTCTTAAACATATATACACATTTTAAAGGAGTTCAATTTGTTTACATATTATTAAAGTGTGTGAATAAAACATTTTCTGTAAATTTGAGTATAATTTTATTTTTAATAATTAATATTCACCATGTTGTAAGTCCCATTTTGCTAAAGGACAAACAGAGGAAATGCATTGACAATCCATTTGTGAATTAAGAGATTCCAAAACTGGATCAGATTGCAGTAGGGGTGCAATTTGGGCGGGCTCAATCCGAGCTTAGTCTAATTTTTTTTAGGGTTTGGACAAGATTTTTTTAAATTAGTACGGGTTTGGACAAAAATTCAGAAGCCTGAATTAAATTTGGACAAGCTTGGGCAAAAACGTCAAATAACCCGAGCAATCCGAAACCCGAATTATACATATATAGATATATAAAAATATTAAATATACATATAAATTATTGGTCATTACATGATATTAAAGTAATTTAGATTATTAAATCATATTGAATACATATTATATATACAAATAACATAAAATCTTACTCTTTTTTTTTTTTTTTTTTTTTTCACTCATAAATTATAAAGACTATTATAGCGGCATCTCTCTTACATTATATAAATTATTTGTTTTGATGGTATTAATGATTTTCTATATTAAAAAAAAATGTAAATAGAATATTTTAATAATTTAATAATGTAGCTACAAAAAAAAAAAATCATTTACAATTCAGGCAACTCGGGTTTAACTCGGGTCGGGCTTGAGCAGGAAACCTCGGGTTACAATTCGGGTCTGGGCGGGCCTGAACAGATCTCAGCACAACTTGGGTTGGGTTTGGACAATCTCCCAACCTGACCGAACCCGCCCGAGTTGCACCCCTAGATTGCAGGGTGCACGTGGAGATGTGCGTTGTGTGGTTCAAGTGGTCTGAGTATAAAATTATAAGTTGAATGGGATTGAAGAATATTTTAATTGATTATCAAATATTTGTATAATATATAACACTAATTTATATAATATTTTTCATATATATAACACAAATTAATTTTACATAATATATTTCATATATATAATTAATTTCTAATAAATTTTATATTTTAAATATCTCTTGCACTTATTTTTAATTTGATATTTCATTTGAAATTTAAAAAAATATATATTAAATATAACAGAGCAGAGCGGTTTCAAAGGGAATTATAAATTTTAAAGTTTAATCTGCTATTTATGAATAGAACAGTACGAATTGATGCTAATCAATAAAATTTTAACTGATTATGCAGTATTTTACAATCCCTAGGTGCATGCATGCATCCCAGAATCTAGCAAAATTTTAGCTACATTATATTATACATTGAAACTTTGTTGTTGAATGGAAACCCAAGCACACTGTTTTGTTATAATTTATATTATACATATATATAAAATATGGCCAGCCTTTTGATTTTCAACCACAGTTATAGAATAATGGATTATGTTCAGTGGTGGTTTCAAAAATTTTATTCATGGTATCATGTAAAATATTAATACGTTATAATTACCAAAAGCAGTGTTGCGCTATGTGCAAATACATAAAATAAAAAATAAAAAATACACTAACCATAATTCAACCAAAAATTTCACAATTGAACAACAAAGATTACCATCTATACATTTTTCAAAATTCAAAAAGTAAAGATTTTTTAACTTATTTTTCAAATTATGTAAAAGCAAGGTTGCTGAATACATTTTTTGAAAATATGTTTGGCACGCTTTCAAATTTCCTAGATTTTGTAGTTGAAATCTGTTAAAAATCGAAGTGTAGAGAAAATATGATCGCTAAAACTTTTTATTAAAATGTTGTAATCGAATACATTTTCTTCGATGCATGAATAAAATAGGAAATTAGAAAGTATGGTCATTAACTATGCTTTCACATAGTTTACAAATTAAATTTTCAAAACAATGCCCAAAATTTTAAAATAAATGTATTAATAGTAAGAATATAGTATATAATGAGCAACAATAATCATACCTCACTTACCATTATTTTATAGTTTTGTATGGAATTTCAAAGGCTAATGTTAAAAATATTTTTTAATTTTTATTTTTTATTTTTTGGTTGGCTGATGGGGTCAACTAACCTCATTCTAAATAACCCTGCGCCGCCCCTAATTTTGTTAGATTATGTTTAGCGAATAATTAGAGATTAGAATATGCTTAATCAAATTAAATCAAACTATGCCTTATATTAATTAAATGGGATCAATCATCTTTATCATTCTACTCGGTCAAGACCTATAAATTCAACTATATCAAATAAATTCATATAATTTTTTGCTTTTGTCCAATGACAATGAATTCAGTTAAATCAAATAAATTCATATAAACTTTCCGGCCTCATTCCATGTTTGATTATCACTCTTACTTACTGTTACACTTATGTATATTTGTTGTACACAATCAAATCATCTTAGCTTGCTTTATCTCAATTTATCTTTAATTAATACTACTCCTATCATTTTCTGAATATATTAATTTCTAATTTTATTTTTCTTAATTTTTCCATACATCCAATTAAGAATAGAGTTTTTTGACATAAGGAACTAACCAATTAGAGTTTATTTATTTATTTATTATTTCTTTAAAAATTAACAAATTAACAAAATTAGTTTAGGAGTTTGGAGCTCTCACAATCAATATTCTTAAAAAGTCCCCTTTCCTTATATATATAGATATATTCAGCTATATCAATCACCCACAACTCCAACATCTATATTCATCCATATCCATCACCTATAACTCCTACAACTCCTACTTATAATCAAATGTAGTGTTTTCTCAAAAGGTTCCAAAAACTTATTCCTAAATTATCATAATTTTAGAAGAAGAAAAAAAAAAAACGTGACATCTCCCTTCACTTTTCTTCCTACTATTTAGGCATTTTCACTCCCTCTCTTTATATTAAAATATAAAATAAAAATAAAATAATAAAATATTCATTTATATCCATCACCCACAACTCCCACATCTATATTCATCCATATCCATCACCTATAACTCCAACAACTTTTACACACACGTTTCTGTGTATTCAGTTTATTCCATATTTTAGTCAAATTCAATCATTCGCTTTCATCTACCCATCTTCTTTTTCTTTCATCTACCTATCTTTTCTCAAACTAACTCATCATTTTTATTATAATATTTTGCAAGTTTGATGATCTACAAAAATTATATTATCTTCCCCATTGTTACATTTTCTAAGTTTAATGATCTGTAAAAATTATTACAAGGTCAGTGTAATATTATTCTGTCACGCCCCAAAATTTGGACAATTAAATATTAAATTAGGACTAAACCCTAATTAATATTCCATCATCCAAATCCTAGGGGTGAAACAAAATCTAAACGTTCCTGTCACCACAAGGTTTAAATAAATTTCCATCCTCAAAAGATTACAAGAGATAAATAAAAAAAAAAAAAAACCGAACAAAACGCCAACCAAACTATCTATCATAAATTCATAACTATCCAATACCTCAACATTAAGGTAGCAACAACTAGTCAAAACAATTTAAATAATGTAAAGTTACAAACCATGCCAAATTATCAAAATACCAAGGTCATAAAAATAATAATAATAATAATAATAATAAATACATAAACTAATATCTACTCTAAACTCAAGAAAACAAAAGAAGTCCAAACGACATATCCTACGATCATAGTTATTTCTTGTCACCACCATAGCTCTACTAATCCTGCTAAGGAAGTTCGGCTGCGTTCAAACAGAACGCACCCGAGTTGTCAAGAGACAAAACGGGTCAGTATATAGGTATACTGGTATGAGTACCTGATTTAACACCCACGTGTCCACCAGACACAAACAAAAATACATTTAATTCTTGTTACGGGACAAGACAAGTAGTTCCAACCGCACTGAGACGAATGGGTAGTTTCCCGAGATACGGTGGCATTTAGTTTCTTTCCTGTACATAACGAAATACAAATTGATTATAAAATAAATAAAATAAAAATAAAAATATGGTGGGTCAGTCTTGCATAAAAAAGTTAGTAAGACCCACCATCCTGCAAAAAATAAGGTTAGTATAATTTAATCATAAGTAACTTGCTAAAAAAATATAAAAATACACCGTTTCATACTTAAATAATTCGAATTGATAAAACTCAAAGAACAAAAGTTGTACAGAATCAAATTTCCTAAAACATTTCATGAACGAATTTAATAGAAACTAAACAGGTTGAGAGAAAAACTTGATAGAAGAATCTAGACGTAATTCAACCGAAAAATTTCACTACAACAAAATTGACTTTTTACGGCTTACAATGCATGCCGTAAAAACTCTTTCACGGCATGTACACGAATGCTGTTATATGACATGCCGTGAAAAGTTGAGCGTTATTTACGACATACAGGTAAAGTTGTAAAAAGTAATAAATTAAACATTAATGACATATTTTGTATGTCGTATATAATTTTTTACGACATTTTTTTTATGCCATAAATCATTATATTTTCCATGGCATAATTTTGCATGCCGTAGAAGGTTATTTTGAATATATTTATGGCATACCTTGTATGCCGTATATAATTTTTTACGGCATTTTCTTGCATGTCATAAATCATCACTTTTTACGACATAATTTTGTATGCCGTAGAAAGTCATTTTTAATATATTTATGACATGCTTTGTATGCCATATATAATCTTTTACGGCATTTTCTTGCATGTCATAAATCATTATACTTTTTATGACATAATTTTATATGCCGTAGAAGGTTATTTTTAAAATATAATATATACATATATATATATATATATATATATATATGAATATAACCTTGCCTAATAGTATGCAAACAGTAGCCTAAAAAATACAACCTGTGAACAAACCAAGCAGAAGCAACAACTATGAAATAAGTAAAAAAATCTAATATCCATACATCAAATAACTTGCATACTAACTTCCATCCTCAACTTCTATCATATCGAACTGATAACAAACTATCCAAATCATAAGATTCACTAATCTCTAAAATATAACTTTAAACAAGCTGATAACACCCTCAAACATACAAATCAAGAAAGTGATACATCATCAAGCTATTCAAATCCCTATCATCCATGAAGGGTACAATTTTGGAGACAAAATTGCATTCCCTAGGATAATATTGAGATGTCTAATTATTATTATTTTTAATTATTTACATATTTTCGAATAAAATCTCAAACTTTCATCCTAACTTGACAGCTTGTCGCCTGGTAATGTAATTGGTAGACTACAACAGCTTTGAGTTATACTCTGCAAAAATTGGAGACAACAACACTAACTTAATGGAAATGTTGATATTTTTATTACGACATTTGTGATTTTCTATAATTTTAAACAATACTTGACCCCCTCAACGGGTTATGTTTAGTGTTATATTGTTGTTGTTGTTGTTGTTGTTGTTTTAATGAAATATTTATTATGTATATAAAACTATATATTTGTTGGAAAGATGGAGAAAAAAACATACCGAATCTCAGAGTCCTTGCGCTCTCGAGGACTAACCTGACATTTTTAAAAGGCAAGGAGCGTGCATCATGTTTACAACCTTAGAAATCAACAAAAACAGGGCAAATACAACTCATAAGATTTACCTCACTCCCATTCAACATTTCAACTTTTGCTAAACAAGCAATCAAAACAAATCTTGGAATACCGCCTTTGCCTGGATCAGCTATTGGATTATCAGAAAGCCTTATATCCTGCGCTTGTAACAAAAGAACAAGAGTCAATGCCCAAGTACAGAGGCCAGTACCAAGATTTAAAATTTGCTTAAGGAAATAAAAAGGGTTGTTCAAAGTTTTTAATTTATGATTGAGAGAAGTAACAGACAAGTAAGTCTCTCAACAGATTCTATCTGAACTATTACTCGAGCAATCATGCGTGGAGTCCAAAATTGGAAGGAAAGTCTTGGGAATAGAAGAGGATACAATGAACACAACTGATACCGTAGGCTAGACCTTTTGGGCAAGGAATCAGGTGGTTAGCATTTACTTGTTCCTAGGTACTCAGTTATCCTAAAGCCAGCAACTTAAAGATTGGTTTAATAGAAAAAGATTTTCTTGTTAGGATATTACTTCAGCTGTTAAGATCTTTTGTTAGCCACCAGTATTGCTGAAAGGCCAATAATTGCTTTTGGCCATCAAAATTCTTATTCTAGTTGGTTATATCGCTAAACCACCACAATTGACAAGTATGAAGGTCACACAAAAAAATTATCACAAGCATGGATAAGATAGAGTAAGATGTGGCAGGTTTAAAAAGGGAATTATAGAGTTAGACATCTTATAGATGTACTAGAAAAACATCAAATGTTTCTAGGATAACATCACCAACCTGTATCACTAGTAACTGAAAATTGAAATCACCAAAGGTCAGAGATTGGAATACTGGGTCAAACCTTGGATGCTCAGACTGAGTCAATTAATAGCAACTAGATTATAAAAGTTGACAGATAATCCGAGATAAAGAAATTTTTGGATGTCCTGACTCGGTATCAGCTCCATTTACTATAAGTTTTTCTCAATTGGAGATCATTGACGGCACACTGGGCGTCTTCTTTCTGCTAATGATTAAGTAATGGATAATTTGACATTTGGCATTTCAATGGGTAATTTATTTAACTGCAGCTTTATTTGCTGTCACTCACATATATATCTTCTTTAAAGCTTCTTAACAAAATTGATATTGATGATCTGATGAGGATAATAGTGTGTCAGACATGGCATTGGGGTATAGCTTCAAACAGACAAGAGTGGAAAACCATCTGCCTAGGTCTGTACCTCATAGACCCATAGCCAGCTTCTGAAGATGATATCCTTAAGCTGGAGGGAGTAAGCTCAGTCAGAGCCTCTTTCAGCAACAGACGATAGTTTGTTCACTATTACTTTGGAGTTCACAAGTGATTCAATGGTTGGAGGAAAAGGAATATCATCATTAGTGGCTATTGTTAATATTTGAGCTAAACGAGAATCACACATTTTACAGTAATCTTTCTTACAGGCAATAACTGTTACTTGGTGCCTTTATGACTTTATCTAATCAATTTTAACTGGACCTATAACAGGATTCTCAGTTGCTCGTATATATAATATAAAACAAATAAATAAAAGAAGAAGAAATATTGTTAACCAGATGTAAGTATACCCCCCCCCCCCCCCCAAAAAAAAAATCAGTATTTTTTAAGTTTCCAATCAACTTAACTCTAGAGCACCTCATACCTCCACAACAAGTATTGTTGTAAAATTCAGACATTATCCTCTTAAATCACACATTTCTTTCTTTAAGAGGGAAAAAAATCATATAATAGATGAAGTCCACTAAATGGGTAATAAACCTGCAGATGGACCTGACATCGCAGATATTTGTTACGGCAGACAAAACCAAGGGTCATCAAAAAACATATAGATTGCTAGAAGAAAAAGGAGATTTGAAAACATTACAAAGTTAGTCACAGACTTTACTCTGAATTGGAAAATGGTTTTGTAATTAATACATAACATAGTCCTGTAGCAACACATAACAACTCAAAATACTTGGATTAAAAAGAATAATTCAAGTTGATATAGCAGGCAGCAATTTGGACACAATGTTCATTATTAAATTTTCATATGATTCAACATTACACCACTGCAAAACAGATTTCTGTCAAATCCAATAATTGATCAGAAGTTTAAGAACACGTACACGCCAAACAGCTCACATTACAAAACCTTACCATCAAGTTAGGAAAATAATTTAGTGAATCAATAGAAGCTAGATCCTCAATGTTATTACCTCCTGGATAATGTGAGGAGAAAAGAACTAATTATAAACACTAAATAGGACTGCCCAAATCAAGAATTGTGGTACTTGTATAAGGAGACTTGATATTTACCGAGAAGAAGGCAGTGTAAATTTTGGAAAGGCCTATAACTGTTCTCAATTGATTCACAACCGTTGAGGGGGTCAAGTATTGTATCAAAAAGGCATGATTTTTTTTTTTTTTCTTTCTGAGTTGTGTGCTTTTAATATAGAATAGATGTGTCCCCTAGTTACCTGATCATACCTCCTCAAAGTAATTTAAAAAAAACTGATAGCAAATATAAATTTTATTCACTAAAATATTAGCTTTACACATGACTTTGTCAGAGAGCTTATTTCCAGCAAGAAAGAGTTGCTGCAAATTAGCCAGAGAGCTTATTTCCTGCAAGAAAATCTGTCACTGCTATGAACAAATTCAGCAGTGACAGACTTTCAGTCACTGCTATGAAAATCTATCTACATTGTTTTGGTCAAGAATAGGAAGCCTTGTAATATAAACTTAGAGATCACAAGCACAAAATAACTCAAGTAAATTCAGGAGGAAGCAATCACTCAAGCTCAACATCATAGCATCACAGATTGAATTTCACGATTTGACAACTATAAATTCATATTCATATTTAAATTCAAATCAAATGAATACATGGATTCAAATTCAAATCTCTCACAATAAATTTATAATTAAATATGAACTTCAAGATCAAAGAGACTATTTACCGCTTGAAATCGCAAGGGGCAAACCCTAGGAGGAGATTCAAGATTGTAAACCCTAGGAGGAGATAAATCAACGGAATGAAGAGCTTGAGAGAGAGAGAGAGAGAGAGAATACGAAACTAAGATTGAATTGAAATCGATGCAGATGGCTCACCTTAGTAGACGATGCAAATGGCAGTGGCGGTGGAGCTTCGAAATCGAGAGAGAGAACTTCGAAATCGAAATCACCGAGCCGAATCATCGAGCCATGTATTTGATTTATGAGAAGGGGGCAAGGTATTGATTTATTAAAAGGAAGCTTCTCTATGAAATCGATATCACCGAGCTGAAGCGAAGAGAGTAAACGAGAGATTTGAGGGAGCCCAGCAGAGAACGAGGGTTTCAAGAGAGAGGGAGAGAGCGCATGAGAGATTGTAACACATTTGGAGGCATTTATAAATGCCTTCTACTAGCTAAAAGGTAATGTTTGAATTAATACAAAATGAGACACTTATAGAACGTCATTAAATATTATAAAAAGTGGTGTTTAAAAAAACGCCGTTAAAACAAGTATTTTCTGTAGTGATTCGATCGGTTGAGAGAGATTAGGGTTTAGAGAGAGTTGAGAGAGAGAGAGAGAGAGACCCAGAGAGTGAGTGAGAGAGTAACGGGGCAATGTTATGAGTAAGTTTTTAAATATTTTAAATAAATTTTTTTTTTTACTTTTTAACTTCAAATAATTTACATATACTTAAAAGAAAAATATTTTTTAATTTTTTTAAAAAATCACTAAATTCAAAAATATATATATAATTTAATACATTTCATATATATTATATTATATTATATTATATTTTTTAATTGTATTTAGATTAGGCACATCTAAAAAGTAAAAAATAAATAAATTATTAAAAGAAGGAAAAATATCAAATCAAGGTAATTTTAAAAAAAATAATTACAAATTAATGAGAAACCATATAAATATTAATTATTAAAATTATAAAATTTTTCATAAATATGTAATTTTTTTTCTCAAAATCTCACTGGGCGCAATTATCCCTTAACAGAGATACTAAACTATAAAATAACATTTTTTTTACATTGTCCTCAATTAGGAAAATGTAAGGTGAGAAGCTTGGTTGGAAATTGTTAGTTTTTTTAAATCAAAAAAAAAAAAATTTCGGATTGAAATTTTTTTTAATAAAAGTTTTCACGACATGCTAATGCATGCCGTATAAAGTTATAATATTTTACGACATATTTTTATATGTCGTGAAAATATACATTTTTTACGGCATGCTTTTGCATGCCATAAAAAAATTTTGAATTGAATTTTTTTTTTTTTGGCAAAAGTTTTCACGGCATGTTAATGCATGCCGTGTAAAGTTATGAAATGTATGTCGTCTTAAGTGCAAATATTTTACGGCATATTTTTGTAAGTCGTAAAAATATACATTTTTTACGGCATACTTTTGCATGCTATAAATATATGAATCAACGACTTACATGGTATGTATGCTGTTATTAACAAAACATTAACGGCTTGCAAAAAAAAAAATGCCGTAGAATGTACTAACTACGACATGCATTTAATGCATGTCGTAAACATGATGCCGTGAATAGTTAGTTTTGTTGTAGTGTTTGAAACTGAAAACGAAAAAAAACTACCCTAAGGTGATTTTTTTCGGAAAAGTTCAAAACACCAAAAGTGTTCAGAATAATATTTTACTTCAATTTACGCAAAATTAATAAAAAATGAGCTCATTCCGTGAGTTGAAACAGCATCTAAAGTCAGTATTGCTAAAATGAATAAAAACTAGTATAACCAAGATCATCCGATTATAAGTTCTAATTGATCTTTTTAATAAAAAGTTAAAACACAAAAATTATTTAGAATCACGTATACATGCCTCTGCTCAAATTTCATAATTTATCGATGTCGTTTACTATTTTTCAAGATGTACAAATCAATACAATTCACATTATAACAATAAACTCATATTTAATTCCTTGTATCTTAACTCCACTACTTCGGCCTCCACTTCCGGCCTACACATATATCCCATGTGCCTCCCGTATACATAACTCTACTCCGAAGCCAAACTTGCATTGGGATATTGTCCTGAGTTTGACTCACACTCCCCAGATAGTTAGCATATACGTATGCGCGTAAATCAAAGCACTCGTCTATTCATGAGAACAAGGCAACAATATACATATACAAAACATCTCACTCATGAGAACAAACATAACAATGCCAAGCCCAAGGTATTCAAATAAATCTCATAATCCTCACTTTTTTTTTTATACACTCTTTCTCACCAACACTCAAATAAAACAATAATTCATGGAGTCGTGGTGGAGTATAAGGAATTTATCTATGAGTTTCTAATTAATTTTAACTTCATATAACCATGAGTGTGATTATAACAATAAAATAAATTTATATAAAAACCCTAAATCTGGCATACACAACTAATCAAAATAATTATAATCAATCAATCAACTAAAAACCCTAAACCTTACATACAAAACTAAACAAAATAATTAAAATCAATCAATCATCTAAAAATCCTAAATCTTACATACACAACTAATCAAAATAATTAAAATTGATCAATCATCTATATGCAGATATGAAATCAATTCAACATCAAATAAATAAAAATAAACTAATAAAAATAATGAATTAAATATAAATCAAGAGAAGTGGGTTTTGTACTCACAATAGTTTTTTAAAAATCAAAGAATTATTTGAAGAACTAATGGAGCCACTAAAATAAAACCCTAATCTTTTTTTTCTCCTTTCCTCTTCTCTCTCCCACCGGTCTCTCTTTGTTTTACGCCACACACACAACACTCTCTTTTTTGTTCTTTGATTACCCTCTTTCTCTTTCTCTCGCTCTCTCACTCTCACACCACACACACAACACTCTCTTTTTTTTTTCTTTGATTACTCTCTCTCTCTCTCTCTCTCTCTCTCTCTCTCTCTCTCTTTTGTTTTCTTTTTTCTTAACTTCTAAACCTAATTGACTTCTTATACTATACTATATTATAAACCTAAGTCTAAATATATAATAACCTAATTTCTTATTATATTATATTATACAAATAAATCACAAATATAACATATATAAATATAAGGGAAAATTAGTCTAGGGTCCCTCTCCCACTTTTCATAATGAAAGAGATCCACAAAATTATTTTTTGATGTCTAAGGTCCCTAAACATATATCAGAGAAATTTGACTCTTTGTCTCTCCTCCTCTACTGTAGAGCAGCACTTCCTTTCTCTCTCTCTCCGAAACCCTAGAGAGAAGAGATGGGCAAAGTCGATCGAAACCAGACACTCCAAGATCCAACTCTCTCTGCTCTCTTGACCTCCAGAGTTCTTGAATGGTATTTTTGCTGGCAAATCTGGAGGAGAATTGATGTCCTTCATTTTCAGACACCTTGGCTTGAAGACGAAGACATTGTGTGTACGAGTTTCCTGATGAATATCAGGATCAGGGGAGGAAGTATGGATGCTACAGTCTTCAGAATCGGACTCCGACCCGTCTGCTTCTTCTTCTTCTTCTTCAAATTGTTGTTAATGTTGCTGTTGATCATCAGTATCAGTATCTAGTTCTTCCGATTTGTCTTCTTCTTCTTGAGGAACTTCAAAATGAGATCGTGGGCTATCTTGTGACATTTTTGAGAATGTGAGAGAGAGAGAGAGAGAGGTGGACTTGGGTTCTATAAGGAATTCTTGGAAATGTTAATTTCAAGAAATCAAGAAGTTTTGTGATGGAATTCAAATTCTCAGTCGAGACCAGGAACGACAATCATATATAAAAAGCTCTCTGCTCTGTTTGTGCTTTTAGTGCTTGTCAAGGTTATATGAGAAATTATTAGCCCACTCATCGCCCTTGTCTCTCTCTCTGGAATCTCAAACTCTCTCTCTAGAATCTCTCTCTCCCTCTCTAATAGCTCTTGTTGTTTGAGCTGCGTATATATGTCAGTATGGTTACAAGCCCCCCAAGCGATGGTACATTCATTGATATGGTTCCTGCAAATTGCACTGTTATCCACAACAATATCCCAAGCCCACAGAGCGACGCCGTTCCACTTCTTGATTTCGAATCGCTTGGCCTTCTTGGAGGAAGACGATGTTGAGGTGGTGGAAGACGATGGTCCGGTGGCGCTTGAGCCAAAGACCATTTTTTTGAAATTGATTCAATTTTCAGTGTTATGCTCCAACTTTGCTTCGAAATTTTCGCGAATTTCGTCCAAGTGAGGGACAATTGGTTGAATAGAAAAAATTCCAAATTGTGAACTGAATTTTTTTTTTATTTGAACTGAATTTTCTCTGGGTTGAAACTAGAGAAATTCTCTGTTTTTTGAACATAATTTTCTCTGGGTTGGTCCAGAAAAATTCTTTGGTTTCGAGCTGGAACCTGGAATGCTTAATTTCTATAAAACCCAATGTTTGTGAAATCAAATTTTGAAACCCTCTTGTTGAGAAGGAGAGCAATATTGATGTTGTTCGATTTCATCTCTCATTCTCTCTAGAGAAATTCTCATCTAGAGAAATTCGGGAATTTCTCTGGAGAGAATTTCTCTGGAAAAGGCCAGAGAAATTCCCATTATTTGCTTGACACCAAGAGTGAAGGCAAACAAAGCAGCAACCCAGAGAAATTTCTCTCACAAAATTTCTCTCAGTACCAAAGAAATTTCTCTCTGTTTTCATTTTGACCAAATTTTTCTGGGTTTTCAAATTTCTCTGGATTCATTTTGACCAATTGAAGGCAGGAAGGGCAGAGAAAATTATCTATCAAAAGCTTCTTTTCTTTTCTTTTTTTTGTTTTTTTCATTCATTCGCCAAATCTCAATTGCACCCATAAACACCCTTACATTGGATGTGAGTTTACTTATGATTGTTTATTTTCCCTTCCTTTCTCAAATTAGAGAAATTTAAAAGTAGCTATGAGAATTTCCCAAGCTACAAGTTTCTCAGTGAAATTTCACACAATTGTAAGAGATGCTCTCAAAGCTTCTTTCACAAAACCAGAACCAACAACAACGCTACATATATAAATCAAAGAATTAATTACAAATTTCTCTGGAGATGTAATTTTGTGAAAAGACAGAGAAATTTCTCTGGGAGAGTGGGAAGTATATGGAAGGCAGAGAAATTTGGAGAATGGGAGGACAGAGAAATTTGGAGAAGGAGAGGGCAGAAAAATTTACAGTGGGAAGTTTTAGGGAAGGTCAGAGAAATTTCCAGAGAAATTCTTAGAATTTCTCTGGACCAATTTTCTCTATGACGTGAATTTTCTCTAGACTAATTTTCTCTGGATCAACTTGAGGGACCTTAGACATTATGAAAATATTAGATGTCCTTTATGCTATAAAATCTTAATACGATGGACCTTAAAAAAAAACCCTAAATATAAATATCTTATATAAAATCTATATCAATAATTTTCTTTTTATATATTTATAAAAATATATAAATATAAATATTTAGATTAATTATAATTAACTAACACATTAAATTAATTATATACCCCATTAAATTCTTATATAACTACCCAATTAATAAAGCCAAAAATAAAATTGAGTAATAATAAATCAATAAAGGCTTACAAAAAAATCTGGATCGCTACATATTCCGTACTTTATATCTTTGTGTGTATATATATATATATTTCTTTTTCCCAATATTTTTCAATTCATCTACACATCTTTTCATCTTCTCAATTTTTATGCTCCTAATATTATTTCTTATTTTATATGCATTTTTTTTCAATGTTTATTAGTTGTGTGTACATATTTCTTTTTCCCAATATTTTTCAATTCATCTACATATCTTAATCAGATTCAATTTGTTTTCTTTTTCCTAATATTTTTCAATTCATCCACACATCTTTTCATCTGCTCTATTTGTATACTCCTAATATTATTTCTTACTTTATATGCATTTTTCCAGTGTTTATTACTTTTGTGTGTATATATTTCTTTTTATCAATATTTTTTAGTTCATCTACACATCTTTTCATCTTATCCATTATTACATTTTGCATAGTTTGGGCTTACTTGCTTTTTAATTTGTGGTTTGCATTTGTTCTTCAATTTAATCAGATTTGATTTGTTTCTTCTCATATAACAATGTTGATATCTTCTTCAACTTTTATAAATCCTCTCATTTACATATCAAAAGTAGTTCACCTAAAATTCAAGAAAATTAGATGTCTATCACATAACTTAAATAAATTAAAATAAATCTCACTCTCAATTAAACAAATTAATAAAAAAACTATAAACCTACAAATATGTATCCAATGTCTATCACGTTATTTTTTTTTAAAAAAAAAATTCACAATTATTTGTACCTTAAATATCGCATAACGACTTAAACAAATTAATAATAAAAATATAAACCCTTAAAATATATATCTATATATAAATTACAAATATCCAATGTCTATCACATTATTTTAAAAAAAAAAAAAAAACTCTCAAATATCTGTAACTTAAATAAATTAAAAACATATATACAAATTATAAATATCCAATGTCTATCACGTTATTTAAAAAAAAAAAAAAAATCCACAAGTCTTATTCATACAATTTACTCATGCATATCCATCACCCACAATTCACTCAATCAGATATCTATCACGTAAAATCCAATACAAATCCACAAAAGACATTGCTTTGTGTTTATTTTGTAATTTAAAAAAATGTTAAAATAAATCTAACAATAAATCAAAATAGAATCCTCTTTTTCCTTCGTGTGTATTGGTTTTTTTTTTTTTTTTCCATGTACGACAAGTCTATCTTTTCTTATTTTAAAATTATTGTTATCATTTTTTTTACAAAAAGTTACATTAACTCCTCAATAGATGGATGTTGTATAGTAGATTTGTAATTTTTTTTTTTTTATATTTTTTTATATATACATCAACAATAAACAATAATACTTATTGGGATTTTCTACTCTTTATCTTTTATATTCTAGATACCATCGAGCTTGCTTATCTTATTCTTTATTTAATTGTATGTCAAATGTGTTAAATTCATTATGCAGATAAATATGTGGCCTCCTCTAAATTTGCGTCGTAGCCATCGTTTGACCATGTAAAATGCCATAAATGAATTTCAAACTATACCTCATAAAAAGGATTTACAAATAGAAAATATTAATGATTGGAAAATCAAAATATGTCTGGCAATGCAAAAATTAGGAAAAAAAAAATAAGTGAAAAAAATTTGATGGAAACAATATTACCATCGAGCTAGAATAAAGTAAAGGGAACAATTTTTCAAAAGCATGAAATCAAAGATGACTTAGACTTAATGGATGTTTAACGGAGGAGGAGCGTGAAGTCCATCCTCTATGGATTAAACTTGAGTAAGAGCGAATGATTCTAAATTTAACAGTACAATAAAGAGCAAGTGTTTTATAAGCTTAGGAAAAAAGGTTTTCAACCTCACATTATAATATTAGTTTATGCTATAGTTAACATATTTCCAACCTCAAGACCTATACAAGATATTCATAAAAAAAAATATTAAAAGACTTTCTAGACATGAGAGCATTGATAGTTATGTTGGAGGAAATTGAAAATTATATGATTTGTTTACAAGCATTGGATGAAGTGGAGCAACTCATTGGTAATGAAAATAATAAAGTGGAACAGCAACAACAACAACAAAACAATAGTTGTGAAGAGAATGAGATGGAGCAACAATACAAAAATGAGAACAATTAAATCAACACTCCTCATAAGGTAATACATCTTCTTCTTCTTCTTCTTTTTAAAGTTATTTGTATGTAAAAAATGATAACACTTTTTCTTTCTTCTCTTATTTTTTTTTATTTTTTTTTTTTAATTTTTGGGGCATTTGGACATGATGAGCGATATTTATTGAGTTTTAATTTATCAAATATAGCTAGATTTGATTTATGACATTCAGTTTATTATTAGTTTTTTTATAATATATATGTTTTAAACATTAGGTTCATTGAGAAACATCTTATTTATTGTTAATTTCATTAATTAGAAATCAAGTTTATTATTTCAAGAAAAATATATCAATTGGATGATTATAACATTTTGTGAATATTTGTTTTGAAGTATTATTGTCTTTACTTATGAAATTTGAGAAGATGATCTATATGCATTATGATTATAATTTTATGATTTAAATTAGAACTTACAGCATTATTAAAAAATTTATACGTTATTAAATCAGTCCCGTGCATAGCACGGGTTTACCACTAGTTGGGATTTAAATAATTGAGGTTACAAAAGTCACTACAACATATAAAAGTTCTAAAGATAAAAAAAAAAAAAAATATCTCTAAAAATATAAATTTTTTTACAAAAAATATTTTGGAACTAATTTCAATTGTCGCAAGAATAGTCGTTAAAAAATCATCCCGAAAAGTAAAAAAAGAGCTTTTAAGAACAAAAATTTTAAAATGTCGTTAATAAAAAATAACTTGGTCCCAATTTTTTTTTTGTTTTTTGTGAGACAACAATTTTGGTTAGAAAATGTTAGTAATTCATCACTAAATTTTCAATTTTTTCACTTGAAATAAAATAATAACACTTTTGGAGATAAAAATATTTTATCCCTAAAAAGTGATTTTGTCGCTAAAACTTTAATTTCTTGTATTGAGTGACTGACAGTAATCACCAATGTTTTGCAACGGGGTCTGTTAATTGAAAAAAGTAGTGATTTTATTTGTACTCAAATAATAACTTTAGTACGGCCAATTAAAAATTTTAAATTTTAGTTTGTATTATACCCTAATTTAAATTTACTAATAATTAAATCGTACAGTAATTTTTTTTTCTTCTCATGGTACACCCTAATCACTTATACATATTATTTATATTCAAATATCTTCATCTTCTTCACTAAGTTTCAATTTTTTTCTCTTCATCTTCTTGCTCACTCCAAAACTTCAATTCACCCCACCAAAACTCACTATTATCATCAATATCATTATTTCTTATTGCGTTGGTATTTGCAAATAGAAGAAAACTTAAATAAAATCAAACAATGAATAATAATAATAATAATCAAAAATATTTTTTGAAGTAATCCATCAAAGATGAGGTTAGTATTCACATAAATATTAAAATATAATTTTTTATTTCTATGTTTTTTTATTTTACGTAAAAATACATATTCTACTTATTTTACGTCAACATGTTTGGCTTTGATAGGCCGAACTAAGACAATATGTTACTCATACTAGGGCCGAACAGTTTCAGTGAAGATCAGAAATCAATCATTGCGGTTCTGAAAAACCTACAACCACTATCCCAAATAACGAAAAATGCAATCAACGGAAAAATATGAGAAATGTACATACTTATGGAGATGAAACAATGTCCACCTTCTTCTTCTTCAGTATTTGCTAACAACAAAAGTGGGGGAGTATTGTGGCTGATAAGAGAGAGAAAGAGAGTGAGAGTCTTTTTTGAATTGATTTTTATTTATTATTTAGATGTACCACAAATTATAAATTTATTTTGAAGGGTAATTTATGAAAAAACATAGGTACATTGAATATAAATTATAACCCTAAATAATTTAATAGAGAATACTGAGAAATTAGACATATTCATTGATTTTTGGGTTAATTACACTAATAGTCCCTATAGTTTGGGACTTGTGTCACTTTGGTCCCTGACTTTTCAATTGTGACATATTTGACCCTGAATTTTGAATCTTGTTTCAAATAAGGACAATTGAAAATATCATTAGATTTTTTAAGGGTAAAATCATCAATTTGATAAAATATAAACTAATTTGACAAAAATAAATGTCAAAAAAATATTTTTAATTTTTTTAAAATTATTTTTATCCACCAATGATAAAATTAATAAAAATTACATGATTAATTTTTTTAAATTAATTTTACATGATCATCATCCAAACACATAATAAAAATTAATTTGGTAAAAAAAATAAATAAATGTCTGAAAGATTTATCTATTTTACATAATTTTATTTTTAGTAGGTAGAAATAATTTTTAAAATTCAAAAAATATTTGTTTGACATTTATTTTTGTCAAATTAGTTTATATTTTATCAAATTGACAATTTTACCCTTGAAAAATCTAATGATATCTTCAATTGTCCTTATTTGGAACAAGATTCAAAATTCAGGTTCAAATGTGTCACAATTGAAAAGTTAAGGACCAAAGTGACACAAGCCCCAAACTATAGGGACTATTTATGTAATTTGCCCTTGATTTTTTGAATGCAAATAAAATCACCCAAAAATGAGGTACTCATCTCCATATTTGGGCCCATGGGCTTACGACTAGTCCTGTTTTGTTAATTTAAACCGTTCATTTTGTCGAGCATTTCATGTATTTTATCCATAAAAAAAATAGGGCAATCCAATAATAGTAACATATTCAATTTATTATATTTGTCACTAAAAAAATTGGTGGTTTATTTTTAAAAACGCAATTGTCATTTTTTTTTTGTGACAAACGCGATAAATTAAATATGTTACGATTGTCAAATACCTAATTTTTTTTTTTGTTGGATGAAATACATGAAATACCTAACAAAATAAACAATTCGATTATCAAAATAAGACCCGTAGTGGGTCCCATGGGCCCAAACAGTGCCCTCTAGTCCATAATCTGGATTGGAGGGAATCATTCTCCTTGAAAAATTACATTATTTCTCTCAAGGTTTTTGAAAAATTATAATTACAACATGCTACATCTACACAAATTCATCCAGGTGGTAAGACATAATGCAAGTTCTATATCAGTTGCTACATGTTGTGCATGTGTGTCACGCACAACAAAACACATTTCTAAGATTCAAAAGGGTAAGAAAATTTGAGTACAATAAAAGTTTTGAAAGAATATTGAAGCGTATGTCAACTTTTAAAATTTTGTTTGCATGTCAGTTAAGAGGTTTGGGGAGGGGAAAAATTATGTGGATGAATAATTTTTCTTTTAATTAATCATATAATTTTAACATAATTATAACCAATTAGTTCATATTATTAAAGATCAATTAATATTGACTGATGTCACGAAAAATATTTAATTAAATGACCATTTTACACTGTTTTTATTTAAATCAAAATTAAATTATTAGATAAATTACATTAATCTCCCTTGAGGTATGGAAAAAAAGTATAACTAGCTCCAATTTTTGCATACCTTGACATCTCTTAAATTTTAATTTGCAAAACAAATTGAGGAAAGAGAGGCGGTGTTGTTCGCTATTGGATAAATTGTTCGTTGAGGTGTTGAAGGTTGGAGTGGTGAATGGTGTGGATGGCTTGTGTTGTGTTGTGTGGTGTGGTGTTGAAAAGGCAAGATGAGGGGGGTGCCGGTGTTGGGTTGGGATTGCTATGATTCTTAATTTTATATTATGAATAACATTAATAAATATTAATGGATCTTTAGTAGCATGGACTAATTTGTTATACAAATTAAAAATTTCAGAGAAATTGATAAAATTATGCTAAAATATAATCCATTTTGCTTTCATGAACCTCTAAAGTAACCTGTATAATTTATTGCCGTCAGTTTTTGATTGAAATAGGGAAAAATTGCAGCACCATGCAAGAAGAATGTGATGAATGTTAGAATAAAACTTTCAAAATTTTATGGGAGCTTTTTTGATAAATCCACTTTCTAAGAGTTTTATTCCATCCAACCCATATTCTTTTTTACTATTCCATTAGGTCCTATTTGAGATAAGAAGACCAAAATACCCTTTTCATCTACTTATGTTCCATTTAGTTCACATTATTTTCTTATATTTCAATAAGTCCTATGGGTAACATAATTACCAAAATACCCCTAATGTGAATGTTTTCACCGTCAATGTGAATGTTCATATCGTCAACGTGTAGGGGCCCTGCCCATGTCGATCCTCGTGGGTGCCCGGAAAAATTCGAGTCGGGCCGGGACGGGCCCGACCCATTGACAATGTGAATATTCACATTGACATGTTAACATTCACATTAATAAGAGTGTAAAATTGGCCCGCGTCCCGTGGCGGCGCGAAACCCGCCCGCGGCCCATGGGCGGCCCGGGGCGTGCCCGGTCCGGCCCGTTGACAATGTGAATATTCACATTGACATATTAACATTCACATTGATAAGAGTATAAAATTAGCCCGCGGCCCATGGGTGGCCAAAAGCCCGCCCGCGGCCCGGGGCGGGCCCGGCTTGGCCCGGTCCGTTGACAATGTGAATATTCACATTGGCATGTTAACATTCACATTGATAGGAGTGTAAAATTAGCCCGCGCCTCGTAGTTGCCCGAAACCTGCCCACGGCCCGTGGGCGGCCCGGGGCGAGCCCGACCAGGCCTGTTAACAATGTGAATATTCACATTGACATGTTAACATTCACATTGATAAGAGTATAAAATTGGCCACTGGCCTAGGGCCGGGCCGGCCCGTTGACAATGTGAATATTCACATTGACATGTTAACATTCACATTGATAGGAGTGTAAAATTAGCTCGTGTCTCGTGGCTGTCCGAAACCCGCCCATGGCCCGTGGGCGGCCTGGGGCGAGCCTGGCCATTTTTTTTTAATTCTTTTTAATTTTTTCTACCAAAATTTTATTATTTTCCACAAAAAAAGACACTAGGCCTCGGCGCAGGCCGGGCCTCGGACCGAGCCTTGAATGGGCCTTAACCGGGCCGATGGGCTGGGCCGGGCTTCAAAGTGATGGCCCAGGCCCTAGCCTAGGGTCTCGGATTAGGCTCGAGCCTGGGCCCAAACGAGCCTTTCTCGGGCCGGCCCATGGGCCAAAAAATTAGGCGCAGGCCCTAGCCCTGGCACAAGGGTATTCGGGCTTTGGATGGGCCGATGGATCGAGCCTCAGGTCGGGCCGGTAGGCCTGGGCCTAGCCTTGAGCTTAAGTCGGGCTTGGGCGGGCCTGGTCATTTTTTTTTAATTCTTTTTAATTTTTTCTACCAAAACTTTATTATTTTTCCACAAAAAAATACATTATGCCTCGGGCGAGCTGGGCCTCGGATCGAGCCTTGAATGGGCCTTAAGTGGGCCGATGGGCCGGGCCGGGCTTCAAAGTGATGACCTAGGCCCTAACCTAGGGTCTCGAACATGCTCGGGTCCGGACCAAAACGAGCTTGCCCCGGGCCGTGGGCGGGCTTTGGGCAGCCCACGAGCCGCGGGCCATTTCTACATTCCTATCAATGTGCATTTTGACATGTCAATGTGAATATTCACATTGTCAACGGGCCGGGCCGGGCCTACCCCGGGCTGCGGGCAAGCTTCGGGCAGTGGACAAATTTTATACTCCTATCAATGTTAATGTTAACATGTCAATATGAATATTCACATTGTCACGGGTCGGGCCAAGCCCGCCTCGGGCTTCGGGCTGCCCACGAGTTGTGGGCCAATTTTACACTCTTATCAATGTGAATATTAACATGTCAATGTGAATATTCACATTGTCAACGGGCCGGGTCGGGCTCGCCTTGGGCCGCTGGCTAATTTTATACTCTTATCAATGTAAATGTTAACATGTCAATGTGAATATTTACATTGTCAACAGGCCGGGCCGGGCCCGCCCGAAGCCGCCTACGGGCCGTGGGCGGGTTTCGGGCAGCCACGAGGCGCGGACTAATTTTACACTCCTATCAATGTGAATGTTAACATGTCAATGTAAATATTCACATTGTTAACAGGTCGGGTTGGGCCTGCCCCGGGCCGCCCACGTGCCGTGGGCGGGTTTCGTGCAGCCACGGGGCGCGAGCTAATTTTACACTCCTATCAATTGAATGTTAACATGTCAATGTGAATATTCACATTGTCAACGGGCCGGGCCGGGCCTGCCCCGGGCTGCGGGCGGGCTTTTGGCGCCCATGGGCCGCGGGCCAATTTTATACTCTTATCAATGTGAATGTTAACATGTCAATGTGAATATTCACATTGTCAACGGGCCGGACCGGGCCCGCCCCGGGCCGCCCATGGGCCGCGGGTGGGTTTCACGCTGCCACGGGACGCGGGCCAATTTTACACTCCTATTAATGTGAATGTTAACATATCAATGTGAATATTCACATTGTCAACGGGCCGGGCCCGCCCCGACTCGTGGGCGGGTTTCGGGCCGCCCACGGGCCAATTTTACATTCCTACCAATGTAAATTTTAAAATATGAATGTTCACATCATAAAATTACTAACCGTTGAAAAAATATTTATAAAGATATTAAAATTAAATATCAGGGTATAAGTGTCTAAGAAAATAGTGTAAATCAAGAAAAATGATTTCATGTAATAAAACTATACATACATGAGACTAAATGGGTTAAAAAATTCATTCATGGACTTCTTAAGTTAAAACACTTCTAAATGAGATTTATCAATAATTTTCCCAAATTTTATTGTTTAATTTAAATTTTAGCATTGTTGAGTTGTCAAAATGTTTAATAGCCCATTATATTTGGGCTATAACATTTTTACAAGCCTATTTACGCAAGACAATTATTGGGCCATTCATGTAGCCCCTTCTATTCTATGTGCATAAATTATGTAGAAAACACAGAAATAGGAGGAGAAAGATCCTTCTGCTTCTGATCTGGGCTTGATGTTCTAAGGCTCAATTATGTTGCCTCATTATATTATGATTTGATATCAGTGGCAATGGATTGCAAAAACTGACTTTCTGGGTTTTTTTTAGGCCACAGCTTCTCTCCAGTCCAAATCTGGACTGGACGGTGCTGTCCGGCTCTTTGGGGCCCACTACGGGTCGTGTTTCGATAATCTAAACCGTTCAATGTGTAGAACTCGTCGAGTACTATATGCCTGTAAAAAATCACGTTGATCGGATATCGATAACTATATGATCAAATCAGTTTTTTTTGAAAAAAAATGGACGGCAAAAAATAAACGGCTTACAAAAAACTGATTTGATCATATAGCTATTGATATCCGATCAACGTGATTTTTTACAGGCTTATAGTACTCGACGAGTTCTACACATTGTACGGTTTAGATTATCGAAACACGACCCGTAGTGGGCCCCAAAGGGCCGGACAGCACCATCCAGTCCAGATTTGGACTGGAGAGAAGCTGGGCCCTTTTTTTATTTCTTTTTTTTGAAAAAATATGTAAAAAATGTGAGAGATGACACGACCTAAAATAGGTTAAAAGCTGAGAAGTAACTTTTAACTCACTTCCCAAAAGAGGCCTATATCTAGCTTTTCAAGGATTGAAAAACAGATTTTATTCTTCAATTTGCATCCATCATACAAGATGATTCTAGTGTCATTATCAAGTTCAACAATTATAAATTATTATCTATAATATGTCATATCATTTCCTATTATTGATACTAGCGTCCTTTTTAAAGTTGTAAAATTAACATATCCTCGTCTTGTCCCGTCCTACACCTCCACGGTTTTCTCCCACCTAGTATGATTCAAGGTGAGTACTATAAAATTATTCCATACCCTATCCCGTTGTCATCCCTAACTGCTTAGTATAATTAATTTTTGCTCATTTTTATTTTGCCTATTCAAAATGAACATGTAAGACATGATCATTTTTTTTGTCAAAAATCTTGACCGAGATTGTCAATTGAATTAGTTAAAACACAACACAAAATTAAATGATAAAATTATTGCATGGATACATCGATCCTAGACAATTTATTTCCATGGATAATTCTTAATAAATGGTGGGTCTGGCACTGTCAATTTCTTAAACATATATATACACATTTTAAAGGAGTTCAATTTGTTTATATATTATTACAGTGTGAGAATAAAACATTTTCTGTAAATTTGTGTATAATTTTATTTTTAATAATTAATATTCACCATGTTGTAAGTCCCATTTTGCTAAAGGACAAACAGAGGAAATGCATTGACAATCCGTTTGTAAATTAAGAGATTACAAAACTGGGTCAGATTGCAGGGTGCCCGTAGAGGTGTGTGCAGTGTGATTCAAGTGGTTTGAGAGTAAAATTATAAATTGAATGGTGGATTGAAAAATATTTTAATCGATTGTCAAATATTTGTATAATATATAACACTAATTTATATAATATTTTTCATATATATAACACAAATTAATTTTACATAATATATTTCATATATATAACTAATTTGTAATAAATTTTATATCTTAAATCTCTCTCATGCTTATTTTTAATTTGATATTTCATTTGAAGTTTAAAAAAATATATATTAAATATAGTAGAGCAGAGCGGTTTCAGTGGGGATTATAAATTTTAAAGTTTAATCCATTATTTACGGATAGAACGGTGCGAATTGATGTAGATCAGTATAATTTTAACAGATCAGGCAATATTTTGCAAGCCCTAGGTGCATGCATGCATCCGAGAATCTAGCAAAATTTTAGCTACATTATATTATACATTGAAACTTTGTTGTTGAATGGAATCCCAAGCACACTGTTTTGTTATAATTTATATTATTTATATAATTTATATTAGTATGGCCAGCCTTTTGATTTGGAAAAATTACTAGTAAATTCCAAATTGAGAAATGTTAATCTATTTAGTTCTGTGTTTTTTTTTATGAACCATTTGGTCCTATTTAATTAGTAAGGAATATTTACATTTGATTTGGCGTACGTGGAGTTTACACATTTATCCTTTGGTGAGATTTGGTGTGAATCTTTTTGTTGATGTGTTCGTAATGATGTAGAAGGTAATGTTTTAGGTTCCCATTTTTGTGTGTGTGTTTTACGGTGGGTTGTTTTGCAGTGTTGCTGATTTTTTTTTTATTATTATTATTTTTTTTGGTGATGTGATTACTATTTTTTTCGATTTGTAGGAAGTCTGGTGTCCCGTTAAATTCGCAAAACATTTTTCAAATTTTTACATTATGTCTGTCTATGTTGACGTTGCAATAGTGCACGTTAACTTTATCAATAAACATCAACAATATCTTCATATGTATTAGTTATGCTTCATTTACCGATACAACATTACTAGTTCCCATATTGTTTGTATGTTGCTGTTGATTTTTATTGGATGGAGTATGGCAGTCCATTACATTAGCAGACAATTACACTATGCCATATTACCTATTTGTTAATAGTTGTAACTCATTACACTATGGCAGTCCATTTTTTGGTTGGCTGGGTTGATTTTCCATCCACAGTGCGTATTAGGTGTGATTGCCCCGCATTGCACAACGTCCGTCAAACTTTACAAGAGAACAAAATGACAAGAGTTCAACACATTATCGGGTAGTGAAATAACATGGTCGACCCACATCAAATTTAAGTAAAAATGTCAACACGCATCAACAATGTCTGTTGTGCAATTTGAATCATTCCATTGCTAGCAATTGAAAGGTGAGCTGTGTTGTTAAACTTAAATTTAACCATATCCATGCAATGTAATGATAACAGTGTTAACAAAAGTGCTCACCAAAAATGTAATTTATAATCAACCGGCCAAAAATTGTGCACCAACAAAATTATACGTCACTAAATTTGCAACCTAATATTTTCAATGTCATCCAACAAAAAATAGCACAAGAACATCCCATAACATTAAGCACTAACATTGTTTTCTCTCAAACTCTATCGCCAAGCTGGCACCCAAAAAAAATTAAATAAACATGTAGATACTTTTAGATTGGGGGATAGAGGGGAGAGTGTTTGCGTTGCACCATCATAATAACTCAGCGCAGATGTACAAACACATAAGCTTTGCAATGTCTTTCTCATCACGCTCTGTTTTGCCCTTCAACGCTGCAACCAATAGATCTTTTACGAATTTCAAAGATATTCTTCTGACATAGGGGCTTTGTCGTTGCACAAAATTTGACGGGGGTTTAGTCGCATACGACACATCCAATTTGTCCTTCCCACATTACACACCAAATATGAAGTGGATATTGTTATTCCGGAGTGGCAACTTGTACCCTCCAATGTAAAACTTCTCATCATCGGAATTATACGACTGGATTATTCGATGTACAGCTTCATCGCATTTTTTGAATGAATTTGGCTACAATTTATATTCATGGATGGCCTTGATCATCAACCAAAATGGTGTTTTCTTGAGTTGTCGGACGTGCCTATCGTCTAGTTTCACCTCTAGCACGGTTTTGATTACGCCTGCTATGTTTGAATGATACATCAGTCGCAATGGCTCAACGAGGGGTGCCTTCTTCATTCCTGATACAGGTTTTTTGGACTTGAAGGGTAATTTTGATTGTTTTCTGATTGCCAGCCTTGTCAACATGGATGCATTCAGACCAGGACCTCGTGTACTAATAGCAGCCATTTTTTGAGGCATCCACTGCGAAGCTCTACTTGCAACGAATTTCGACAATTAGTCATTAGAGTGGGTTGACAGTACATCGTACGAAAACGGTATGAGCAACAACATAAACAAACATGATAAGGGAAATTTCGAAATAAGTGGAACAAAGTGAAGAGTATGTAATCAATTAATGTCACACCAACATAATAATTACACAAAACTGACGAAAATAACGACATGTCGAAAGGGAACATAATGTGTTGTTAATCGTTCAACTTCAAGTATCACTTTGTCTTCACATTGGGTGTAATGCAAACCAACTAATTAAACGTCAAACCAAATATGTCACACTACTTTTTTAACCAAAAAAAAAAAACAAATACCACGAGTGCATGGATGCATCAACATTTGCTTTTATGTAACCCAAAAGTTTCACCAAACATTGACAGGTCTGCTACATTACTTGGACATGAGGAAACATGTTTTTCCCAAATAATATAGTTGAATGTGCGCATACAACTGGCAAGATTACAACCTCAAACTCACATACATTTATAACCAAACAAATCAAAACATAACAAGGAATTTCATAGAACACATACACACCGTGGAATGACACATTCAACACCTAACCAAGGGGATTTTCATATCCCTACACGTCGGCCATCATATTCTAAACACATCACTAACGCCCCACCCACCAAACCTGACCTCCCACAAACATATAGTTCGGAACGACAACAACATCAACATCAGTTGAGCAATACGCCGATGAACATTGATAACAAATTATGTCACGACCTCCCACAACACAATTCCAAAACAGCATGACAGATAAAACCATATTGCAATTGACTCTTTTTTTCCCCATACAATGTAATTCCACCTTAAAATAGTGGAAACAAACATGGGATATTAATACAACACATTTGTCTATGTGACAATTACACTATCATGCACAAGCAATTTGCAACCGTACAATGTTAACAATGTATCCTGTATGAAAAGGTTAAGTACATAACCGAAATGTCACATTTCGAACAACAACTACAGCAATATCATACCTCAAATCAGGGGATTTCCCCAGTCACAAATCAACAAAATAACATCAACGTACATCACTCATTCCTAAAACAATAACCACAACTCATAAACATTCAAAAAGTCACCATACCTACAAGCAACAACAAAATATCCCATTTACTCTTACATATCCAGTGTGATTGAAACACCAAAATGAATCTTCACAATACAATTTGATCTAAAAATCACATATCACATTACATTAACAACCTAGGGCATGTAATGACGAATGTAATACCGACATTAGGATCATATACGTCAACAATATGGAATTTCATGACACAAACATAACCAAACATCATCCAATTACATTGTCAACTGATACACATCTTCATTGTTCATTGTAATCGACTGAAATCATTGTAGCATCGTAATCGGCGTATCTGAAGGGAGAACACTTTTCACTACGTATGTACTTCAGTCTACGGGGAAGACGACGACAAAATCTTGCTGGCAGAGGGTAATCAAATAGCGATTAACGTGGTTCATCAACGAAGAGGTTCATGCAATTAGGGTTCCAGCCACAAACTCAAATGTGGAATTTGACAAAACAAGTTCTCAGAAAACTCAAAAATATCTAGGGTTTCAATTGTCTAGAATAGAAATGTCTCCAATGTGGGCATGTCTCTAAACAATGTTTACATATGAAGATCGAAACATTCGATCAAAAACGAGAGAAAACAAAAACAATTCCTATAGTAGGCTTTATGTCCACTAGTGTAATTTCACCCACAGCAAAAAAAAAAAAAAAAAAAACCCACAAAAGCCCCCATTAAACACATCAACACGAGCGTTGATGAGGAAATATGTGTCAATTTGTATGTTTTAGGACTTTTCGGTTCAACAAATAAATTGCAGAACTAACTGATGTACACGTTTACAAAATGGGATTTATTAGTGCTTTATCCTTGAAGGACTATTATAGAATAATGGATTATGTTCGGTGGTGGTTTCAAAAATTTTATTCATGGTATCATGTAAAATATTAATACATTATAATTACCAAAAGCAGTGTTGTGCTATGTGCAAATACACAAAATAAAAAATAAAAAATATACTAACCGTAATTCAACCAAAAATTTCAATTGAACAACAAAGATTACCATCTATACATTTTTAAAATTCAAAAAGTAAAGATTTTTTAACTTATTTTTCAAATTATGTAAAAACAAGGTTATTGAATACGTTTTTTGAAAATATGTTTGGCATGCTTTCAAATTTCCTAGATTTTGTAGTTGAAATCTGTTAAAAATCGAAGTGTAGAGAAAATGTGATTGCTAACAAACTTTTTATTAAAATGTTGTAATCGAATACATTTTCTTCGATGCATGAATAAAATAGGAAATTAGAAAGTATGGTCATTAACTATGCTTTCACATAGTTTACAAAATAAATTTTCAAAAAAATACCCAAAATTTTAAAATAAATGTATTAATAGTAAGAATATAGTATATAATGAGCAACAATAATCATACCTCACTTACCATTATTTTATAGTTTTGTATGGAATTTCAAAGGCTAATGTTAAAAATATTTTTTATTTTTTGGTTGGCTGATGGGATCAACTAACCTCATTCTAAACAACCCTGGGCTGCCCCTAATTTTGTTAGATTATGTTTAGTGAATGATTAGAGATTAGAATATGCTTAATCAAACTAAATCAAACTGTGCCATATATTAATTAAATGGGATCAATCATCTTTATCATTCCACTTGGTCAAGACTTATAAATTCAACTATATCAAATAAATTCATATAATTTCTTGCTTTTGTCAATGACAATAAATTCAGTTAAATTAAATAAATTCATATAAACTTTCCGGCCTCATTCCATGTTTGATCATCACTCTTTCTTACTGTTACACCTATGTATATTTGTTGTACACAACCAAATCATCTTAGCTTGCTTTATTTCAATTTATCTTTAATTAATACTACTCCTATCATTTTCTGAATATATTAATTTCTAATTTTATTTTTCTTAATTTTTCCATACATCCATTTAAGAATAGAGTTTTTTGACTTAAGGAACTAACCAATTAGAGTTTTCTTCTTTTTTCTTTTTTTTTATTTCTTTAAAAATTAACAAATTAACAAAATTAGTTTGGGAGTTTGGAGCTCCCATAATCAATATTCTTAAAAAGTCCTCTTTCCTTATGTACATAGATGGATTCATCTATATCCATCACCCACAACTCCCACATCTATATTCATCCATATCCATCACCTATAACTCCTACAACTCCCACATATAATCAAATGTAGTGTTTTCTCAAAGTATCAGGATCCTCTGAAGTTTCCCCCCTTAAGTGATCTCTGAAGTGGAGTGATCCAACGGCTCAAAATGTAACTAACCAAAACAATGTCGTTTTGGTTAGTAATTTCAAAAAAATAAAATAAAATAAAATTTGCTTTCATTCAAAATTCCAATTATTTCCACCAGTATAACAGAGCTGTGTGGCGGGAGTGCGAGAAAGGGAGAAGAAGACAGAGAGAGAAGAGAGGCAGGAGTGTCATCCAGCCGTTGCCGCCGTCCAGTCGTTGCCGCCGTCGCTGAGGTGTGGGAACATTTCATTCATCCCTTTTGAATACAAATTCTGTAAATGATTGTACAAATCATACAAATCTGATAATGTATTTTTAACATATATATTTCATTAACATATATATTTCTATTTTTGATGATGTATTTTTAACATTGTACAAATCTATACAGATATAATCCCCCAATCTCTGCACTTTATTTTATTTTTATGGAAGCAACCATGATTTTCTTGGTTGAACTAGCTATACATATATATAATTATATAGATATATACATATATAATCCAAAAACCATGGCTCCTCCCTTCTTTCAATTCACTACCATGAAAACCAACACACATACATACTTCTATTTATATACATTATTTAATAACGAAGTATCTTTGACTGCAATAAAATATGAATATACTTTATTTATCTATCGCTTACCATTTTCTTTTTTATTTTAATTTTTTTTTTCTGAATCTCCCAATCAAACTTAAGAAGCACAGCATTATGTTGACGCAAAACGAAATCCGCATTTGCTTAGTAGATGAAAGTGGATTGCGTGGGCCATGTGAGTTGGCAAGTGAATGAAGATTGATTTAATGATTTGGCCTTTATTAAAATAATCAAAACTACTCGTTCTGTGACAAATGGATTTGAATTATTAAAATACCCAGTTTTTAAATTGAAACATGATGTGATTTACACGGTATTGGATTAAAAAAATTGCAAAGGAATTTAAAAAAAGAAAGAAAAAAATATATGAAATTAAATAAAATATAAATATATTGTATTTATCTATCGCTTATCATTTTCTTTTTTATTTTAAATTTTTTTTCTAAATCTAACAATCATACTTAGGAAGCGCAGTATTATGCTGAGGCAAAAGGAAATCCGTGTTTGCTTAGTCAATGAATGTGGATTGCGTGGGCCATGTGAGTAGGCAAGTGAATGAAGATTGACTTAATGATCTGGCCTTTATTCAAATAATAAAAACTAATCGTTCTTTGACAAATGGATTTGAATTATTAACATACCTAGTTTTTAAATTGAAACATGATGTGATTTATGCTGTATTTAGTTAAAAAAATTGCGAAGGAATTTAACAAAAGAAACAAAAAAATATATAAAATTAAATAAAATATAAATATGTTTTATTTATTTATCGCTTATCATTTTCTTTTTTATTTAAATTTTTTTTTCTAAATCTCCCAATCAAACTTAAGAAGCGCAGCATTATGTTGAGGCAAAAGGAAATCAAAGTTTGCTTAGTTGATGAATGTGGATTGCGTGGGCCATGTGAGTTGGCAAGTGAATGAAGATCGATTTAATGATTTGGCCTTTATTCAAATAATCAAAACTACTCGTTCTGAGACAAATCGATTTGAATTATTAAAATACCCAGTTTTTAAATTGAAACATGATTTGATTTACGCTGTATTTGGTTAAAAAAATTGCGAAGGAATTTAAAAAAAGAAAGAAAAAAATATTTAAAATTAAATAAAATATGAATATACTTTATTTATCTATCGCTTACCATTTTCTTTTTTATTATAATTTTTTTTTCTAAATCTCCCAATCAAACTTAAGAGGCACAGCATTATACTGACGCAAAAGGAAATCCACGTTTGCTTAGTTGATGAATGTGGATTGCGTGGGCCATGTTAGTTGGCAAGTGAATGAAGATCGATTTAATGATTTGGCATTTATTCAAATAATCAAAACAACTCGTTCGGCGACAAATCGATTTGAATTATTAAAATACCCAGTTGTAAATTGAAACATGATGTGATTTACGCAGTATTTAGTTAAAAAAATTGCGAAGGAATTTAAAAAAAGAAAGAAAAATATATAAAATTAAATAAAATATAAATATATAAAATTAAATTAAATATAAATATATTTTATTTATCTATCTCTTATCATTTTCTATTTTATTTTAATTTTTTTTTTCTAAATCTCCCAATCAAACTTAAGAAGCGCAGCATTATGTTGAGGCAAAAGGAAATCCACGTTTGGTTTGTTGATGAATGTGGATTGCGTGGGCCATGTGAGTTGACAAGTGAATGAAGATCGATTTAATGATTTGGCCTTTATTCAAATAATCAAAACTACTCGTTCTGCGACAAATGGATTTGAATTATTAAAATACCCGGTTTTTAAATTGAAACATGATGTGATTTACGTTATATTTGGTTAAAAAAATTGCGAAAGAATTTAAAAAAGAAATAAAAAATATATAAAATTAAATAAAATATAAATATATTTTATTTATCTATCGCTTATCATTTTCTTTTCTTTTTTAAATTTTTTTTCTAAATCTCCCAGTCAAACTTAAGAAGCGTAGCATTATGCTGAGGCAAAAGGAAATCCGCGTTCGTTTAGTTGATGATGTGGATTGAATGGGCCATGTGAGTTAGCAAGTGAATGAAGATCGATTTAATGATTTAGCCTTTATTCAAATAATCAAAACTACTCGTTCTGAGACAAATCGATTTGAATTATTAAAATACCCAGTTTTTAAATTGAAACATGATATGATTTATGCTGTATTTTGTTAAAAAAATTGCGAAGGAATTTAAAAAAAGAAAGAAAAAATATATACAATTAAATAAAATATGAATATACTTTATTTATCTATCGCTTACCATTTGCATAAAAAGAAATTAGCAATTCATTGGATTTTGATCTTCTTTCACTGTGTAATATTAAAACCCAAAAGATGTAAAAAAAATTTGCATTCCTTTAATGTTATATGTTATGTCTGGAGTTGCATTTTACATTATCAGATGGAATGTGCATTGGGGCTTTTTAGTTGTATTATGTTAATTTTTCTTATGTTATTTTTCAAACATTTTAGATCTCTTACATTTCATTCATCCCTTTATTTTGTTTGTTTTTGTTGTTTAATTTTGATTTTGTATGTTCACATGTTGATTATAAAAAAATTAAGGAATTTGTGTTAAATCTGGATCATTGAAAACATAATTTACCATTGAAGGGATTTGTTCCCCTTTGTTTATATAATCTAATATGATTCAATTCTTGTAGTATTTTTATTTAGTTTGTATTATTTTGCAAACATAATTTACAGTTTCTATGCTAATATTGGGCACTGTTTTTTTTTTTATTTTAAGTGACTTGGCACATTGATATGGAACCTAACAATGTTGAGAATGACGGGGGTGATTGTGATTGGAAGCTTAGAGTTCACATGACATTTGATACAGAACAAGAAGAATATAATTTCTATAATGCTTATGGAGGAAGGCTGGGCTTTAATATTAGAAGGGGTTTTGTAAACAAAAACAAGGAGGGGTAAATCACTTCAAGGCTATTTGTTTGTAATAAGGAGGGGTTTCGGGGTGTCGACAAGCGAGATCCATTAACAAAAAATCCTAGCCAGGAAGTGAGGACTGGTTGTCAAGCCCGACTTATCATTAAGTGGGATAGGAATATTCATAATTTTTTTGTTGGTGAGTTTGTTGAACAACATAATCATATTTTTGTACCAACAGAATGTACGCATATGTTACCATCCCAAAGAAAGATATCTACATCACAGGCAACCGAAATAGATTTAGCCGAAAAATCTGGAATCCGACTTAATGTTGTATTTGAGCTCATGGGTAATGAAGCTGGTGGAAGGGAGTCGCTTGGGTTCACAAAAGTGGACCAAAAAAATTATTTGAGAACGAAGAGACAAAAGAGTTTAGCTTATGGGGAGGCAGGTAGCATTTTGCAATATTTTCATGAGAAGACATTGGAGAATCTATCTTTTTGTTACTCGGTCCAATTAGATAGTGAGGAGCAGATTACAAACATATTTTGGGCCGATGCTCAGATGATCATGGATTATGGGCAATTTGGTGATATTGTGACTTTTGATACTACTTACAAGTTAAATAGTGCACATAGACCATTTGCGTCTTTTGTTGGATTTAACCATCATAGGGAAACTGTTATATTTGGCACAGCTTTGATGTATGATGAGACTGTTGATTCTTTTATATGGCTTTTTAGAAGATTCTTGGAGGCAATGTCAAGTAAGGCTCCGAAAACAATTTTTACGGATCAGGATGCTGCAATGGCTAAGGCCATACCAATTGTCATGCCTAACGCAAAACACCGCCTTTGCACTTGGCATTTGATGCAAAATGCATTAAGGCATGCAAATTCTATCTTCAAGGATATGGAGGTGAAGGATAAGGGGATGAAGAGTGTTTTATCCAAATTTATGTACGACATTGAGGATGAGGATGATTTTACGTTAAAATTTGAGGAAATGCTTGACAAGTATGAAGTGTGAGATAATCATTGGTTGAAGTTAACATTTGGGGTCAAGGAAAAATTGGGTTGGCCATATGTTAGAAATGCATAGGGTGCGGGTATGAGTAGCACCCAACTTAGTGAATCCTTTAATGCATTCTTGAAGGATTTCATTTAGTCTGATCATAACTTAATGCAATTTTTCATGCATTTTGATCGAGTTCTTTGTGAGAAGAGGTACAAAGAGTTACAAGCCGAATATGCTCTATGCCAAAAGTTGCCGAGGGTGAATATTAAAGTGAAGATTATGGAGCAAGCTGCAGATGTTTATACAAATAAAATTTATGAAGAATTTCAAGATGAGTATGTCAAGTCCCTTGAAGTAAACATTGAAGAAAATGAAATTTGTGGTGAGAGTACCATTTATACGGTTCTTGATAGTGATGGTGTAAAGGTGAGGAAAGTGAGAGTGGAGTGTGATGGTTCACTCACTTGCAATTGTAGGAAGTTTGAAATGAAAGGCATTTTGTGTAGTCATTGTTTGAAGATCCTTAGAGAGACCCTCAAATTCAAAAAGATTCCTTCCCAATATATTCTCAAGAGATGGACTAAAAAAGCAAGAGCTGAAAATGTGAAAGATAGGTGTGGGCATGATATTAAGGTTGATATAAGATTGCATCAAACTTCACGCTTTAGATCATTGATGGCAATTTTCAGAGCAGTATCGTGTAGAGCTTCCGAAAGTGAGGAAACATATAACTTGACGGTAGAGAAAGCGGATGACTTAATTGCAAACATTGAAAGCATGTTAAGCGCAAAATTCAATATGCCTTTTTCAGATACTATTGAACTAGAAAACCCTCCCGACACATGCCTTGAAAGCTTTGAAGTGGATGGTGTAGCGGATACAAATGTAGTTCAAGCAAAAGGACTCAAACGAAGAGAGTGCACTAGCAAGGGACGAAGGCGGACAAAAGGAGGTTTGGAGCTTGCGTTGGCAAAGAAAAATAAAACAAGTTCACATAATGCTTCTCAAACTCCCATGTCTATTGCTCTTCAACCTAGTTCACATAATGCTTCTCAAACTCCCATGTCTGTTGCTCCTCAACCTAGTTCACATAATGCTTCTCAAACTCTCATGTCTGTTGTCCTAAACCTCCTCCCTTATTTTCGGCGAGTGCTCCTGAACCACCTCCCTTGTTTTCGTCGAGTATTCCTCAATCAGCTTCTTTATTTTCAATAAGTGCTCCTCAACTTCCTCCATTCTCGACATGTGTTCCTCAAGTTAATGCTTCGTCTTCTCAATTTATGTATCCCGCCTATGATGTAAGTTAGTTTAATAAAAAGTTTTATTATGTTTATTTGTAAATATTTTGTACCATTTTAAATTTATATGTGTTTGTTATTGTTGCAGCCAAGTTTTCTTTGTCACAATATGCCTTTTTCAATGCCATCGATGTATTCCGTCCATGGAAGCTATCAAGCCTTGCTTAACAATGCAAGAGGTTGTGACTCGCAAGCCTCAAATAGTCTTGCATGTAGTCAAGTAATTTATTTTTTGCCTTTCCTCTTTTATTTTGCCATTCATTCATTTAAAGTTCCATTTTATTTTATGGTTCTTTTTATATATTTGTTTTCTTTTTTAGGTACTATATGGGCATGGGCGTGGTCGTGGGCGTGCGAATGTGGATCACAAGTCAATATTGTAGCGTTAATTTTTTTTGTTGGATATGTAACATTGAACACTTTTCATGTGAATGTAGAAATTTGTGAAATTTGTAAACTTTTTTGTTAGATATGTAATATTGAAGACTTGGCAGATTTTGGTGCTGAAATTTGTGTTGATATGTTGCTGAAATATGTGCTGAAATGGGGCTAAAATTTGTGTTGATATGTTGCTGAAATTTGGTTGAAATGGTGCTCAAATTTATGCTGATATGTTGCTGAAATTTGGTTAAAATGTTGCTGAAATTTGTGCTGATATGTTTGTGAAATTTGGGCTGATATGTTGCTGAAATATGTGCTGAAATGGTGCTGAAATTTGTGCTGATATATTGCTGAAATTTGTGTTGATATGTTGCTGAAATATGTGCTGAAATGGTGCTCAAATTTGTGCTGATATGTTGCTGAAATTTGGTTGAAATGGTGCTCAAATTTGTGCTGATATGTTGCTGAAATATGTGCTGAAATGGTGCTCAAATTTGTGCTGATACATTGCTGAAATTTGGTTAAAATGGTGCTCAAATTTGTGCTGATATGTTGCTGAAATTTGTGCTGATATGTTGCTGAAATATGTGCTGAAATGGTGTTCAAATTTGTGCTGATATGTTGCTGAAATTTGGTTGAAATGGTGCTCAAATTTTGTTGAAATGGTGCTCAAAGTTGTGCTGATAATTGTGCTGAAATGGTGCTCAAATTTGTGCTGAAATTGTGCTCAAATTTGGTTGAAATGGTGCTCAAATTGTTACATGTGTTCTAGAGAAAGGATTATTTCACCATTCACCAATGACAGATTGCTTGATTCCCCCCCCCCCCCCCCCCTAAAATCAACTCAGACCAACTTTGTTGAAAAAAACTATACCCCTAATCAATCATGAGAACATTGTAAATTTACCTATTTGATTTCTTTCTACATTCGTCAAACGTATTGAATTTAATTTTTTTTTTTTTTTTAAATGTACTCGACTAGGGAAGTGGTGTTGTGATGTCATTAAGGTTTCTTGTTCTTCTCATTTCATCACCAAATAAAGAGAACACTAATAAGTTCCTTCCAGTACATTTCTATTCCTTCAATCCCAGCATACAAAAACCACCTCATAGAACAACAAATGCATAACCTAATCCTCAAATGATGAGGATTTTACATAAACTAAAAGCACAAAAAACAGTAACATACCATACCAACAATCCAAACCAATAATCCAAACAAATAAACAAAGTCAACAACCAACTTAATTTACACATAATATTTAGTTTACAAAAGGCGAAGTCCAAATCCGAATTTAAATTACACTTAATATTTAAACAACAAAAGAAGTCCAAATCCAAATAACATCATTACAATGGCGTAATGCAACTTTTCCCGAAGTTGTCTAATCTCTACAACCATTTGTTTACTTTCTTTCGTAAACTTTGTAACCATCTCTTTCAGCTCATCATTAGATACAATCAGTTCGTTGACCAAAGGGTTGATATTACAATTTTCGTTGTTTTTCTCCCTTATCATCTTCAACCATTGACGCTGCTTATGTACAGGCATCCACCACTCAAAGAAGCCGCATTCATTGGTGTTGTTTAAAGGGCAAGCAAAGTATACCATCCCTGGATTGTCTTTTGACTCTGAAATCCTGAATGCTACTCTCACCCCGCAACGACATTTTCGATTTCTAAACTGAATTTCACTAATATCACTCACAGATGCATTTGATGTTGACATTTTTTTACCTAACATAACAACAATGGAACAGCAATGAGTAGGACTCAAATTCTAAATCACTTGAAATGGGTAATGGGAGTGAATCCTGCCATCTATAAAGGTAAATAAGTACATGAAATGGGCAATGGGAGTAGGGAATTTATAAATATTGAGTCAAGCAAATCTCAAGTAACATGATATGGTGTAACACAATGATAACATAATCTATATCATCAATCAGATTTCTCCATCTGATTTGGGTTTTTCCTCAAAATAATACACTACAATTACTTTTAAGAACTACATGGTACACTAAAGATCAATTATCAAATCAGCTCCACAAGAAAATAAAATAACAGTTTTGATATTAAAAAAAATAAATTTTACAAGGGAATGTGATTAAATCCACAAGAATAATCCCAACAAAAGTTTCAGCATAGAAAGTTTCATCACCATCAAACCATTCCTCATTCTGTTAAATGACCTTAAGCTACCAATGTAACTGGAGAAACAAACAAATTATAACTAAACTCCGTACTAGTGCACATTGCCAGACTTCATTATAAGAAACAAATCCAATTTAAGCAATCCCAATCTATAGAACCCACCAAGATTTTGGCACAAAATGTTACAAACTTTATAGCTTTATTCCAAATCTAATCCACATAGTTCAAATTAACAACTCATCCAGGCACAACCTCACATCAAAGTAATCAGATTCACAAAGATTTCATAGCTGAACCTCACAGCAACAAAGTCAACGCAAATCATAAAATTGACAATATAACATCAACAAGAGCGCAATTAACCAAATGGGTCACCATAGATTCAACTTTGGATTAACAAAACACTACATACACAAAGATTCTTGTATAAACTAATCCAAAAGTAGAATTAGATACTCACGCAAAGGGAGAGGGCTCAACAAAACAAACACATCATAAACTTAATCAATAATAACTAATATGTTTAGGCTGATAGTTGAGCTTAAGCAGAAGAATCAGTAATATGGTTCATGTTGACTACTTTAACAAGGATTGATTTTGCATTAAAACCTCAAATGGAGCAAAATATAAAATGTGTTGAATAAACACCATTTGCAACAAACATCATGATCACATTTAGAATGACAGAGTGTACCTTAGATCCAATTTTGCTTTCCTAGCTAATGTGAGGTTTTGATTTAAAGAAATCAAAGAACCAATGAAGCAAAGAACACACGTTCAGATTTTGCATTTACAGAGAACACACATTCCCTAACACCAAATAAACAATCCCTAGTGCTCACATTTGTAGAGATAAATAAACATATAATCAATCCACATTTCTCTATTAAACCAGATTTTCTTGAAAACACGAAGAAGAAAATTAAAGAAACTTTAATCAAAGTCAACATTGACATTCGGTAGCCAAGTTCAGATTTTTCCTAATTTTTGGATTCAAAGCCCTAATATTTTAAGTTTGGAGGATGAATGAACCTGTGCTTTTTTCCTTCAATCTGTTGGAGTATGGCGGACAGCGGCATGGCAACAGAAGCTGCGTGGCAGCGGCGAGTCGGGGGTGGATCGGAAGCTCCTCCTCTCAGCCCTTTTCGTTCTCTCTCTCTCTCTCTCTCTCTCTCTCTCTCTCTCTCTCTCTCTCCCTGTAATGCTTCACATATCAAATCTGAGGCAATTTTGAATGAAAGCAATTTTTTTTTTTTGAAATTACTAACCAAAACGACGTCGTTTTGGTTAGTTACATGTTGAGCCGTTGGATCACCCCACTTCAGGGATCACTTCAGGGGGGGAAACTTCAGAGGATCCTAATACTTTCTCAAAAGGCTCCAAAAACTTATTCCTAAATTCTCATAATTTTAGAAAAATAAAAAAATACGTGGCATCTTCCTTCACTTCTCTTCCTACTATTTAGGCTTTTTCACTCTCTCCCTATAATAAAATATAAAATAAAAATAAAATAATAAAATATTCATTTATATCCATATTCATCTATATCCATCACCCACAACTTCCACATCTATATTCATCCATATCCATCACCTACAACTCTTACAACTCCTACATACACGTTTTTGTATTCAATTTATTCCATATTTCAGTCAAATTCAATCATTCTCTTTCATCTACCCATCTTTTTTTTTCTTTCATCAACCTATCTTTTCTCAAACTAACTCATCATCTTCATTATTATATTTTGCAAGTTTGATGATCTGCAAAAATTATATTATCTTCCCCATTGCTACATTTTCTAAGTTTAATGATCTGTAAAAATTATTACAAGGTCGGTGTAATATTATTTTGTACTTTATATCTTTGTGTATATATATATTTCTTTTCCTCAATATTTTTCAATTCATCTACACATCTTTTCATCTGCTCCATTTTTATGCTCCCAATATTATTTCTTATTTTATATGCATTTTTTTTCAATGTTTATTATTTGTGTGTACATATTTCTTTTTCCCAATACTTTTCAATTCATCTTCATATCTTAATCAGATTTGGTTTGCTTTCTTTTTCCTAATATTTTTCAGTTAATCCACACATCTTTTCATCTTCTCCATTTGTATACTCCTAATATTATTTCTTACTTTATATGCATTTTTCCAGTGTTCATTACTTTTGTGTGTATATATTTCTTTTTGTCAATATTTTTTAGTTCATCTACACATCTTTTCATCTTATCCATTATTACATTTTGCATAGTTTGGGCTTACTTACTTTTTAATTTGTGGTTTGCATTTATTTTTCAATTTAATCAGATTTGATTTGTTTCTTCTCATATAACAATGTTGATATCTTCTTCGACTTTTATAAATTCTCTCATTTACATATCAAAAGTAGTTCACCTAAAATTCAAGAAAATTAGATGTCTATCACATAACTTAAATAAATTAAAATAAATCTCACTCTCAATTAAACAAATTAATAAAAAAATATAAACCTACAAAAATGTATCCAATATCTATCACGTTATTTTAAATAAATAAAAAAAATTCACAATTATCTGTAACTTAAATATCACATAACGACTTAAATAAATTAATAATAAAAATATAAACCACAAAATATATATCTATATATAAATTACAAATATCCAATGTCTATCATATTATTTAAAAAAAAAAAACTCTATGTAACTTAAATAAATTAAAAACATATATAAAATTATAAATATCCAATGTCTATCACGTTATTTAAAATTTAAAAAAAAAAAAAAAAAAAACATCCCCAAGTCTTATTCATACAATTTACTCATGCATATCCATCACCCACAATTCACTCAATCAGATATCTATCACGTAAAATCCAATACAAATCCACAAAAGGCATTGCTTTGTGTTTATTTTGTAATTTAAAAAAAATCTTAAAATAAATTTAACAATAAATCAAAATAGAATACTCTTTTTCCTTTGTGTTTTTTTTTTTTTTTTTTCCCATGCACAACAATAATTTGGTCACTATCTTTTTCTTATTTTAAAATTATTGTGTTATCATTTTTTTTACAAAAAGTTACATTAGCTCCTCAATAGATGGATGTTGTATAGTACATTTGTAATTTTATATTTTTTATTCTTTTTTATAGATACATTTACAATAAACAATGATACTTACTGAGATTTTTTACTTTATGTAATTGTATGTCAAATGTGTTAAATTCATTATGCAGATAAATATGCGGCATCCTCTAAATTTGCGTCGTAATCATTGTTTGGCCATGTAAAATGCCATAAATGAATTTCAAACTATACCTCATAAAAAGAATTTACAAATAGAAAATATTGATGATTGGAAAATCAAAATATGCCGGGCAATGCAAAACTTAGGGGGAAAAAAATAAGTAAAAAAAATTTGATGGAAACAATATTACTATCAAGCTGGAATAAAGTAAAGGGAACAATTTTTCAAAAGCACGAAATCAAAGATGCCTCAGACTTAATGGATGTTTAACGGAAGAGGAGCGTGAAGTCCATCATCTGTGGATTAAACTTAAGTAAGAGCGGATGATTCCAAATTTAACAGTACAAGAGCATATGTTATATAAAGAGCAAGTGTTTTTATAAGCTTACGAAAAAAGGTTTTCAGTCTCACATTATAATATTAGTTTATGCTATAGTTAACTCATTTCCAACCTCAAGGCCTATACAAGATATTCATAAAAATATATATATAAAAAGACTTTCCAGACATGAGAGCATTGATAGTTACGTTGGAGGAAATTAAAAATTATATAATTTGTTTACAAGCATTGGATGAATTAGAGCAACTCATTGGTAATGAAAATAATAAAGTGGAACAACAACAACAAAACAATAGTTGTGAAGAGTGATGAAAATATAAATCTCTTTCTATTGATTCAATGATTCAAATATACACAACTCAAGATATTATATAGTGCAAGTACTCTAACTAACTCAGTTAACAAGCAACTCTAACTTCCTAACAAACTTTACTACTGTATCTATAACTGTTACAGATATTATATGGAGAACATCTAGTGAAACATGACTGTGACAGATGGGATATCAATGTTGACTTCTCCTCTAACTGTGATTGCAGCTTTGGCTCTTCCTCTAACTGTGATTGTGGCAACTGAGTATAAATCTTAGCAATCCTCTGCAAGTTGATGGAGCAAGGCTGTACGAGAAGCTTGTCTTTCAAATAAAGGAAACAAGAGGTAGAAAGAGGTTTGGTGAATGTTTCAGCCACCTGGTCTGTGGTAGAAACATACTTCAAAGCAATCTGTTTGGCAACAACTTTATCTCGAATAAAATGACAATTGATTTCTATATGTTTAGAACGAGAGTGGAAAACTGGGATTAAAAACCAAGGCCATAGTAGAGAGGTTATCACACCAGAGCTCAAGAATTGAAGATGAGGTAATATGCATGTTTGTCAGTAACTATTGCAACCAAGTTAATTCATCAGTGGCATTAGCAAGGCCCTATACTCAGCCTTAGTAGATGATCAAGAAACAATGGATTGTTTTTTAGCACTCCAAGAAATTAGATTAGAACCCAAATATACACAGTGACCTGAAGTGGATTTTCGATCAATACTATCTCCAGCCTAGTTTGAATTAGAAAAAGCATGAAGAAAGAAGGGACCAGAAGTGAATTGCAGACCATGGTGAAGAGTACCTTTCACATATCTCAACAATCGTTTGACAGGTTGAAAATCAGCATTAGTAGGAAGATTCATATGCTGGCATGCCTGGTTAACAGCTAAGGCTAAATCAGGCCTGGTAATGGTGAGATACTGCAAGCCACCAACAATATTCCTATACAGAGAAGGATTAGAAAATGGAAGACCATCTAAAGAAGAAGAAGAAGCTTTGATAGTTAAAGAGGTAGAGCAGGGTTTACAATCAGTTAAACCAGCTTTGTGAAGAAGCTCAGTTGCATACTTAGCTTGAGATAAGAAGTAACCATGAGACAAGGTTTGAACTAAGATGCCCAAGAAATAGGACACAGTACCCAATTCCTTCATAGAGAACACAGTATGCATATGTTGAATAAACTGTGTAAGAAAAGAAGGATCACTACCAATGACTAGGATATCATCAACATAGACTACAAGAATGAGAAGACTGGTGGAAGTATGCTGAACAAAGAGAGAGGAATCTGAATGACTATTAGCAAAACCTTGAGAAAGAAGAAACTTAGAGAAAGTAGAATACCAAGCTCGAGGAGCTTGTTTAAAACCATATAAGGCTTTCTTGAGCTTGCACACTTGGTGGGAAGACTGAACAAAACCTGGAGGTTGCAGCATATACACTTCCTCATCTAATGTGCCATAAAGAAAGGCATTAGAAATGTCTAATTGATGAATATGCCAATGGAAATGAAGAGCCAAACAAAGAAAAATACGAATTGTAGGCTGCTTAGCCACAGGGCTAAAAGTTTCATGAAAGTTAACACCGTCTTGTTGAAGATATCCCTTTGCCATCAATCTGACTCTATACCTAGCCACAGAACCATTAAAATTACGCTTGATTCTATACACCCATTTACAACCAATAGTTGTTTTATGAGAAGGAAGAGACACAAGATCTCAAGTGCGCTGTTGCTGCAAGGCTTGAAATTCTTCCTGCATAGCAGTAAGCCACACAGGAGAAACTAAGGCAGCCTGAATAGTAGGAGGTTCAGATTGAAGATAAGAAGAGGAGGAAGAGGATGTGGTTGTAAGACACAAAGGAGATTTGGTTTTAGACCGAGTGAGCATGGGATGAACATTAGAAGAAGGCAAGGAAGGAACAAGATTAGAAGGCAAACCAGAAGGTGGAGGAAGATCAATAGGAATAGAAGTAATAGGAATAGCATGAGAAGGTGGAGAAAAACTCAGAGGAGAGGATAATGAAGATTGAGGAATAGAGGAATGAGAATGAGAAGACAATTGGGAAGAAGAAGAAGAAGAAGAAGCAGATGAAGAAGAAACAATGGGAACCTCAGAGGAAAGAGAAGAAGGTCAGAAAAAATGATGAATATGATTCAAGGAGATAGGAGGAGATGAAGAGGAAAGATCAGAAGAAGCAAAACGAAAGCATGATTCATTGAAGATGACATGTCTAGAGACAAATGACTTGCCACTGAGATGATCTAAACATCTATAGCCTTTAACAGTAGGATGGCAACCTAAAAAGACACAAGATAAGGACTTAGGTTGGAGTTTGTGAGTAGTGTAAGGTTTTAACCAAGGAAAACACTGGCAACCAAAGACCTTGAAGAAAGAAAAATCTGGACGTGTTTTAAAAAGGACCTGAAATGAAGATTGATTGGAAAGAACAGAACTAGGCAGTCTATTGATTAGGAAAACTGTTGTAGCAACAATATCAAACCAATATTTCAAGGGAAGAGAAGATTGATGAAGAAGAGTGATAGCAGTTTCAGTGATATGGCGATGCTTCCTCTCAGCAACACCATTATGTGCTTGTGTATAAGGACAACTAGTTTGATGAACAACACCATGAGAAGAGAAAAGAGAAGCAACCTTCTTGTTAACAAATTCGGTACCTCCATCAGTTCTTAAAATTTAGGAGAAGTATGAAACTGATTTTCAGCATAGACTTTAAACTCAAGCAATTTTTCATAGACTTCACTTTTAAAATGCAAGGGATAGATCCAAGTGAATCTACTATAATCATCAACAAACAAAACATAAAATCAAAATGTAGCATTATCAACAGTAAAAGGTCCCCATACATCAGTGTGAACAAGAGAAAGAGGACTGTCACTAGAAGAACAAGATAATTTGAAAGGAAGTCTATGACTCTTAGACACATAGCAGTCAGTGCAGGCTATGGTTTTATTAAAACTTTTTTGATTTGGAAGATGTGGTGCCAAATGTTGTGGCTTGAGAACAGAGGGATGCCCCAATCTTTAATGCCACAGCAAAATCAGAGATTGGATAGACTGAACCAGTGGAAACAGTGAAAGACTGAAAAGCTTGTGGTTGCTTGGGACAGATAGAAGATGATGGAGACAACTGATAAAGACCATTGATATTTGAGCCTTTATGCAGGACATGTTTCGTGTGTTTGTCCTGAATGACAAAAGAATCAGAATAAAAAATAACAAAACAGTTATGATCCTTGGTTAATTAATGAACAGATAAAATATTGGATGATATAGAAGGAACATGCAAAAGATTGGAAAGATGAAAAGAAAATTGAGGTGTTGGAAAGACACTATTTCCAATATATTAAATGGGCAAAACTGAGCCATTTCCCACTGTAACCTGATCTGAGCCCTGATAAGCTTGATATTAATGAAGATTGGTCAAATCATGTATAAAATGAGTTGTGGCTGCTGAGTCAATGTACCAAGGAGGAACAAGAGAATCTGAAGATGAAGAAGATACAGCAGCAACATAGGCCCTTGGAGAAGCAGTTGAAGAAGGTTGATAATGTAGATCAAGTTGATACCAACAGTCCAAAGCAAGATGACCTGATTTGCCACAGATCTGACAAACAGATGGAGAAGAACCAGGATAAGCTGATTTAGATCTATTGTTAGAAAATCGATTATTAGATCTGTTGCCACGAAAATATCTACCACCTCTGCCTCCTCTGTACTGAGATCTACCACTAAAATTACTGCGAGGATGTGATCCAAGAATAGAGTGTTGTGCTTCAAAAATAGAACTTGAATCAAAACCAGAACCAAAAGTGGTTTGGTTGTTGAATAAGCAACATGCAAATCAGTTTTAGAAGAATGCTTGATCTTGTTTTCGATATGAATCTCTTCTGAGCCAAGTAAGGAACACAACTCTTCCATAGAGACAACATTAGATCTAGTACGAATCGATGTTTTAAATGCATCATATTAATCTGGTAAGCCATTTAAGGTATGAAGAATAAGATCTTCATCATCAACTTTTGTACCAGACAAAGCTAACTGATCTGAGACTTTTTTGATCTGTGAAAGATAACAATCAATTGAAGAAGATTGCTTTCGAATCGTACGAAGTTTGTTCTTCAATTGATGAATGTGAGATCTGGAGACAAAAGTAAATTTCTTCTCAAGTGTTTGCCAGACTTGCGAGCTACTTTGAAGATGAAGAACAGATGAATACACTAAAGAAGAAAGTGTTGCAGTTAAACAAGTGAGAAGATTGGCATCAATTGCTTCCCATTGAGTATATGCTGGATTGGAAACTGATTTTCCAGATGCATCAGTAATTTCGAATGGAGGACAAGGTATTGCACCAGTCACATATCCAAGAAGACTAGTGGCTCAAAGAATATTATGGAGTTGATTTCTCTAGATCAAAAAATTGTTGGAATCAAGTTTAACAGTAATGAGAGAACCAAAATTGGACAGAAGAGATTGAAGGCTTGAAGGTAAAGAAACATGATCTGCCATGGATGGATCTTGAATTGTGCTCGTAAGAGCTTAAAGCTCTAATACCATGATGAAAATATTAATCTCTTTCTATTGATTCAATGATTCAAATATACACAACTCAAGATATTATATAGTGCAAGTACTCTAACTAACTCAGTTAACAAACAGCTCTAACTTCCTAACAAACTTTACAACTGTATCTATAACTGTTACAGATATTATCTGGAGAACATCTAGTGAAACATGACTGTGACAAATGGGATATCAATTCTGACTTCTCCTCTAGCTGTGACTGCAGCTTTGGCTCTTCCTCTAACTGTGATTGTGGCAATTGAGTATGAATCTTAGCAAAGAGAATGAAGGAGTAACAATACAAAAATGAGAACAATTAAATCAACACTCCTCATAAGGTAAAACATCTTCTTCTTCTTCTTATTTTTTTTTTTACTTTTTTTCTTTTTTCTTTTTTTTAAGTTTATTTGTATGTAAAAAATGATAACACTTTTTATTTCTTCTTTTATTTTTTAATTTTTTTTAAAATTTTCGGGGCATTTGGACATGATGAATGATATTTATTGAGTTTTAATTTATCAAATATAGATAGATTTGATTTATGACATTCAGTTTATTATTAGTTTTTTTTTTTTAATATATATGTTTTAAATATTAGGTTCATTGAGAAACATCTTATTTATTGTTAATTTCATTAATTAGAAATCAAGTTTATTATTTCAAGAAAAATATATCAGTTGAATGATTATAACATTTTGTGAATATTTGTTTTGAGGTATTATTGTCTTTACTTATGAAATTTGAGAAGATAATCTATATGCATTATGATTATAATTTTATGATTTAAATTAGAACTTAAAGCATTATTAAAAAATTTATACGTTATTAAATTAGTCCCATTTACCACTAGTTGGGGTTTAAATAATTGAGGTTACAAAAGTCACTACAACATATAAAAGTTCTAAAGATAAAAAAAAAATTATCTTTAAAAATATAAATTTTTTTACAAAATATATTTTGGGATTAATTTCAATTGTCGCGAGGATAGTCGCTAAAAAAACATCCCGAAAAGTAAAAAAAGAGCTTTTAAGAACAGAAATTTAAAAATGTCGTTAATAAAAAAATAACTTGGTCCCAAAAAGTTTTTTGTTTTTTTTAGACAACAATTTTGGTCAGAAAATGTTAGTAATTCATCACTAAATTTTCAATTTTTTCACTTGAAGTAAAATAATAACACTTTTGGAGATAAAAAATATTTTATCCCTAAAAAGTAATTTTGTTGCTAAAACTTTAATTTCTTGTATTGAGTGACTGACAGTAATCACTAGTGTTTTGCAATGGGTCTGTTAATTGAAAAAAGGAGTGATTTTATTTGTACTCAAATAGTAACTTAGTAGGCCCAATTAAAATTTTAAAATTTTAGTTTCTATTATACCTTAATTTAAATTTACTAATAATTAAATCTTAAAATAAAATATATTTTTTTCTTATGGTACACCCTAATCACTTATACGTATTATTTATATTCAAATATCTTTATCTTCTTCACTAAATTTCAATTTTTTTTCTCTTTATCTTGTTTCTCACTCCAATACTTTATTCACCCCACCAAAACTCACTATTATCATCAATATCATTGTTTCTTATTGCGTTGGTATTTGCAAATAGAAGAAAATTTAAATAAAATCAAACAATGAATAATAATAATAATCAAAAATATTTTTTGAAGTAATCCATCAAAGATGAGGTTAGTGTTCACATAAATATTAAAGTATAATTTTTGATTTCTGTGTTTTTTTATTTTACGTAAAAATACATATTTTGCTTGTTTTACGTCAACATGTTTGGCTCTAAAAGGCTGAACAAAGGCAATATGTTAAGCATACTAGGGCTGAATGGTTTCAGTGAAGATCGAAAATCAATCACTGCAATTCTGAAAAACCCACAACCACTATCCCAAATAACGGAAAATGTAATCAACGGGAAAATATGAGAAATTCACATACTTATGGAGATGAAACAATGTCCGCCTTCTTCTTCTTCTTCAGTATTTGCTAACAACAAAAGTGGAGGAGTATTGTAGCTGATACTAGAGAAAGAGAGAGTGAGAGTCTTTTTTGAATTGATTTATTTATTATTTAGATGTACCACAAATTATAAATTTATTTTGAAGGGTAATTTATGAAAAAACATAAGTATATTGAATGTAATTATAACCTTAAATAATTTAATAGAGAATACTGAGAAATTAGACATATTCATTGATTTTTTGAATGTAAATAGAATCACCCAAAAAGGAGGTACTCATCTCCATATTTGGGCCCATAGGCTTACTACTAGTCTTGTTTTGTTAATTTAAACCGTTCATTTTGTCTAGTATTTCATATATCTCATCTATAAAAAAAATTAGGGCAATCCAATAATAGTAACATATTCAATTTATTATATTTGTCACTAAAAAATGGATGGTTTATTTTTAAAAACACAATTATCATCTATTTTTTTTTTTTTGGTGACAAATGCAATAAATTGAATATGTTACAATTATCAAATACCTAAAAAAAAATTTGGATAAAATACACGAAATACCCAACAAAATAAACAATTCGATTATCGAAATGAGACCTGTAGTGAGCCCCACGAGTCTAAACAGTGCCCTCCAATCCAAAATGGATTGGAGATTTTGGATTGGAGGGAATCATCCTTCTTGAAAAATTATACTATTTCTCTCAAGGTTTTTGAAAAATTATAATTACAACAATGCTACATCTACACAAATTCATCCAAGTGGTAAGACATAATGTAAGTTCTATATCAGTTGCTACATGTTGTGCATGTGTGTCACGCACAACAAAACACATTTCTAAGATTCTAAAGGGTAAGAAAATTTGAGTATAAGAAAAGTTTTGAAAGAATATTGAAGCATATGTCAACTTTTAAAATTTTGTTTGCCATGTCATTTAGGGGATTTGGGGAAGGGAAAAATTATTTAGATGAATTATTTTTCTTATAATTAATCATATAATTTTGACATAATTATAACCAATTAGTTCATATTATTAAAGATCAATTAATATTAATTGATCTTTAGTAGCATGGACTAATTTGTTATGCAAAATTAAAAATTTCAGAGAAATTGATAAAATTATGCTAAAATATAATCCATTTTGCTTTCATGAACCTCTAAAGTAACCTGTATAATTTATTGCCGTCAGTTTTTGATTGAAATAGGGAAAAATTGCAGCACCATGCAAGAAGAATGTGATGAATGTTAGAATAAAACTTTCAAAATTTTATTGTTTAATTTAAATTTTAGCATTGTTGAGTTGTCAAAATGTTTAATAGCCCATTATATTTGGGCTATAACATTTTTACAAGTCTATTTACGCAAGACAATTATTGGGCCATTCATGTAGCCCCTTCTATTCTATGTGCATAAATCATGTAGAAAACATAGAAATAGGAGGAGAAAGATCCTTCTGCTTCTGATCTGGGCTTGATGTTCTGAGGCCCAATTATGTTGCCTCATTGTATTATGATTTGATATCAGTGGCAATGGATTGCAAAAACTGACTTTTTGGTTTTTTTTTTATTTCTTTTTTTTTGAAAAAATATGTAAAAAATGTGAGATTTGATACGACCTAAAATAGGTTAAAAGCTGATAAATAACTTTTAACTCATTTCCCAAAAGAGGCCTATGTCTAGCTTTTCAAGGATTGAAAAACAGATTTTATTCTTCAATTTGCATCCATCATACAAGATGATTCTAGTGTCATTATTAAGTTCAACAATTATAAATTATTATCTATAATATATCATATCATTTCCTATTATTGATACTAGCGTCATTTTTAAAGTTGTAAAATTAACATATCCTCGTCTCGTCCTGTCCTGCACCTCCACGGTTCTCTCACACCTAGTATGATTCATGGTGAGTACTATAAAATTATCCCATACCATGTCCTGTTGTCATCCCTAACTGCGTAGTGTAATTAATTTTTGCTCATTTATTCTGCCTATTCAAAATGAACATGTAAGACATGATCATTTTTTTGTCAAAAATCTTGACCGAGATTGTCAATTGAATTAGTTAAACACAACATAAAATTAAATGATAAAATTATTGCATGGATACATCGATCCTAGACAATTTATTTCCATGGATAAATCTTCATAAATGGTGGGTCTGGCTCTGTCAATTTCTTAAACATATATATATATATATATATATACATATTTTAATGGAGTTCAATTTGTTTATATATTATTAAAGTGCGTGAATAAAATATTTTCTGTAAATTTGTGTATAATTTTATTTTAAATCATTAATGTTCACCATGTTGTAAGTCCCATTTCGCTCAAGGACAAACAGAGGAAATGCATTGACAATCCATTTGTGAATTAAGAGATTACAAAACTGGATCAGATTGCAGGGTGCATGAAGAGGTGTGCGCGGTGTAATTTGGATAATTTGAGAGTAAAATTATAAATTAAATGACGGATTGAAAAATATTTTAATCGATCATCAAATATTTATATAATATATAATACTAATTCACATAATATTTTTCATAAATATAACACAAATTAATTTTACATAATATGTTTCATATATATAACTAAGTTATAATAAATTTCACCTCTTAAATCTCTCTCACGCTTATTTTTATTTTGATATTTCATTACAAATTTAAAAATATATATATATATATATATATATAAACATTGCAGAGCGGAGCGGTTTCGAAGACGAATTATAAATTTTAAAGTTTAATTCGTAATTTACAGATAAAACGATACGAATTAATGCAGATCAATACGATTTTAACAGATCAAGCAGTATTTTGCAAGCCCAAGGTGCATGCATGCATCCAAGAATCTAGCAAAATTTTAGCTACATTATATAATACATTTTGTTGTAGAATGGAATCCCAGGCAGGCACACTATTTTGTTATAATTTAATTTTAGGGCAAATTACATATACCCCTTTGAGATTTAGCAAAATTATAAATACCTCCTGAGGTTTGAGAAATTATAGGTACCTCTCTGAAGGTACTATTTGCATAACAAATTAGGGGGTAAATTGTTATGAAAATATAAACCTCAGGGGGCAATTTGATATGAAAATATAAATCTCAAGGGGGTATCTGTAATTTCCGAAACCTCAAGGCAGTATCTGTAATTTAGCTAAAATTCGAGAGAGGTATATGTAATTTGTCCTTTATTTTATATATATACTTTTGATTTTCAATCGCGGTTACAGAATAATGGATTATGTTCAGCGGTGGTTTCAAAAATTTTATTCATGGTATCACGTAAAATATTAATACATTATAACTATCAAAAGCAGTGTTGTGCTATGTGCAAATACATAAAATAAAAAATAAAAAAAATACACTAACCATAATTCAACCAAAAATTTCACAATTGAACAAAAAAGATTACCATCTATACATTTTTCAAAATTCAAAAAGTAAGGGATTGTTTGGGATATCCTAAATAAGTGCACTTTTTGTCTTTTTGGACTAAAAAATTGAGAAAAAAAATATGAATGTTTGAGTTAACTTTTTGATTTTTTATGAAAAAATATATATTAAAAAATTGTATAAATAAGTATATAGGAAAAGTTAGTAATAGAATAGGCCGTACGGTCGGAAGTGTAAGGGGCAGCGAGACAAAGGGTGGGGGTAGGAGATTGATTCTCTCCTTTTCGGGCATAAATTGGACAGTGCTATTCTGCCCATGGGGGCCACCATGGGTCCGTTTTGCTAATCGGAACCGTCAATGTGTAGAACTCGTCGAGTACTATATGCCTGTGAAAAATCACGTTGATTGGATATCAATAGCTATCTGATTGTGTTACTTTTTTTTGTCAACTATTAACTATAACACCATCCATTTTTTATACAAAACGGATTTGATCATGTAGTTACCGATTTCCGATCAATGTGATTTTTTGTAGGGATATAGTTCTGAACGAGTCCTACATATTGAACGGTTCGGATTATTAAAATGGGACCCGTGATGGGCCCCCATAGGCCCAACATTTCCATCAAACTTAATAATTTTATATATGTAATTCTTTTTTTTTTCCTCTCACGCACGGTACTAGAGGGTCAATTCAGCCCCGAAAATTGTGTAAATTTTGTTTGATTAAAATATTATGTATATTAATTTTTAAATATTTTTAATTTGTTAATAGTGATAACTTTTTTGCTTTTTTTTTTGTAACTTTTTGACTTTTTAGTTTTTTTAAAACACCCCAAACCAGGCCTAAAGATTTTTTAACTTATTTTTCAAATTATGTAAAAACATGGTTACTGGAATATGTTTTTTTTGAAAATATGTTTGGCACCTTTCAAATTTCTTAGATTTATAGTTGAAATCTGTTAAAAATCCAGTGCAGAGAAAATGTGATTGTTAACAAACTTTTTATTAAAATGTTGTAATCGAATACATTTTCTTCGATGTGTGAATAAAATAGGAAATTAGAAATTATGGTTATTAACTATGCTTTCACGTAGTTTACAAAATAATTTTTAAAAAAATGTTCAAAATTTTAAAATAAATGTTTTAATAGTAAGAATATAGTATATAATGGGCAACAATAATCATACCTCACTTACCATTATTTTATAGTTTTGTATGGAATTTCAAAGGCTAATGTTAAAAATATTTTTTAATTATTTATATTTTTTTGGTTGGCTGATGGGGTCAACTAGCCTCCTTCTCAACAACCTTGCGCCGCCCCTAATTTTGTTAGATTATGTTTAGCGAATGATTAGAGATTTAGAATATTTTTAATCAAACTAAATCAAACTATGCCTTATATTAATTAAATGGGATCAATCATCTCTATCATTCTACTCTGTCAAGAACTCTAAATTCAACTATATCAAATAAATTCATATAAGTTTTTGCTTTGTCAATGACTATAAATTTAGTTAAATCAAATAAATTCATATAAACTTTATTGTCTCATCCCATATTTGATCATCATTTTTTCTCACCGTTACACCTATATATATTTGTTGTAAATAACCAAATCATCTTAATTTTTTTTATTTCAATTTATCTTTAATTAATACTACTCCTATCATTTTATGAATATATTAATTTCTAATTTTATTTTTCACATATCCATTTAAGTATCATTATCCCAATTACATTCATTTTATAACTATGTTATTTTTTAGTTGTTAAATGTGTTGTTTTTTAATTCTCCAATCCTTTATCTCATAAAGCATCTTTGAAACTATCATAAATAATTTATAAATTTTTATATTTAATTTTTATCAGTAGCCCTCAATTATATAATGGCCATGTTTGGCAAGTTGGATTTGAGATTTTTTTTTTGTGCTAAAATTCACAAAAAGATAAAATATGTTAAAATAACAAATAAAATAAAATATCACATCAAATTCATAATCATTTTATTTCTTTTCTTACAAACATCATATTCAACTAAAAAAAATTTACTATTTTTCTAAATAGAAATATTTTAACATACTAAAATAATTAAAAATTAAAATAATTTATTAAAATAGTCAAACCAGGGCCATATGTGAAAAGCAACCATCCGTCATGTTGGATGAAACCATTGTCGTGTCACAAGTACTTAAGATGAATAATAATAATAACAGAAATGTTTTGTGACACTAAAAATTAGGCACTAATGCCCCTAATTTCTAATTTGGATAACTTTATTTATTTTTTATTTTTTTTTGCCTTGTATAAAAAATTCGGGGTATTAGTGCCCCCAATTTCGGGGCACTAACCACAACTGTAATAATAATACCTTAAACAAAAACCTTGAACTATGTTTTGACCCAAATAAGGTACTCTAGAGTGTTCATTAATGCCACCAGGCTAAATATGTCTTGACCCAAATAAACTTGAAATCTTGGTTGGGCCCTGCAACATGATGGTTGATAGCACCTTTTATACAACCCTCTCTCTTAGCAGCATTGATAGTGAAATGAATATACATTTCGATTAGCATTCGTCAGAGGCGGCGTATTTGTAATTTCTCTCTTAGGGTAAGTTTGGCATAGTACAAAAAAGTTAAAAAGTCATTATTTTATTTAAATTACATCATCTACCTATCACATCATTTCAAACTTAACTCATATTTCATAAAAAATCAAAAAATGCACTTATTTAGATCATCTCAAACAACCCCTTACAATTTTATTTTTTCTTTATTTTTCCTTCATTCAATTACTCACATATATTCATTTATAATTTTTAAGAATAAATTATATATATATATATATATAAAAGAAAATCCAAAGTTTAACACTTGTAATAAAATAAATCAATTTTTAATTTTGTCAATAAAAATTCGATTTGTTTTTTTAAGTTATTAGCCTAGTAAAATTGACGATAAAATAGTATTTTAATCATTAAATCAACGTAGGTTTATATAAAATGTCTAAAATACTATTTTCAATACTCTTTTTTTCAGCTAGTTTACTTAAAAAAATATACAAATATTTTAAATTAATAACAAATTAAAAGTTTCGGGATTTATTTTATTATAAAGATCAAATTCTAGTTTTTTTTTTTTTTTTTTTTGGTAGTTTCCCAATTTTTTATATGCAATGCAACACATATATATACATAGGGCCTGGCTTTGGTCCAGTCCTTAATCGGACTGGACGGTGCTGTTGGGCCCGTGGAGGCCCACCACGGGTTCCGTTTTGAAAATCTGAACCGTTTAATGTGTAGAACTCGTCGAGTACGATTTAATTGTAGAAAATCACGTTGATCGGATATCGATAGCTATGTGATCAAATCAGTTTTGTATAAAAAAAATGGACGGTGAATAAATTAACGGTTGATAAAAAACTGATTTGATCACATAGCTATCGATATCCGATCAACGTGATTTTTCACAGGCATATAGTACTCGACGAGTTCTACACATTGAACGGTTCAGATTTTCAAAACAGGACCCGTGGTAGGCCCCCACGGGCCCAACAGCACCGTCCAGTCCGATTAAGGACTGGACCAAAGCCAGAGCCATATAGATATTACTGAGGTATGAGCACATCATATGAGCTGGTTTTCACAAAATTCTCTACAACTAAGACATCTAATTAAAGATAGTTTAAAATCCTCTAGCCAATGAAACTTATGATCGGTATCTGACATTGCAAACTGGGGGCAGAGTATATGTGGCCTGTCCATCTCCCTTGTCATGTTCATTTCTGAAGGCTGTGGTAGGGATGGGGAAGGTGATGCCATCAATTTTATTTTTTTAAAAGTTTTTTTGAACTATTTGGATTGATGGATTTTAAATTGATGGAATTTAAAGTTGAATTTTATACAATTATAAGAAGATTAGTTATTGAAAGTAGATAATGACTTTAAAGTAGAGTATTGAACATAGATATGGTTCATGTATTTTGTTAAGATATTTGTATAAGTAGAAACCTTTTATGGAACAATTTCAAATATTTATTTTATAAAGTTAATCTATCATTAAAGTTTCAAATCCATTCTTGATATTTAAATATAGAATATTATATTGATTTCAAGGCTATATACAAGTCTGACTAATGTTAATCTATTCTCATTAATATTTATTATCTTGTTGTATTTCTTCATTCTGTCATAATAAAAATTTGATTTTGCCCATTAAAAGAATCACAAAAAAACCTTCAGAATAGAAAAGTACTAAGAAACCAAACTCAGTAACACCTATAACACTTAATAATGATTTTAACAATTTCTATTAAAAATAAGTCCTAATAAAATTATTACTAAAAATAATTTTTTAGTGAAGATTTTTTACATATGTCGTTAAAAATTGACAATTAGTAACTTTTTTTTTTATCACGATTTTTATAAATTGTTACTAAAATTTAGAATTAGTGACTTTTTTGTGACATAATTTTCAAATTGCTGCTGAAAGTTAAAAGGAGGACTTACGTATAAATCATAATAAGTGTACTTATTGTCTAATAGGTCTTATGATAATTAATGGTATTTTTCATCAAACATTATTAAAAAAAGTCACTAATTGTTAATTTTCAGCGATGATTTGAAAATTTTGTCACAAAAATGTCACTAACTATAAGTTTTATCGACCATTTAAAAAGATCGTCACCAAAAAGTCATTGATTTTTAACTTTTAATGACAATTTGAAAATTTTGTCAAAGAAAAATATCAATAATTGTAAGTTTTAGCAATAATTTATAAAAATCGTGACAAAAAAGTCACTAATTCTCAATTTTTAGCAACATATGCAAAAATTGTTACAAAAAATTATTTTTAACGACGATTTTACTAAAATTTATTTTTAATAAAATTTAATATAAATTAATTCTAACTATTACAATTTTTTGGTAGTTTACCATTAATTTTAATACGGATCTGAATTTTTAATTTTGAAATGATGAGAGCTGGTATGGTGCACAACAAAAAGACCCACATATGTAATTTTCACACCGGAACTTTCACAGGAAACCCAACATTTTTTTACTAGCCAAAAAAAAAATATTTATTGATAAAAATTAACATAATATTCCCTAATAAACATTACAATATGTTCGTAAGAAATTAGTATACATGTTACCATAATAAACTATGCGAAAATTAAACTTTAACAAGATTTTAAATTCAATACATCTTAAGAATAAAATGAATATATTTTTATTTGTCATTGAACTAGAAAAGTTGAAAAAATATCCCTTTACTTGAACATGTTAGATTTATTCTTGAGATGTATTAAATTCAAGATTTGTTAGGTTTAATTTCCGCATAATTGTTATGGTTCCATGCATATTAATTTTTAATTTTTTTTTTATTTTTTTTATATATATTTTCACAACACTCTTTATAATATAAACAAAAATTATTAATTCTACATTTATTATTTTTAGGATAAATTAAACTGGTAGTTCATACATTTTGTCCATTGTATCATTTTGGTCATTGCACTTTCAATTAACTCAATTTTGACACTTGATTTTAAATTTGTGCTCCAATTGATAATGCCATTAGTATTTTTTTAACAAGAAATAAGCATTGAATTAATTGAGATTAACTCATTGAGTTAAGCAAAACTTATAATATTGCCATTGAAAGAATGACATATGCCACTTATATACGTATTTTTCATTAAACAATACTAACAATTATAATTAATCAAAATAAATTGAGACAAAGTTATAAATTTATTATTAAAATTGAGTCAATTGAAATTATATAGACTAAAATGACACAATGATTAAAACAAAGAAATTACCGACATAATTTGTCCTAATTTTCATCATAATATAATGTAATATATTACGGGTTGGTTTGGCAAGGGCTCATTGGGCTTTTTTGGCTCAATGAGCCACAAAAGACAGAATAGGCTTATGAGCCACAACAGACAAAACATCCCATCCAACCCCATAATCATTACACTCTTCTCTCACAAAAAAGTCAAAAAAGTCAAAAAGCGAAAAGGCCTTCCCAAACCAAGCTTTTGAGCCCATGCTCATATAGCCAAAAAAGTCAAAAAGTCAAAAAGCCAACCCACTTCCCAAACGTACATATCCCAAATATTTGTACTTGTAATTTTTTTTTTATTTTAAGATTGGAGTGTGGATGTACTTGGGCAATATTTAGCATCGCTTATATTGGCACACTTTTTTATTTTTTTAGCCACATTACTTTTTTACTTCTTTAAATATCTTTTCATATAAATTTAAAAAAAATATATATTTAGGCTAAGTTTGGGATATCCCAAATAATCTAAAAAGTCAAAAAGTTACTCAAAAAGTTAAAAAGTTAACACTATTCACCAAAAGTCAACAATTACGGCTGCACAACTCTCAATTCAAATTTTCCTCTAAAAACCAATTTTTACAATTTTTTATTACACATTTTTCCATAAAAAGTCAAAAAGTTAACCCAAACATCCATATTTTCAACCTCACTTTTTTAGTCAAAAAAGACAAAAAGTGCACTTATTTAGTCTTCCCAAACAAGGCCTTAATTCATTTGAAACACCTCTTATATTTTTCTGAAGGGAAATTCCTCGTAGCTCGAAAAAGTGTGGCACGAATGGCTCGAAAATAATCTCTTACCGGTAAGAGATTATTTTTTTGCCTATGAAAATAATCTCTTACCGGTAAAAAATTATTTTTGAGTCATTCGAACCGTGATATTCGAGTTACGTAGCAGTGCCGTTTTCTGAATTTATATATGCTGAAAGTGTGAATATGAGTGAGTCAGGTCAAAAATTGTGTGGTGACCTTTCAAACCACTAATAAATAATTGTGTTCTTCGTAGAGATGGAACACCTGATAATAATCAGAAAATATATATACTAATAGGAAATCTATATTTTAAGGTCAAATTTGGCAAGTTAAAAAAAATTAAAAAGTCAAAAAATTATTTAAAAAGTTAAAAAATTATCACTATTTATCAAAAGTCAAAAATTACGATTGCACAACTCTCAATCCTAATTTTTCCTTACACACTAATTTATACAATTTTTTAATACATATTTTTTCATAAAAAGTCAAAAAATTAACCCAAACATTCATATTTTTTTCCTTAATTTTTTAATCTAAAAATACAAAAAATATACTCATTTAAGATACCCCAAATAACCCCTAAGTACTTTTCAAATAAACTGTCACTGTTCTCAAAAAAACAAAACAAAAAAAATAGGGAAAAGCGGGGGAGCTCGAGGGGGGTGCCCCCGAATCCCCCGAAATTGCCTTTTTTGGCAAAAAAAAAAAATGCAAGGCAAAGTAAAAAAAAAAAAAAAAACAATTTACTTAAAATGGAAATTAGGAGGATTCAGAGGAGGTAAATTCGAGCTACCAATCAAAGTTGAAAAAAATATATATAGACTAACACTACTTTCAACTGTAAAACTATTATAATATTCGAAAGTCAAAAGTGACTGCGTAGGTTTTACTTCCCAAACTATCGGTTATACAATGTCATGTTTTTTATCATCGTTAGTCATAAAGGCCTGATTTGAATAGCAGATTAAAAGTTATTTTTTAATTTTTAATTTATTTTTTTATCTTATAAAAATTTTAAAAAAATTAAAAAAATAATTTTTAACCATCTTCTTAAAATATTCTAAAATCACTATGTTTGGTTTATAAGTTTTAGAAAATAGATTTTTAAATTTTCAATTCATATTCTTTTGTGTTTTTGTGAAATATTTTTAATTTTTAAAATTCACTCAAGTTATAGTTAATCTTTTTAATTAAAAATTCAATAAATACGAAAGTTTTTTTGCAATTATTTTACTTCTACCTAGATTCGGATTGTTTTGGAAATTGATTTTTTAGCGATTTTTTTAACTTTTCACAAAATGATGTATCAAAAAATTAAAAAATATTTAATTTTTTTATAATGACCTTTTAACTAAAATTGTGACTTTTCAAAATAGGCCTAAGTGGATCTAAAATGTAAAAAAAAAATATATATATATATATATAGATTAAAATACTAAAAAAAATGCAAATTGAAAACTCAAAACCAAAGCAAAATGGTAAATTTGTGTATTTGTTAACACGAATTTCATCTTTTGTGTTTAATGATAAAACAATTTATTAAAAAATTCATTTATATAGACTATTTTTTTTTTCTTTCTCTCTTTGTAGACTATTTTTCTTATCAACCATGCTACATCTCCCAAAACCCCCCCCCCAATCTCCCTAATTTCCATATCAAGTAAAAAAAAAAAAAAAAAAAAAAAGAAGAAGAAACAGTTACCTAAATTGAAAATTAGAGGGATTAGGGGGATAGTTTTAAGGCTCCAAATCATTTTCCTTTTCTTATTTAGGATTTCAATTTATATGTTTTGTTTTTGTCCGCAATAGTTCTTGGTGTGTTAAAAATCAAACTGCCCAAGTTGAAAATCAAAGCAAAATAATATTAAAATAATAGAAAACACGCTAATACCCAATCCTCAAAACGCGTGTGTTATATGCACCTTTTAACTGGAAAAAAAAATGATATAATTTTATATTTTTGGAGACATAATTAAAAAAAATAAATAGCGTCATGACTAAACATAACATGATGTATAATTAAAAGATTCATGAGTTATATCTAAAATAATATCATAACTAAATAAGAAAATGATATAATTATAAATCCATATCATACACCATTTTCCATGGTGTGTATATTAGAATTTTTCAAAAATAATACATTCTTATTTTATACTGCACATTCTAAACTATTACGTTTTAGTTGTATTTTAAATTTAAACTGTTAAATTAATACAATAAAATAATTAAAAATAGGTACACTATATTGGTAATCCCTACATTTTGTTTATTGTGCCATTTTTGGTCATGTAATTTCAATTAACTTGATTTTGACTCTTAATTTCAATTTTGTGTCAATTTAGTCTAATTAATAACCCCAAATTAAAGGTTTTCAAGGAAAATAGTTACTCAGTTAGTTGATGTTAACTCATTAAATTGAATTAATTTACAAATTTGTTTATAAAAACATAACACATACAACTTATGTGCACATTCTTATAAAAAAAAAAAAAATACTAACAATTATAATCAATTTTATCAAATTGAGACAAACTTATAAATTTAAGGTTAAAATCGAGCCAATTAAATTAGAGAGATTAAAATGATATAAAAATTAAATATAAAGAATATCAGTGTAATTTATTAAAAAAAAATTTAAAAATGACTAAGAGAGTATCTCAATCATGAGTCAACAACAACCATTTAATTATTTTAGTTGTGCTTTCACTTCAAATGAATCCATCAATTGATAAATGCATGCACTTAGCATCACTCTCTCTTCACGATCAATGAAAGACCAAAGACTAAGTTTAATAATGCAACCAAAACCCTTGATTGCTTCAATTCTTTAATAATGCACAACAAATTAACAAGCTTTGCATAGTGATTAACCAAAAAAAAAATTTATTTGTATGTATTTTAATATCTTGTTTTGGATATTATATATTATTCCACCCAGTTTCGGTCAAAATATTAAATATTTTTTTGGTCAGCTTCCATGACTAGCGAAAGTAGGGCAGAAGTTGACTTCAAATTAGTAACATGTGCCACAGTGCCAATTTATTGCAGTGCCTCTTGACATGTTTAGATGTTGCCCTATACCAAAAAATGTTCCCTCAAATTGTTGGTGAAAATCTATGATTCCCCACAAGTAAATCAATTAATGGAAATAAAAATTAATGTAAAAAAATTAAATCACAAGCACAACAAGAATTTTTACGTGGTTTTCTCAATGTGAGGTACGTCCACGGGATCTAAATCTGATTTCAATATCAACCAAATAGTTTCCAAACGATTACAAACTAGACACGAATGGTCTCACAAAATCACCCTTAGGTGAATTCTAAATAATCACAAATAAATAAGAGGAAAGACCTCACCAAATAGATGAACAAAAATCTTTAAACCAGAGTTGTAGAAGACCCAAAATAATAGACCAAAATCTCACACCTTCAATGTGAACTCCAAAAAGTGCTTTGAAACCGAATAACTATACGGCAAACAATACACTGATAGAGGAGGAAGCAATTATTATGGCTGTCCCATAAACCAAAAACCCACCGAATTATGTATCAATTTTCACTCTGCTGCTGCTATGCACTTGAGACGAACATAACAATATATATATATATATATATATATATTGTGAATCTAGGGTTTTTTTAATCAAAACCTTAGTTGTTTCCAAATTAAATTGGGTCTCTAAAAATTAGATATAATATATTAAAATATATTATACTTAAACCAAACTAAAATTCTTTTAATAAACCAATTGGGTCCCACACTCCAATAAGGAGGTATACCCAACAATTCTCCCCCTACCGACTTAGATGGAGAGATCAACCATACCCGCCAAAGTTCGACACTTCAAATGTTTGTCCCTCGACAAAGTCTTAGTCAATATATCCGAAATATTATCATCCGTGTGAACCTTTTCGACTTGCAACAATTTCGAATCTAACACATCACGAATCCAATGGTATCTCACATCAATGTGTTTCGATCTCGAATGAAAAGTAGAATTTTTATTCAAATGAATAGCACTTTGACTATCATAATAAAGCACATACTTTTCTTGCTTTAAACCCAACTCTTGCAAAAATTTCTTCAACCATAACTCTTCTTTACAAGCTTTCGTAATAGCAATAAATTCAGCTTCGGTAGTTGAGAGAGCAACACATTTTTGTAATTTAGATTGTCATGCCACAGCTCCCCCTGCAAAAGTCATCAAATACCCCGAAGTAAATTTCCTAGAATCAACATCACCAGCCATGTCAAAATCTGTGAACCCATCAAGCATCGACTTACCATCTCCAAAACACAAACACACCTTCGAAGTCCCTCGAAGATACCTTAGAATCCATTTTACTGCTGCCCAATGTTCTTTACCCGAATTAAAGAGAAAACGACTCACCACACCAACTGCGTGAGCAATATCCGGCCTTGTACAAACCATGGCGTACATCAAAGAACCAACTGTTGAAGCATAAGGAACTTTCAGCATCTCTTCCTTGTCTTTCTCACTTGTAAGACATTGATTCGAACTAAGCTTGAAGTAACCCACAAGTGGACAACCAACCGGCTTTGCTTTATTCATGTTGAACATCTCAAGAACTTTCTCAATGTAGCTTTCTTGATATAACCAAATCACCCCTCTTTACGATTACGAACAATTTTCATATCAAGAATTTGCTTTGCCGGTCCCAAATCTTTCATAGCAAAAGATTTACTCAACTCTAACTTTAACTTGTTAATCATGGTAGAATCTTGACCCACAATTAACATATCATCAACATAAAACAAAAGAATAATAAATTTGCCATCCGGAAAATTTTTCACAAACACACAATGGTCCAAAGTGGTTTTAGAAAAACTATTATTCATCATGAAAGAGTCAAATTTTTTATACCATTGCCTCAGGGCTTACTTGAGACCATACAAACTTTTCTTCAATTTGCAAACAAATTTCCCTTTCCCTTTTTCTACAAAACCTTCCGGTTGCTCCATGTAAATTTCTTCTTCAAGATCACCCTGAAGAAATGCGGTTTTCACATCAAGTTGCTCAACTTCAAGGTTCATACTTGCAGCCATGCCAAGTACAATCCAAATAGAAGACATCTTTACAACCGGTGAGAAAATCTCGTCAAAGTCAATACTTTTCTTTTGCCCAAAGCCTTTCACAATAAGACGTGCCTTGTACCTCAGATTCTTGCTGTAGACGTCCCCGAACGTCCCGGGAGGGAAATCCCGTTTTGTTCATTTGGGCTTACTACAGTTTAGGACTCAATGTCACGGTCCTATATCAAATCTTGCAGAGTGCAATGCAAGACCGATGAAATCATCAAAGAGTCCAAATCCGGCAAATCGTTTTTGAAAATAGATTTTTTTGAAAGAAGTGCCAAACATGGACTGCTTTGCCAGATAAAGAGTCGCCACCTAAATATTTATTTTGTGGGAATTTAGGAAACCCTGACTCGTTGCCTAAGGCCACGTGTCCGTCATCACCAAAGTTGCCTCGGCTCGGGAACTTGGGTACGATTGGGGAAGGTCACTTCGTGAACACCCCCACTCGTCCGATCGAAGGTCGGCCTCTACTAACCATGATATCTAGTTTTGAAAACATTATGCGTTCTTATTCCGGTTATTAGCCTAGAATTACTATGTGATGCATACAGTATACAAGTATAGACTGGGTCGCCTGAATTGGAACGGAACATCTCATGTTTGTTTTGAAAATGGTTTGCTACTCGCAAGTAGGCTTAAAATGCAGATTTTGCCACCCTCGGGTGGGCTTAGAAAAGATGGTTTTGCTACTATCTAGTGGGCTTAAAACTCACGGTCGATGCATTGTTCCAATCCAAATAACCCAACCTTCACCCACAGGCATTCAGGCAGTTATATCACATAAGCATATAGCCTCATGGTAAGCATGCTATCATGGCAGTCACTCACACACATGCAAGGATGCTAAAGCATAAAACTTACCGAGTACTCCAAGCCAAAACAAAAGCTATGTTAGAAATCCATGCATGATCCTAACTATACAGAGATGCCTAATGCAACACATGCAAAATGCAACTATAGCAGGCTCGGCTATTCTAAAGATGGCATGTGAAATGCTACAACTGACAAGTATTCAACTCGGAATTGAAATACAATGCAGTGAGCATGATGCGCCGAGCCTGGTGCATGCAAAACAGATGAATGAATGCAAAATGCTATCATACTGTATGCTAATCGAAACATGCCCTAATCTAACCATCATAAATTGGTAAATAAAAGGGAGAAAGACGTGGGGTTGGAAGACATACATCACACGCACGTACACTTATTACAACATTGCCCTCGCGCGGAGGGTCCGAATAAATAATACAGTCCCAAATAAGTAATACAGTCCAAATAAGTACAGAAACCCTAATTAATTAACAAATTAATCTAGGAAAGCAGTAAATTAGCATGCAAGCCTATGGACTGCCTGAGCTCTGCTCCGGATGACGAATGATGCATGCTTGAGTTGCCTTGCACGGAAATCCATTGCGATGCCCCAATTAGCCTCTGTTTACAATTAAGCTCGGAATATTGCACGGAGCTCCAAAAGACTGCCGGTTTCTGATTTGCTGCAACAGAGAGTAAGAAAAGGGCATGGCAAAGTATTTTCACACATGTATGCATACCTCGATCCTCGTGCCACCAATCACGCATCTCGATGCATGATGGCCGAGGAGTCGAATTGCACGACTCAATGTGAAATGAATGCACATATAAACACAACAAGACCGAGACTCCATCATGGTTAATCCGGAGTGTCGGTGACCGGGAATTGAGACACGTTCCGTCACTCGGAGTACGAAACATCCCTCGTTTCCCGTGTTTGGGCTAACTCCTATCCCAAACACCATGCAAATGAGATGGCATACACAATGTGACTAACATGCAACCTAGCATGCGCAATGCTATAAAATGGCATACACAATGCTCGATGTAACATGGCATACATGATGCTCTAACATGCAACCTAGCATACACAATGCTATGAATTGAAATGGCATACACAATGCATGATGGACTTACACCAACATGAGTGGACCTCAGCCACACTCATATCAGTAGCCATTAGATGAAAAGGAGACAACCGAAATGCGTGCACACATGCACGTAAACCGAGGACCGAACCTAAGGCATAGTATGCAACTCTAACAAGGCATGGCAAGGCATGAAATATGGCATACGAACATGCAAATTCCAGCACTGAAACATGATGCAAAATGATCCCGAATCATGGATATATGTCATACAATGCATGGAATGGTCCCGAAACTCAAAACTAGGCACATGTATTGGACCACAAGTATGCAAAGCAAGCATTTTTTGACTATGAAGCATAAAGACAGAGCCAAGGCAGTCCCAAAACATGCACATTACTAGTTTATAGCATGGTCAAAAGATGTTAACATGATGGGCTAAATCAACATACAACATTAGCTAGTAAGCATGGGTTACATGACATGTATGTGAAGCATGTGAGATCTCATCAAACCAGCAAAAATCAGTGAACAAAACATGTCAAAATATGCCCAAATAATTACTAAAATGCTGCCAACATGTGCAAAAAATGATGAGCTCCTTTAGAGGGTCATGCAAGGAGTTATTAAGCACATACAAGATAGACTTGTAACATGACAAGACCACCTCTGGAAATGGAATATGACAGCCCTAAAACTCACAAAATGGACCCTAAAATCAGTCTCGGAAACATGCAAAGAAAGGCCTCTTTGAAAGGCCTTGGATGGAATTGTTCTACACATGCATTGTAGACAAAAGATATGGCCAAAAGGGCCTCAAACAGATCTAAGGCAGACCTCAAAACCCTCAGAATGAGGCCTGGAAAGTGACTTCAATGCATGCAAAATTGGGGTCCTTTGGAAGGCCAAGAAGGCCACCAAACAAGACAAGGAGAGAGGGGGTCACCCCCCTCTGATTTTAGCCTTCAAAAATGTATCTAAGCCACTGAAAATCCACTAGATTTCAGTGGCTAAGAGGCCAAACCATGGCCAATGCAAGTGCTCTAATGCATGGCCCTATTCATGAAGAGATGAAGCATGCACAGGGGGAAAAAGACCCCAAACAGAAAAGTGACCTCAAGAAAACTTAAAGAGGAGGTCAAAACAAGATTTTTTCCAGTTTATACAAAGCCTCTAAAATATTCACAAGTAGGGCTAAAATATGATGCAAAAATAGCCCTAAAAGAGAGATAAATGACAAGGGGTAGCAGATGGTCTCAAACAAAAAAGAGCCCTTCAACAAAGTTGAAGAGAGGCTCAAAATAAGACACTTTACAGTTTGTCTTGAAGCCCATAAATGCTCACAAATAAAGCTATTATATTATGCAAGATAAGCCCTAAAAGAGAGATAAAGCACAAAGGGGGAGTAGAAGACCTCAAACAGAAAAACATTCTTGATCAAACATGAAGATAAGCTCAAAATAAGACTATTTTCAGTTTAGATCGAAACCCAGAAATGCTTGCAAATAAGGCTAATCAATCATGCAAAATAGGGCAAGAAAAGGGAAAATAGGGACTCACCCTTGAAGAGCAGATTTCTAGCAGCTTTTAGTCCAAGATTCTGAGCTTTCAACCTTTGCAAATGGCCTCCAAGTTGCTGGAATGGAGTGTGGAGGTGGTAGGCTATGAGTTGGTGTGTAAAATGGTGCAAGGTCAGGGTGTTTTGAAGCTTGGATGAGAAAGATATGGAGAATGGTATATCAATGCCTCAGCTGATTTTCTAACCTCTAGAAATGAAGCTCAAGTGTTGGCTTTATAGAGGAGAGGAGCCAAAAAAAATGGGGAAAAACCAATTTCAAATGGCCCTCCCAAAAGAACAGACCCCCAGGCAGAGGGTCTGGTGCAAAAACAGCTGGCACAGCTGGAATGCACCAGGAGGGACAAAACCCCATCCTACCACAGCTGTCCAAAGCGCCCACCAACCTAGTGGATTCACCCTTTGAGTTCGAAGTGGATCCAATGGCGCTAAAAGTGAGCAAGCTTGAAAGCTGTTCAAGAAGGCTTAAGGCATGAAATCCATTCCGGACATAAGGATGGATACACCGACTCGGCCATGACTTTGCCAGACCGTTTCAAGATGCCTATATCGACCGCTTCGATGGCTCTGGAGACCAATGGTGCACCTCCACCTGTTTTCTGATATCCTGAGGCCAATGGGCTTTGACCACAGCCGAGAAGCTATCACTATTCGGCGAACCATGTCTGGGATAGCTGCAATCTGGTATGCGAAATTGAGAACTCTGTGAAACAGAACTGGAAAGAGATGGCTGAGGCCTTCATTGCTCAATACTCCTACAACACACAGATTGAGGTCACAACTTGTGATCTTGAAGTCACCTGCTGTAGACGTCCCCGAACGCCCCGGGAGGGTTAAGTCCCGTTCTGTTCATATTGGGGTCACTACAGTTCAAGGACTCAAATGTCACGGTTCTTAATCTTGAACCAAAGAGTCCAAATCCGGCAAATCGTTTTGAAAACAGATTTTTTGAGAGAAGTGCCAAACATGGACTGCTTCGCCAGATACAGAGTCGCCACCTAAATGTTTTTTTAATGGGAAATTTAGGAAACCCTGACTCGGTGCCAAAGGCCACGTGTCCGTCATCACCAAAGTTGCCTCGGCTCGGGAACTTGGGTACGATTGGGGAAGGTCACTTCGTGAGCACCCCGCTCGCCCGGTCAAAGACCGGCCTCTACTAACCATGATATCTTATTTTGAAAACATTGTATGTTCTTATTCCGGTTATTAGCCTAGGTTACTATGTGATACTCGCAGCAAACAAGTATAGACTGGGCCGCCTGAATTGGAACAAAACATTTCATGTTTGTTTGTTTGAAAATGGTTTGATGGTGCTACCCGCAGGTAGGCTAAGACGCGGATTTGCCACCCTCAGGTGGGCTTAGAAAACATGATTTTGCCACTGTCTAGTGGGCTTAAAACAAACAGTCAACGCATTGTCCCAATTCAAATAACCCAACATTCACCCACAGGCATTCAGGCAGTTATATCACATAAGCAAATAGCCTCATGGTAAGCATGCTATTCATGGCAATCACTCACACGCATGCAAGGATGCTAAAGCATAAAACTCACCGAGTACTCCAAGCCAAAACAGAAAACTGATTAGAAATCATGCATGATCCTAATATACAGAATTGCCTAATGCAACACATGCAAAAATGCAACTATAACAGGCTCGGCTATTCTAAACATGGCATATGAAATGCTACAGCTAACACGTATTCAATTTGGAATTGAAATACAAATGCAGTTTGTATGATGCGCCGAGCCCGGTGCGTGCAAAACAGATGAATGATGCAAACATGCTGTCATACTGTATGCTAATTAAAATATGCCCTATATCTAACCATCGTAAGCGGGTAAATAAAAGGGAGAAAGAAATGGGGTTGGAAGACATACATCACACTCACCCACACTTATTACAGTTTGCCCTCGCGCAGAGGGTCCGAATAAATATACAGTCCGAATAAAAGAATAATACAGTCCGAAATTACAGTCCGAATAATACAGATTTCTAATTAATTAACAAATTAAACTAAAAAAGCTTTAAACTGGCATGCAAGCCAGGGGCTGCCTCGCTTCTGATGAATGATGTATGCTGGGCTGCCTTTGCGCAGAAATCCACTGGGATGCCCAATTTAGCCTCTGTTTGCAATGTTTCTCGAAATGCGTGCCAGACTCCGAAAAGTTGCTGATTCCTTATTTTGCTGCAACAGAGAGCAGGAAAAGGGCATAGCAATGTATTTCACAGATATATGCATGCCTCGATTCTCGTGCCACCAATCACGCATATCGATGCATGATGGCCGAGGAATCGGATTGCACAACTCAATATAGGGTGCAATGCAGATGAATGCTACAACAAAACCTAACTCCATCATGGGTAATCCGGAGTGTCGGTGACCTGGGAATTGAGACCCGTTCCGTCACTCGGAGTACGAAACGTGCCTCGTTTCCCGTGCCCGGGCTAACTCCTATCCCGAACACGATGCAATATGCATGGTATGCATGAAATGCAGCTAATATACAATTCTAGCATGCTCAATGCTATGAAAATGAGACGCCTCGGAGTGCGTGCCAGACGGGCACGCATACTGAGGCGATGATTCTAAGGCATGAAATGGCATACACGATGCAATTGGACTTACACTAACACGAGTGGACCTCAGCCACACTCACATAAGAGGCCGTCGGATAAAAAATGAAGTGCCTCGAAATGCGTGCCCACGGGCGCGCAAACCGAGGCGATGCATACGGAATGCAAAATGACATGGAAATGATATGTAATGAGGCTAAAATGAAATGCTCGAAGTGCGTGCCGCGGGCACGCAAACCGAGAGAAAGGCATACGGAATGCAATGATGCGAAAATGGCATACAGAATGCAAAATGGACTTATACCAACATGAGAGGGCCTCAGCCACTCTCATACGGGAGGCCGTCGGATAAAAATGAAGTGCCTCGAAATGCGTGCCCACGGGCGCGCAAACCGAGGCGATGCATTAAAGCATGAAATGACATACGAAATGCGAAATGGACTTATACTAAACCGAGAGGGCCTCGAAATGCGCACGGGCGCGCAAACGAGGCGATGCATTAAAGCATGAAATGACATACGAAATGCGAAATGGACTTATACTAACATGAGAGGGCCTCAGCCACACTCACATGAGAGGCCGTCAGATAAAAAATGAGGTGCCTCGAAATGCGTGCCCACGGGCGCGCAAACCGAGGCGATGCATTTAAGCATGAAATGACATGGAAATGCGAAATGGACTTATACTAACATGAGAGGGCCTCAGCCACACTCACATGAGAGGCCGTCGGATAAAAAATGAGGTGCCTCGAAATGCGTGCCCACGGGCGCGCAAACCGAGGCGATGCATTTAAGCATGAAATGACATGGAAATGATATGCAAACATACAAATGGAATTTCAGCACTTACAAATGATGCGAAACAGTCCCGAAAGGCGGGGAAATGACACCGAATGCACGGAATGGTTCCGAAATGCGATAACAAGCACCCGGAATGGCCTATAGCCACACTAAACATGCATGGTTGGTACATGGTATGCAAAACAGTAGCAAGGCAGCCCCAAAATAGCATTATTCACAGTACAAATCATGGCGAAATAATGAGCATAGATAGGACAACAATAGCATGCAAGAATACGAGCCAAGAGAGGGGTATTGAAGCAAGTGGTGTATGCGATGCTCAAACTGAAAAGTACCCTTCTACAACACTGATGAGGGACTAAAAATATGCACATTTTCAGTAGATGACATCCCCCAACTCAGTATGAAAACATGGTAAAAATGCTATGCAAGAATGAGGATATATGAGGCTATAACATGAAGTACCCCAAAAATCCATCAAATCAGCAAAGACCCTCAATGGAATATGTCAAGAAGATCAAAATATGAATATTTCTAGTTCTGATGATGACCGAAAACAGAAGCTAGATAAGCTCAAAAAGGCATGCAAAATGGGGTCAAAGAGAGATATAAAGGCAAGTATAACATGGAGACCCCAAACAAAGTTGATCCCTTCTACAATATTGTAGAGGGACACAAAATAAGCTCATTCACAGTTCATGGCATGTTCCAAAACAGACTGCATGTAGGTCAAATAAATCATGCAAGTTTACGGTAATTTGAAGGAATTATGAAGCAAGTGCATGATAGAGAGGCCAAACAGGGTTGAGCCCTTCTTCAATGTTGAAGAGGGGCTCAAAATAGGCCCACTCACAGTTTACCTCATGCCCGAAAACAGATCACTCATAGGCCAAATATTTCATGCCAAAAACAAGGGTAAAACATGGATTCAAAGCAACTTGCATATGGAGCATGAAAACAAGGTTGAGCCCTTCTTCAATGTTGAAGAGGGGCTCAAAATAAGCACAATATCAGTTCATGAGATGCTCCAATTCAGATCACACATAGGCCAAATATTCAATGCAAAATAATGGCATACAAGAGGATATTGAAAGAAGTGCAAGATGGAGGGCTCAAACAGAGTTGAGCCCTTAAACAAACCTCAAGAATAGCTCAAAAGAAGACCACTTTCAGTATTGGTCGGAGCTCAAAACAGTGAGCAAGTAGGGTTAAGAAATGAGGCAAGAAAATGGTGTAAAAGAGGGGATTTGAGACTTACCCTTGAAGACAAGTCTTTCTTTGCTTCTTGACTTGAGTTTGTTGCTTCTTAGCCACTGAAAAACCTTCCTTTGCTGCTGAAATGGAAGTGGTGAAGGTAGTGCTTGGTGTTGATGAACAAATGAGACCAAAACTTGAGAGTTTGAGAGTGATAGAGAGAGATATGCTTGAACCAATTTTTCTAACCCTAAGGACTGAATTGGGAGGCCCTTATATGGACAAAAGAGGGGTGTAAAAGGGGAGGGAAATGCACCCAAGCTTTCCCTCCCAAAATATCCCCGGATGCCAAAGATATTTTGGAGAAACAGCTATACAGCTGTAAAGTATGCACTGAGGGGAGTGTGGCCGGCCAAGTGCTTTTTCTGGAGGTGGCCGGCCGGCCACCCCCATGGCCGGCCGGCTAGGGGGCAAAAATGAAGTGAAGAATTAATGGCCGGCCACCAGATGATGGTGTCCTCCCAGGTGTGTACAACAAGGCCCTGTGGTTCAAATTTGACAACTCTGAAACAGGAGAGAGAATAGGCCACTTCAAAGAGGGGTTCAAAAGGTCCAATGAAAATTACTGGCCGGCCATAGGTTTTTAGGGTCCTCCCATGTGTGTACATCACAAATATGTGGTTTTGGCTCGAAGAAAATGGCCCTAGGGTGGTCAACATTGGCCCGGAAGTGAGAAAAACGGGCGCCGGGGGGCGCCGGAAGAGCATAACAGGTTGCTTGGACAATTGCTAGCCTCCCACCCTCCAGTGATCTTCCTGATGATAAAACAGAGGTACCTGCCAAAAATGAACGAAAACCGATGCAAAACGAATGCTCGGGGGCCAAACCGCGAGGTTCGGGGCCCGAAAACCGGCTGTAAGCACCGAAAGTGGCATTCAGCCACGAAGTGGGTATCTAAGACCCCAGTGTCCCTCGTTATGATAAAACAGAGGTACCTGTTAAAAATGAACGGAAACCGATGCAAAACGAATGCTCGGGGGCCAAACCGCGAGGTTCGGGGCCCGAAAACCGGCTGTAAGCACCGAAAGTGGCATTCAGCCACGAAGTGGGTATCTAAGACCCCAGTGTCCCTCGAAAGGGAGTAAATGAGATACATGCCAAGAACCGGAGGAATCGGAGATGGTTGGGTGGTCCCGAACGGAGGCACACGGCCTGACGGCTCCGAAAACCGGGAACCGGGCTCCGAAATGGGCAAAATGGCCTACGGCCACGAAAAGTAGCCCACGGCCACCGAGAGATGATCTGTTAGACCTCTCCCTTCCCTCAGGAAAGAAAACAGAGAAAACCGAGTCCGGTTCGCAAACCGAGGCAAGGCACAAAAGAGAGTTCGGAAGTCCGGAGGCAGGGCGCACAGCCGCGACTCTGAGACTTCTGAACGAGCACAGTATGCAACATCACCGAGCGCTCAATCGGCGACGTCTGAGTCTTAAGGTCGGTCAAAAATGGGGTGTCTACAGTTGCCCCTCTTTGACAGAACTCGGAAGTCATAACAATGACGGGAGTGAATGTCAAAGCCCAGAGACGACCCATTTTTGACAAGGCCGAAGACTTAGACAATCATACAAGATGAACAGAGATATGCGCCCGCAGGCGTGCCCGCAGGCAAGAGGGGGGCAAAAAGCAAAGCGACATGCACAGAGCCAAATGATCATGCAAATGCAGCAAGCTGTAATGAGGCAAGTATTCGCAAATAGATGCAACAATTTTAAGCAAGAATGCAAAGCAACAACTACATTTCATGCAGTTAGGAGTGCGGAGAATGATTCGATTCTCGTCGCGTCTCACACGGAGAAGATACGATACCTGTGCGATTCGTCTGGTCGCACCAGCCTCAAATGAACCGTACATACAATATCGTGCCTGCAAAAGAGAGAAACTCAACAAGAACAATATGCTAACAACATATATTCAATGTGATTCCTGTGGTTCCAAAAGTTTGACACACGCAGTGTCGGCGAGTGAATGCAACACAATGCGAGAAAGGAACGGGCGTGACAACGCATGCACAAGCACAGGGATATGGTACACCAAGAAATCATGCATGACAATGCAAAATGTTGATTAGAATGCAAGTTATACGCACAACAATGCAAAAAGAGCACGAATCAGGGTGCCCGTCGGTTGCGAAACAACGAGTAAGAAAACGCGCATTTCGGCGAAGGCAACTCAATCGCGGCCTCGGTTTCACCTCCCGGAGAGGTTACAACATGATTAAAAAGGATACACCTTGATTCTGATGAGTGATGATGAGACACATGTCAGAAATTGCAGCTAAAGTTCCGACGGAGCAATTTCGCGCCAGAAAGTGCACTTTTCTTGAACTTTTTCAGGTCCCGGGAGCTCCATCTTCCTCAAAATTTGCAGGGAGCTAGAGGGGGGAGTGGGGAACATGGCCGGCCAAGTGGTGGTCCTAGGGGAGGCCACCGGCCATGCTGCAAAAAGCAAATGGCCGGCCAGCCAGGGAAGGTGGCCGGCCGGCCATCTGTCCAAAAGTAGGGGCAATTTCGTCTTTTTCTCATTTCCTATAAATACACTCACCCATTCCATCCGAAATCACTCCCCCAGGTGTGAAATTCTATCCTCTTGCTCTCTAAGCCATTTTTCCTTTCAGATCTGCACTTTATACGCGCTTTCTGGCCTTTTCTGCAAGTTGTTTTCGCGAAATTCTTCAGATTTAAGCACTTTGAAGCGACTAAATTTTGATTTCGGAGCTCTTTTTCTCATTTTCACCACTTGAGGTAAGTTTGTCTCAATATTTGGAATATTTTTCGGGAGTTGACTTTTTTGTTGACTTTTTCCAATTTTGGCTCATTTTTGCTCATTTTTGCAGATTTCTCGAAATGGCAGGCAATTTCCCTCACGGCGGAGGTCCTCCAGGTGCCGGAGATGATTTTGACATTATGGCACTCCCCCCGAGGGTCCGTCCTTTTTGTCCTGAGAGATATGCCCGGCAGTGCACATCCTTCGCGAGCGGTTTTCCGTCATTTCACTGACTTCAACGACGGGCACCCGGAGACTTGCTTCTACGAGAGCCGGAGCAGCACCTCTCTTCCGAGGCACGAGAGGTATTTTACTTTATTTTCCGCATTTTCCGTGCACTTTGTAGCTTTGCCATGCTTAAACACACAGTTGTAGCTTATGACATAGTACTTTGCCTGCATTCTGATATGCGACTCAAACACTTGAATTGCTAAACACACGGCCACACTGACTGATTGATTGTGAACACACGGCACACATTAGTTAAGCATTGAAAAACAGGCTCAACACTGATTTGTCGAACACACAGCCCGAATTCGAAGGTGAACAACGGCGCACATTGACTACGAGTAGAACACACAGTCCCAAACTCTGATTTTCTGAACACACAGTCCAAGTTGATGATGAACACACAGCCCACACTGATTAGGATTGAACACACAGCAAAACATAGATTTACTGAACACGCAGCCCAGATATAAATAAAGTGAACACGCAGCCCACTGATTAGGATTTGAACACGCAGCCCAAAACACTGATTTACTGAACACGCAGCCCAGATATAAATTAAAGCGAACACGCAGCCCACTGATTAGGATTTGAACACGCAGCCCAAAAACAATTTACTGAACACGCAGCCCATAGAAATAAAGTGAACACGCAGCCCACTGTTTAATGATTTGAACACGCACCCAAAACACAATTTACTGAACACGCAGCCCAGATAGAAATAAACGAACACGCAGCACTGTTTAATGATTTGAACACGCAGCCCAAACACTGATTTACTGACACGCAGCCCAGTAGAAATAAAGTGAACACGCAGCCCACTGTTTAATGATTTGAACACGCAGCCCAAAACACCAATTTACTGAACACGCAGCCCAGATAGAAAAAAGTGACACGCGCCCACACTGTTTATGATTTGAACACGCAGCCCAAAACACTGATTTACTGAACACGCAGCCCAGATAGAAATAAAGTGAACACGCAGCCCACTGTTTAATGATTTGAACACGCAGCCCAAAACACCATTTACTGAACACGCAGCCCAGATAAAATAAAGTGAACACGCAGCCCACTGATTAATGATTTGAACACGCAGCCCAAAACACTGATTTACTGAACACGCAGCCCAGAATAGAATAAAGTGAACACGCAGCCCACTGTTTAATGATTTGAACACGCAGCCCAAAACACCAATTTACTGAACACGCAGCCCAGATAGAAATAAAGCGAACACGCAGCCCACTGTTTAATGATTTGAACACGCAGCCCAAAACACCAATTTACTGAACACGCAGCCCAGATATAAATAAAGTGAACACGCAGCCCACTGTTTAATGATTTGAACACGCAGCCCAAAACACCAATTTACTGAACACGCAGCCCAGATATAAATAAAGTGAACACGCAGCCCACTGATTAATGAGTTGAACACGCAGCCCAAAACACCAATTTACTGAACACGCAGCCCAGATATAAATAAAGTGAACACGCAGCCCACTGTTTAATGATTTGAACACGCAGCCCAAACACCCAATTTACTGAACACGCAGCCCAGATATAAATAAAGTGAACACGCAGCCCACTGTTAATGATTTGAACACGCAGCCCAAAACATTTACTGAACACGCAGCCCAGATATAAATAAAGTGAACACGCAGCCCACTGATTAGGATTTTGAACACGCAGCCCAAAACACTGATTTACTGAACACGCAGCCCAGATAGAAATAAAGTGAACACGCAGCCCACTGATTAGGATTTTGAACACGCAGCCCAAAACACTGATTTACTGAACACGCAGCCCAGATAGAAATAAAGTGAACACGCAGCCCACTGATTAATGATTTGAACACGCAGCCCAAAACACTGATTTACTGAACACGCAGCCCAGATAGAAATAAAGTGAACACGCAGCCCACTGTTTAGGATTTTGAACACGCAGCCCAAAACACTGATTTTACTTGCACACTGCTTCTTCATTTGACTTGCACACAGCTTCTTCATTTGATTCTGACATATACATTCATTCTGAATGCAGGTTGGCTCTCGTACAGTACGAGGATACGGCTCCACTGCCGCGAGGGAGTGGTACGCTGAGCTCCCGGAGGCTGTCCGGGATTTAGTTGACGCAGCAGGGTTTGGACCATTTTGCATGGGATTATCACACTGCCCTGCCAGCAGGACACTATTAGCTGCTCTGGTGGAGAGATGGTGGGACACCACCAATTCTTTCCATTTCTCTGCCACTGGGGATATGACCTATGACCCCGCTGAACTTTGCTGTGCTCACCGGCCTAGACACAGACGGTTGGCCCATTCCTTACGACGAGGATATGGGTGAGTGGGAGGCAGCATGGATGTATCTGTTGGGGGCTCGCCCACCTGTAGACAGAGCTTCCGGGAGAGTCCGGTACACCTGGTTCTCTTCCCGTTTTCGGAGGCCAGAGATGGAGCCTGAGTCTCCTGAGGAGATTGAGCAGTACACCCGAGGTTTTCTCATGTTCCTCTTTGGCACCACTCTGTTTGCCGACAGGGGGAACACTGTTGGTTTATACCTTCTGAGTGCCCTGGTGGACCTATCACAGGTCCATCGGTATGACTGGGGTGGCGCTGGCCTGGCTACCCTCTACTGCTACATGAGTGCGGCCTCTCGCGGGCGGGGAGACTTGCTCGGCGGCTACTGGAGAGCCTGGGAGGTACGTTCTGTCCCCTTGATTTACATTTCTGCTTCTCATTACTTGTTCATTGCACACACGGCGCACTTTACATACTGTATTCTGCCTTTAGCACTTTGGATTCACATTCCGCACTGTTTTTCTCAGCTATGGGTGTATGTGTATTTTCCCGCGTTAGCCCCGGAGATGGAGGTGGCGGGGTTTCTTATGGCTCCGTTTTCGCTGGTATTTGAGGGCCCGCACCGAGCGAGACCTCGAGAGACTCTCTTCTACCTGCGACAGTATTTTGATACTGTGCGGACGACAGAGGTACTTCAGAACTCTCAGTTCCTTTCATTTTCATCTGATTTGCCCTGTATATTCCTGATCTCTGATTGATTTATGCACTGGTCATCCGCAGATCACTTGGCAGCCTTGGGCAGTCTTAGGTGATGGCCTCCGATATCAGTATCCCGGAGGATCGACTAATTCCTAGTATAGGTTCCTGCTCGAGGGACCGATCGGTAGGGCATGGTTCCTGGGGAACGGTTTCTGCGCCAGGTGTGGGGGTACGATTCTCAGGACCCTCCTGTTGTACCTCCAGCCACTATGCGGACTGCGGACAGACTCTCTGCTCAGGAGGTCACTAGTGCCATGCAGGGCACCGATGCCTTGTTACATCTCATGGAGGGGACTACGCCACCTATCGTCGGATATATCTGATGCCCCCTTGACGGGAGTGCGTGCTCCGACACTGAGGCCCACTGACATACCATCTTCGAGTCGTGCCCGTGCCACGGACATCCCTTCCTCTAGCAGGGCTGGTGCATCTAGGGGTAGAGGTAGTTCTATTCCTCCGATCCCTCCGTCTCTTCATCCACATGCTGGGTGGCCAGACATGCCGACCGAGCTGACGAGTTGGCGATTCGGGACTCCTTACCAGGTCCCGCTAGAGCCTCCTCTTCCTGACCACAGATATGTCAGAGACCCTGACTCACCCCCGGTATGTTTTTCAGCTTTGATTCATCAGTCAGATATTTGGACATTCATTCCCTTACTGATAGTTTTGCATTTGTATTTGCAGCCTCCAGTTGAGTACACGGACGAGCTGCTCGGGATGCTGGCCACATTCGAGGGCATGATCCTACGGAGGGAGGACATCTAGCCCTCATGGGCGTGCAGGTATTAGCATAGTTCTGATAACATACTGATTTTGAACATTCTGCTGTATTGATAGTCTGTGTAGAGCACATCTGACACACACCCCACTCACATATTGCATTTGCATCTGCTTTTCATATTTGAACTGATGTATTGAACTTTTCACTTTCAGATGCCTCCCGTATATGATCCATCGCAGGCCAGGCCACCCGGGCCTTCTCAGAGGGGTCGAGGCGCTGGGCCATCTGGGCCCTTTCGAGGAGCTGGGCCATCTAGGCCTTCTCAGGGAGCAGGGCCATCTAGGCCTGTCCGAGGAGCTCGAGGAGCAGGGTCGTCTCGCAGACGCAGGGCACCCATTATTGAGGAGGAGGATGAGGAGGTCGCAGACCGTGAGTCAGATACATCCGCTGGGGAGGGAGGCTCCGGTCTTGGTTCCGGGAGTGGAGGTGAGGCTGAGGGGGATCCTGAGGATGACAGCTCCGACCCGGATGGTGATGATGGTGCAGAGGTTATCCCGCAGAAGAGGATGAGAGGGCCTCCTCATTCCCGTTCCCGAGGATATTGATGTTATTTCCTGCTTTATTTTACTTTTTGCTAGTAGTTTGTAGCACTTTGCACACTGTTAGGCAGTTTTATTTTCTGTAAAACTTGTACCTTTATTTGTTGTAAAACATGATGGAATGAAACAGCTTTTGAAAAGATGTTTGTATTTGAAAATCTTAGCATCGCAACGCATCATTTTGCACAAAGATGAGATTGAATGGAAATGTGCCTTGTGTATTCACCAGGTCAGGTAATGAACCGACGCAACAAATCAAACAACTCGACTCACTAAGAAATAACAGAATCTTAGCAAGTTTACAACTCGATAAGCAAAATACAACAATGTTAACGACTCGATAAACAAGACTTAACAAAATTGCGTAAGCAAAAGTAATAACTCAAAACACAAAATGCGACAGCTCGACAAAACTTACAACTCGATAAACAAAGCAACAACTCGATAAGCAAAAGTACAACAAAGCGCACTTCGGACGGACGATCTGGATGATGGAACGTATCCGAAACTGAGAGAAATGGAGGCCTTCGACATCCCCGATGCGTAGAAATGCCTCAAACTTCTTTCCGGAGGGTAAAACAGGACCAATGCGTGGCCGAACAAATTTTGCATTTGGAGACTAGAGGGTGGCCGGCCTACTAGGATAGATGGCCGGCCGGCCATCTCCCCCACAACCCCCAGATTTTTGACACGTGTCCTTTGAATAGTGTTTTATCCCCCTATAAAAGCCCCAGCCCTGGAACTAATTCATTTCATCACCGTTTCTCACAAAAATGGAGGCATTTCTCGCAGAAAATCTCACAACTTGGATTTCTTCTCTAGACGGCTCGGAAAAGTTGAACTTCCGGGGTTTCGGCTTGAATGCACTATTCACGCTGGGCCGGACTTCACTGCATCTTCCTTTCCTCTATGCCGCGGCAAGGTTTTGGAACCCGGTGACGCATGTCTTCAGCTTCGGAGGGCAAGAGGTATGTCCCACTTTTGAAGATTTTCAAGTTTTGATAGAATCCGAGCGAGGTGAGGAAATCTTGCCTCAACTCAATTTTGGCTATGCCCAAACCCTAGGGCGGATGTGTGGACTCAACGCACATGATGCTCGATCCCTGATTTGTAACGGAATGTTGGATATCCCAAGCTGATTTACCGGTTCTCCGATGCTGGTGACCGCGGCGACCATCATTGGCAAGGCTTCCGGCAACACGCCCTCTGTTTATGCCTGTTATCTCATTTTCTGTTTGCCTCGAGCTTTGGAGGATCCGACGTCCGTCTGATTGAAGTGGCCCAAGGGCTTGAGAGAAGGAAAGAGTTGCATCGCCATGACCTTGGCAGAAACACTGATGGGCTGGATGCTTTCTACCGTGGGGAGACAACCAGGTTTGCAGGGAGTCCACTACTGCTGCAGGTAATGTTTCCCACCCAAGCTCACATATGTATTTGCTCACATCACTCGGCCCTCAGGCTCGTTTTTTCTCACAAAACCCTTCTTACTTTTCTCTCATCGTACATCTCTCTATTCTTTATTCTCTCATTTTTCATCCCTCCCCAGATATGGTTAATGGACAAATTGCAAGTTGTGGACTCTTGCCCTGCATACTCAGCCCGTGGCTATTTCTTTCGACAACGCCTAGTCAACGCCCTTGATGAGGGATGGTGGTTTGAATGGATGTGCAATTTGTCGGCAGATCGCATTGCGTGGCGCTGCCCTTGGCTCAATCTCCCGGCGATGAGCTACAGCATGTCTCGACAGGTTGGAATTCGATTGATCGGCTTGACTCACTGCGTATTCTATTTCCCATTCCGTATTCTGCGCCAGTTTGGCCATGATCAAACTTGCCCACCAGAGGGGATAGAGTATCCGGCTACATTTCCAGTTCGAGGCGCACAGCTGGCTCGGCAGGCCGCAGCGTGGGAAATAGAGAACTCTGCTCCTGCTTCCACTTTTAGTTGCACTTTGTCTGATGAGTGCTGGGATTGGCTCAACGAAGAAGCACAGGTTGGGCCTAGGTTGACATCAGAGGCTTCAACTAGCTCTGGCAGGGGGCGCAGGACACCTGACTTGACTATGCCCCGGATTTATTGCTTTACTAGTACTTTCAAGTTTTCTTCCTGAGTGTAATAAAAAGCAACTTCAATTGTATGCAAGAGCAAGAGAACTCTGTTTTGAAATCAATGAAATTGAAGGTTGTGGTACTGAAAATTCTCCGCTTTGGTCCAAAAATGGTCTTAGTTGTAAAAAGATTAATTTGAACAAAGTCAACTTTTATTAAAACTTTTCAAAACTATTTTCGATATGGATCAGAACTGGACACGCCTGAGATCTGTCACTGAGATGCACAACCCGGATCCTAGCAACTGGAAAGTTGCCCCTAGTTTGAAAGGTACCGCAGCACTTCATTGCAACGGAAAGTTGCCCCTAGTCTGAATAGCACTGTACCGGAGATCACGATAAATGCTGATGAATAGAGATGACTGAGATGATCAAATGGACAAAGTTGATCGGGGAAAAGATTGTGGCTGAACTTCAAGACGAAGTTGCCTACGTATCCCAAAGATGGGAATCAAGCCTTACGTAGTTCAGGCTCAGGTTCGCTCGGGTATTTTCACTCTCCTTTTGCGCTCTAACTTTTGCCAAGGCCGCCCTTTGCGGGTTTTCAACCTTGCGAGCTCAGTTTTTATAATTTCAAATTTTCTGTGCTCTGAGTTTTGCCTAGGTCGCCCTTTCGGGTTTTCGGCCTAGCGAGCCTCTCAGGGGTAGTATTTCTTCAACTTGTCCATGTTGATCGGTTGGGAAAACTCTAAGCCATCTAGATCCATCAGAACCACAGCTCCACCAGACCAGATTGACTTGATGATGTAGGGACCAGTCCAATTAGGTCTGAACTTGCCCCTTGGGTCGTGGATGGGAGCTCGGTTGTCTTTGAGCACCAAATCTCCTTCTTTCAAATTCCTGGACTTAACCTTCTTGTTAAAAGCCCGGGCGATTCTACGTTGATAACTTTGGACGTGGTACAGTGCTTTCAACCTTCTTTCATCAAAAAGCATGAGTTCCTCAAATCTGCTCTGTTGCCAGTCTGCCTCGGCTATTTGACACTCGGCCAATACTCGTAATGACGGAACCTCAATCTCAATAGGTAGAACGGCCTCCATCCCATAAACCAACGAGTACGGAGTCGCCCAGTAGAAGTTCTGATTGAAGTCCTGTAGCCCCACAGAGCAAACGGCAACTTATCTGGCCAGTCCCGGTAGGTTTCCACCATCTTCTGTAGTATGCGCTTGATATTCTTGTTGGCGGCCTCAACTGCTCCGTTGGTTTGCGGCCGATAGGTAGATGACTTATGAAAAGCCACGTTGTATTTCTCCAACAAATCAATCACCTCCTTCTTGAAGTGGGAACCATTGTCTGAAATTATTTCGTTTGGGACCCCATAGCGACAGATGATGTTGTTTCTGATGAATTTTGCTACATGCGAAGCCTTCAACACCGCATAAGATTGGGCCTCAACCCACTTTGTGAAATAATCTATCGCTACCAAGATGAACTCATGCCCATTCGACCCCTTTGGCGTAACTGCTCCGATTACATCAATTCCCCAGACTGAAAACGGCCATGGCGAAGTCATGTTGTACAGCTTTGTTGGCGGGATGTTCATACGATTTGCATGAATCTGACATTTGTGGCATCGCCGGACGAAACTAATACAATCCTCCTCCATGGTGGACCAGTAATAACCCTGTCTGAGAATCTTCCGTGCCAACATTACCCCATTCATGTGTGCACCACATTCTCCCCCGTGGATGGCTTCCATCAGACGCTTTGACTCTTCGGCATCAACACACAGTTTATGCATTCCCAGATGACCCCGTTTATACAGTTTACCCCCGCAGATGATGAACTGAACTGCCATTCTTCTGATTGCTCTTTGTCTTTGGCATTTACCCCTGGCGGGTATGCTTCTTTCTCCAAGAAATTCCAGATGTCGTAATACCAGGGGTGTTCGTCCTGAACTTCATCTATGGCTGCAATCGACTCATAGGCAGGTGCGAATTTCTGGTCAATGATGACTGGACGCATTCGGACTCCACACGGGATGTCTATCATAGAAGATAGAGTTGCTAAAGAATCTGCGAACCTGTTGTTCTCTCTTAGTAGATGAGTAAAACTTAGCTTCTCAAACCGAGGAATCAGCAAATCCAAGGTTTGGTGATACATCATCATCTTTTCCTCTTTTACTTTCCAGTCTCCTTTAGCTTGAGACACAACAAGGTTCGAGTCCCCAATGACGTCCAACCGTCTTGCCCCTAGTTCCAGGGCTGCTTCTAAACCAGCGATACACGCCTCGTATTCTGCTTCGTTGTTCGAGACTTTGAATCGGAGTTTGAAGGCTAGAGGGATACGGGAATCATCGGGTGCTATCAGCAACACTCCTATCCCATACCCGTGTTGATTTGACGCTCCGTCAAAGTACATCGTCCAAGCTTCATCGTCGATGTGCAGAATTGATTCATCTGGGAACAGGTACTCAACTGCTTCATCCCCCTCAACCGGGTGGTCGGCAAGGAACTCTGCCACTGCTCTTCCTTTCACTGACTTGCGTGTCACGTACGTGAGATCAAATTCGGAGAGCAACAGCAACCAACGAGCTAGCCTACCCGTAAGCGCTGGTTTCTCGAAGAGATATTTGATGGGATCAAGTCGTGAAACCAACATTACAGAGTGAGCTAACAGGTAGTGCCGCAGCTTCCTGGTAGCCCATACCAAAGCTAAGCAAGCCTTTTCCAGCGGTGTATACCGGGTTTCATACTCCAGCATCTTCTTGCTGAGATAGTAGATGGCTCTCTCCACCTTGTCTTCTGATTCTTGTGCAAGCATGCAGCCCATCGTAGTTTCAGTTACTGACAGATACAAAATCAACGGTTTCCCTGGTTCTGGCGGTGACAACACGGGCGGGTTCTGTAGATATTCTTTAATCTGTTCAAATGCAGCTTGACATCGGCCGTCCCATTGGAACTTCTTTCCTTTCTTCAGGAGACCAAAAAGTGGTTCACAAGTCAAGGTTAATTTTGAGATAAACCGTCTTATGAATTGCACTTTACCCAGAAAGCCTCGCACCTCCTTTTCAGTCCTTGGTGGTGGCATTTCTAAGATGGCCTTGATTTTGGAAGGATCGACCTCGATGCCTCTTTGTGTAATCAGAAACCCCAGCATTTTTCCCGCTGTAACACCGAATGTACATTTCTGAGGGTTTAGCCGCAACCGGAATTCCCTGATCCTTTGGAAAAACTTATGCAAGGCGGTGTAGTGGCCCTCTCTTTCCTTGGACTTGACAATCATGTCGTCCACATACACCTCAACCTCTTTGTGGATCATATCATGTAGTATTGTGGTCGCGGCCCGTTGATAAGTAGCTCCAGCGTTCTTCAACCCAAACGGCATTACCCTGTAGCAGTATGTCCCCCACGGGGTGGTGAAAGCAGTCTTTTCCCTATCTTCGGGTGCCATCACTATCTGATTGTATCCTGAGAAACCGTCCATGAATGAGAGCAATGCATGCCCTGCTGTGAAGTCTACCAACTCATCGATGTGCGGTAGGGGAAAGTCGTCCTTCGGACTAGCCTTGTTCAAATCCCTGAAGTCTACACACACCCGGATCCTGCCATCTTTCTTCGGTACCGGAACAATGTTGGCCAACCAAGTCGGATACTTCTGATACCAGCAGGAAGCCTGCGTCAATTTGCTTGGTGACCTCTTCTTTATCTTAAGAGCCCAATCCGGGCGGATCCTTCTGAGTTTCTGCTTGACAGGTCGGGCCTCGGGGTCAAGAGGGATCCGATGCTGTACAATCTCAGGATCGATTCCAGGCATGTCTTCGTAGGACCACGCGAAAACATCTTTGAAATCTTTTAATAAAGCGACTAAGCGCTCGCGTTCCTCCGAAGACAACGTGGACCCGATCTGGACCAGCCGCGGGTCCTCCTCAGTACCAATGTTCACGGTAATGATTTCATCCATTAATGGCTTAACAAATCTCTCTTGCTCTTGCTCAATTAAACGTTGTAAAACCGGAGGAACTTCGTCCTCGTCGTTTTCATCAAAGTTTTGAAAGTCTGAATTAATGCAATAAATTAAGGGCACAGAGAAATACTCGGAAACCACATTCACCTCATTCTCATTAAGTTCATCCAAATCGTCCAATTCTTCTGTTACAACAGACTCAAAAGAAAAGGAAAAAGACGACCTGGACAGGACTGTGGCATCCGGGTTAACATCCCCAGGAGTACCAGACTCAGACTCAGTCGAGCTGGAACCTGATTCCGACTCACAAGACTCGGTGGAATCAGATTCCGGCTCACTACCTGACCCGGTGCTGCTGGAACAAAAATTCCTCGTACTGCCAAGTGAGAGAGGGTGCGATTGATGCATCCAAGATAGCTGCTGGTCGGCTCACAGCCGTTTCATCCCCAATCATGGAAACCACGAAGTTATCCCCAACACTCTTGGTCGATCGGAGGATCAGAGAGGAGACATGCCAGTGCTACCCCCATTTCAAATTCTGTGCCCTCAGGATCCCTGCTTTATTCTGCTCAACCTCAGTTGTGTTGTGTCTGTCTGCTCGCGGCAACGTCATCCCCGGATAGTTGCAGGTCGAAGAAGATTTCGAAGCCTGGTACGCGCTTCTTCTCCGCGTTTATCCACGGCTCTGGGAAGCCGCAAAATGGAAAATCTCCCCCTCCCGGACAAAGCGTCCGTTCAGGGTACCCTGAATGGGCCTGTGTATTAGGTCAAACGGCTTCCCAGCCTGCTTCGCTCTGGCTCTGCGGCCATTTCCTTTCCTTTCCTCACCAGTCTTCTTTGGTGGCAGATAACCCAGTCCAAAGGTATGCGGATTGTGTGGCACTTCGGCCAACGCTGCGACTCCTTTCCTGCCGCTCCTTCCTAATCCCATCCCGGGAATATGTTGTAGCTTGTTCATGAGGTAGACTGATTGGGCACTGACGTATACACCTTCATTCACAGCCATAATGTTCTGTACTACCCGGGCCTCGGCCAAAGTGAATCCTGATAAGAAGACATCTTCTGTGCCATGCTCAATTTCCAGGACCGGCGTAGATACCTCGGAGGGGATGGATTGATGAGTTCCCAAATACAGTGGCTACTACTCCTTTCCATAGGGGTATTTCACCATCTGATGTAGAGTTGAGGAGACTGCTTTACTTGGTGCAGCACGGCCGCCCCAAGAGTAAGTTGAAGGTTGCGGGAACGTCCAAGACGTGAAATTCGACGTCGTGTTGTCCTGGACCAACCTTGGTTTGAATCTTGACAATCCCCATTACTTCCCTACTCGTATTATCATAAGCTTTGATCACCTGAGTTGTTGGTGTGAAGTCCGCGGGCTTCAACCCAACTGCATATGCTGTTCTGACTGGGCAGACATTGATAGCGGACCCGGTATCAACAAGTACCACCGGTATCCATTTACCTCTACACTCCACAGAGACGTAGAGAGGTTTGTTATGGTTTGTGCCCTCAGGCGGCAACTCCTTGTCTGAAAAGGTTAATGCCGGGGAACCTCCTCCCGGAAAAACCAGCCCAACCAGCTGTTCTGGTGTAGTGTCTATTGAGAGTTTGGCCTTGTCCATGGCAGATAGGACGGCCTGTCTGTGCACCCTTGATGCCATAAGCAGTCCCCAGATGGAGATGTCTGCTTGTATCTTCTTCAATTGTAGCAGTCCCCAGATGGAGATGTCTGCTTGTATCTTCTTCAATTGTTTGAGCACAGCTTCTTCTTCTATCTGTTTCTCTCTCTGTTTCTCAGCCTCTTTATCTTTTCCAGATGCCTCAGGTTGGTCAAGGTGTGGGGGCTTGAAATACCGCCCACTCCTGGTCATATGAGCGATCTCATCAATATACCAGGTATCATCTGGTTGAGCACCTGCCCAATCTTCGTCTGTGTGGGCAAGACATAAGTCGTCGTCTTCCCACCACATTCCATCGGCAGCCGACAGACATCTGTCCGGCTCCGGTAATCGTGCTCGCAGCACCTTCAGTCTTTATGCCCACAGCATTCTCGGTTCCTGTGCACACGCACTTTCGACCCCACATGGGCCTTGGCTTTTCTAATTCTTTCAGAATCGTCAAACTTTTGTTGTTCCAACTGCGTCAGTACAGCCGTTGTTCAATATTCCCTGTATTTACGATCCCCGAATTTTGAGCGAAATTCTTAACGCCGCGCTCTCCGGCGGTGGATTCTGACCCTCCTCTCGGCCCTTCCGGCCATCATCGATACTCTGCCCCTGCCAGTGCCCTGTGAAATTCTACAATGTCCGGCTGATCATCTAACCACCCATGACTTCTGCCGTCTCCTCATAGTCGAACCAGTTAGTTGGCAAAGTCCTCTTCCACTGTTGTCAGATCATCTGCCCCTTGTTCAAGTCTATCCCCCCGAATCATGCACAGCTCAACTTTTTCTGGCAGCCCCACACTCAGCTTGGACTGGCCCACTGATAAGATGTACTCGCTTGGATCATAGGCTCCTCCAGCAAGGTTCCCAGGCTGTTCCATCCCAGACTCGACAATTCTGCTCTCCTCTGAAACCTGCCCCGTTCCATCTTCGGTGGTCACCGCCACTGGCTTAGATTGGGTTGTGAAGGTGTCCAACATGCACAAGTCAGTGCAATCAGGAAGGATCACCTCGGGCTTGGGTAGGTGAGAGGGAGTAATATAGATACTAGGATCGTAGGACACGACCCCAGTTTGGATGAGGTTGACTCTTTTGGGTGGAGGGGCTTGGTTGTGTGGTGGGAGGGGATTTGTTGTGACGTTGGTTTTTCAGGAGGTGCGATCACCTGCTTGTCGATAAGATCTGGATCTCATGACGCAATCTGTAGCAACGGTCGGTGTCGTGACCGTGCTGTTGGTGGTACGCACAGTACTTTGCTGGGTCATGAGAGGGAGGGAGTGGATTTGGCAGTGGCCTCGGCTCTAAAGGTGTCAGATGCTTCTTTCTGATTAACACCCCGAGAGCCTTGGACAAGGCATGTATAGTGGAGCGAAGGTTCTTTGGCCCGCGGGGCTGAAATCTCGAGGCTTTTACTGCTCCATCGGAGGTTTGGAAAGGGTGTGGCCGTTGCGGGCCTTGGTATTGGAAAAGGGTGTGGCCGTGCGGGCCTTGGTTGGGAAGGGGGAGTGGTGGTGACCATACCGACCTCAGAAGTCCTTGTGTTTGCAGCGCCACTCGGGCCTGCGTTGTTATTGCGGTTGAATGTCCTTCGGGGCTGCTCCCGGTCCTGGTCAATCAACCCTTGCTTCATCGCGTCTTCGATCTGTACCCCCATTTCGTGTAAGTCTGAGAAAGTTGGAAAGGGGAGTACAATCATCTTCTGCATTAACTTCGGTTGGAGATTGCGCACAATCATCCGGATCTGATCTTTATCTGTTGGCCTCAAGGTCATCATCGATGCCTTTGCTCTCCACCGAGTTACAAAATCGGAGAAAGACTCCTTGGGTTCTTGCCTCGTCGTTTCGAGATCACGTGTTGTAATCTCGATCTGTGTATTATACGAGTATTGCGCAACGAAGGCCTCAGCCATCTCATCCCAATTTCTCTTCACATCATCTTCTAACTTGGCGTACCAGATGGCCGCCACCCCCGACAAAGTTCTGCCAAACAAGAAAGCTTTTTGCGTCGGGTTAGGCCCATTGGCCTCAAGATGTCTGAAAATAGCCGGAGATGGACCATAGGATCCCCTGACCCATCAAAACGGTCATCTGTGGCATCTTGAATCTGTCTGGCAATGTTACAGCCACGTCAGTGTACCCATCTTCGATGTCTGGGATGGCCTTCACCCCCTGCGACTTCTTGAAAAGCTTTTCCAGACTTACTCAGCTTCAGAGCTGTATGATCTACCTCGAACTCAAAGGGAGAGTCCGGGTGGTTGGGTGTAAGATTCTTGGACAGTTGAGGCAGAAGCGGGGGCGGAGCCAGCCCCGTTGGAATGTTGGTGTCCTCCTGGATATTTTGGACATTGGGTAGGGTGTTCTGGGTATTCGGGAGGTATTCTGAGGGTTTGGTAGGTATTCTGAGGGTTCGGAGGATTTGGCAAGGTATTCTGACCCATAGGTGCCTGCTCGGGTAGTGGAGCTGCTGGTGGAGGAGGAACCTGATGTGAAGCAGAGGCTGCATTCTGCTGTTGCAGCCTAGTAATCAGCTCGGCCTGCTGGGCCATGACTGCGGCTTGTTGTTTAGAAAATTCCGCTTGGCGGATGGAATCCTCTTGCATCTGCCTCATGCTTTCTTGCATCTGGCGCATCATCGCCTCTACCACTGATGTATTCTGCTATTCCATCTGGATGCCGGTAAATGTACTTCTATAGCAGACACTGGCTGTTCACTGTCAAAGTAGCCCTCTGTCCCGGTAATCCCTGCGCTGACACACTACGCCTCCTCGGCCTTCTTCTGGCAACTAGGGGTAGAGAGTGAAACACTGGATGTCCGTCAACGAGATCCTCGGATCGGTTGAGTCGGCGACCTCATGTCCAGAGTGCTTGGGGAGTATCTACTGGCTCGGAAGCAATCGTGCTAAAAACTGCCCTAGCAAAAAGATAATAAAGCAAAAAGGAAATAAATAACCAGAAAAACGGGCAGCATAACAGCTTAATTTAAATACACACAACACACAGTCGGGCATACAACACGCAGTTTGATAAGCTGGAAATACACTGTCCTCAACCACTGATCACTGTTCCCATTTCACTGTTCCCCAAAACTGAATCGGCTATCCGCAGACAACTGATTCTCAGATACTGACTGATGCCCGCAGGCCTGAATGATGCCCGCAGGCCTGATGCCCAAACTTATAGACTGATACATGCATTCCTGTAGAGACGCACTCTAAAGCACATAGCAGATAAGTGAGAGCCAAAACACCCCTATGTTGGGGTAGGGTTTCCCTGTCCTATTTTGTCAGGAGCTAGGGTTTCACTACGCACGCAGCGGTTTCAAACAACCTATAAACGGGTAAGCAACCTGTCCTAGTTTGGAATGGTCACTATGGATCCGAATATGCACTAGGTCGAATGGTCAAAAAGGGTGCCCCGGTAAAACCGGGGTTTGTGTTCCCATGCTGTCAGAGCCCAGAGCCGATCAGCCTTATGGACATGACTTGACAAGACAAGCCTCCGGCAAATCGTTCGGAATGGCATATGGCAAACACGGTGTCCTAGGCGCACCAATGCAAATGCAATGCAAAGAAACACACAAGTGTAGTCAAAACCAGATATCATGAGTTCGAGTCAAGTTCTCTAAATCCCCAGCAGAGTCGCCAGAAACTGTAGACGTCCCGAACGCCCCGGGAGGGTAAGTCCCGTTCTGTTCATATTGGGTCACTACAGTTCAAGGACTCAAATGTCACGGTTCTTAATCTTGAACCAAAGAGTCCAAATCCGGCAAATCGTTTTGAAAACAGATTTTTTTGAAAGAAGTGCCAAACATGGACTGCTTTGCCAGATACAGAGTCGCCACCTAAATATTTTTTTAATGGGAAATTTAGGAAACCCTGACTCGGTGCCAAAGGCCACGTGTCCGTCATCACCAAAGTTGCCTCGGCTCGGGAACTTGGGTACGATTGGGGAAGGTCACTTCGTGAGCACCCCGCTCGCCCGGTCAAAGACCGGCCTCTACTAACCATGATATCTGTTTTTGAAAACATTGTGAGTTCTTATTCCGGTTATTAGCCTAGGTTACTATGTGATGCTCGCAGCAAACAAGTATAGACTGGGTCGCCTGAATTGGAACAAAACATTTCATGTTTGTTTGTTTGAAAATGGTTTGATGGTGCTACCCGCAGGTAGGCTAAGACGCGGATTTGCTACCCTCAGGTGGGCTTAGAAAACATGATTTTGCCACTATCTAGTGGGCTTAAAACAAACATTGATGAATTGTCCCAATTCAAGTAACGCAACCTCCACCCACAGGCATTCAAGGCAATTATATCACATAAGCACATAGCCTCATGGTAAGCATGCTATTCATGGCAACACTCACACGCATGCAAGGATGCTAAAGCATAAAACTCACCGAGTACTCCAAGCCAAAACAGAAAACTGATTAGAAATCATGCATGATCCTAAATATACAGAATGCCTAATGCAACACATGCAAAATGCAACTATAGCAGGCTCGGCTATTCTAAACATGGCATATGGAATGCTACAACTAACACGTATTCAATTTGGAATTGAAATACAAATGCAGTTTGTATGATGCGCCGAGCCCGGTGCGTGCAAAACAGATGAATGAATGCAAACATGCTGTCATACTGTATGCTAATTAAAATATGCCCTATATCTAGCCATCATAAGCGGGTAAATAAAAGGGAAGAAAGACGTGGGGTTGGAAGACATACATCACACTCACCCGCACTTATTACAGTTATGCCCTCGCGCAGAGGGTCCGAATAAATATACAGTCCGAATAAAAGAATAATACAGTCCGAAATTACAGTCCGAATATTACAGATTTCTAATTAATTAACAAATTAAACTAAGAAAGCTTTAAACTGGCATGCAAGCCAGGGGGCTGCCTCGCTTCGATGAAATGATGTATGCTGGGGCTGCTTTGCGCGGAAATCCACTGGGATGCCCAATTTAGCCTCTGTTTGCAATTGTTCTCGAAATGCGCGCCAGACTCCGAAAAGTTGCTGATTCCTTTTTGCTGCAACAGAGAGCAGGAAAGGGCATAGCAATGTATTTCACAATATATGCATGCCTCGATTCTCGTGCCACCAATCACGCATATCGATGCATGATGGCCGAGGAATCGGATTGCACAACTCAATATAGGGTGCAATGCAGATGAATGCTACAACAAAACCTAACTCCATCATGGGTAATCCGGAGTGTCGGTGACTTGGGAATTGAGACCCGTTCCGTCACTCGGAGTACGAAACGTGCTCGTTTCCCGTGCCCGGGCTAACTCCTATCCGAACACGATGCAATATGCATGATATGCATGAAATGCAGCTAATATACAATCCTAGCATGCACAATGCTATGAAAATGAGATGCCTCGAAATGCGTGCACGCGGGCACGCAAACCGAGGCGATGATCCTAAGGCATGAAATGGCATACACATGCAATTGGACTTACACTACACGAGTGGACCTCAGCCACACTCACATAAGAGGCCGTCGATAAAAATGAAGTGCTCGAAATGCTGCCCAAACGCGCAAACCGATGCATACATAATGCAAAATGACATGAAATGATATATATGAGGCTAAAATGAAATGCCTCGAATGCGTGCCCACGGGCACGCAAACCGAGAGAATGGCATACGGAATGCAATGATGCGAAAATGGCATACAGAATGCAAATGGACTTATACCAACATGAGAGGGCCTCAGCCACTCTCATACGGGAGGCCGTCGGATAAAAATGAGTGCCTCGAAATGCGTGCCCACGGCGCGCAAACCGAGGCGATGCATAAAGCAGAATGAAATGACATACGAATGCAAATGGACTTATACTAACATGAGAGCCTCAGCCACACTCCATGAGAGGCCGTCGGATAAAAAGAAGTGCCTCGAAATGCGATACGGAATGCAAAATGACATGGAAATGATATATAATGAGGCTAAAATGAAATGCCTCGAAGGCGTGCCCACGGGCACGCGAACCGAGAGAATGGCATACGGAATGCAATGATGCGAAAATGGCATACAGAATGCAAAATGGACTTATACCAACATGAGAGGGCCTCAGCCACTCTCATACGGGAGGCCGTCGGATAAAAATGAAGTGCCTCGAAATGCGTGCCCACGGGCGCGCAAACCGAGGCGATGCATTAAAGCATGAAATGACATACGAAATGCGAAATGGACTTATACTAACATGAGAGGGCCTCAGCCACACTCACATGAGAGGCCGTCAGATAAAAATGAGGTACCTCGAAATGCGTGCCCACGGGCGCGCAAACCGAGGCGATGCATACGGAAGGCAAAATGACATGGAAATGATATATAAACATGCAAATGAAATTTCGGCACTCACAAATGATGCAAAACAGTCCCGAAAGGCGGGGAAATGACACCGAATGCACGGAATGGTTCCGAAATGCGATAACAAGCACCCGGAATGGCCTATAGCCACACTAAACATGCATGGTTGGTACATGGTATGCAAAACAGTAACAAGGCAGCCCCAAAATAGCATTATTCACAGTACAAATCATGGCGAAATAATGAGCATAGATAGGACAACAATAGCATGCAAGAATACGAGCCAAGAGAGGGGTATTGAAGCAAGTGGTGTATGCGAAGCTCAAACTGAAAAGTACCCTTCTACAACACTGATGAGGGACTAAAAATATGCACATTTTCAGTAGATGACATCCCCCAACTCAGTATGAAAACATGGTAAAAATGCTATGCAAGAATGATGATATATGAGGCTATAACATGAAGTACCCCAAACATCCATCAAATCAGCAAAGACCCTAATGGAATATGTCAAGAAGATCAAAATATGAATATTTCTAGTTCTGATGATGACCGAAAACAGAAGCTAGATAAGCTCAAAAAGGCATGCAAAATGGGGTCAAAGAGAGATATAAAGGCAAGTATAACATGGAGACCCCAAACAAAGTTGATCCCTTCTACAATATTGTAGAGGGACACAAAATAAGCTCATTCACAGTTCATGGAATGTTCCAAAACAGACTGCATGTAGGTCAAATAAATCATGCAAGTTTACGGTAATTTGAAGGAATTATGAAGCAAGTGCATGATAGAGAGGACAAACAGGGTTGAGCCCTTCTTCAATGTTGAAGAGGGGCTCAAAATAGGCCCACTCGCAGTTTACCTCATGCCCGAAAACAGATCACTCATAGGCCAAATATTTCATGCCAAAAACAAGGGTAAAACATGGATTCAAAGCAACTTGCATATGGAGCATGAAAACAAGGTTGAGCCCTTCTTCAATGTTGAAGAGGGACTCAAAATATGCACAATATCAGTTCATGAGATGGTCCAATTCAGATCACACATAGGCCAAATATTCAATGCAAAATAATGGCATACAAGAGGATATTGAAAGAAGTGCAAGATGGAGGGCTCAAACAGAGTTGAGCCCTTAAACAAACCTCAATAATAGCTCAAAATAAGACCACTTTCAGTATTGGTCGGAGCTCAAAACAGTGAGCAAGTAGGGTTAAGAAATGAGGCAAGAAAATGGTGTAAAAGAGGGGATTTGAGACTTACCCTTGAAGACAAGTCTTTCTTTGCTTCTTGACTTGAGTTTGTTGCTTCTTAGCCACTGAAAAACCTTCCTTTGCTGCTGAAATGGAAGTGGTGAAGGTAGTGCTTGGTGTTGATGAACAAATGAGACCAAGACTTGAGAGTTTGAGAGTGATAGAGAGAGATATGCTTGAACCCAATTTTTCTAACCCTAAGGACTGAATTGGGAGGCCCCTTATATGGACAAAAGAGGGGTGTAAAAGGGGAGGGAAATGCACCCAAGCTTTCCCTCCCAAAATATCCCCCGGATGCCAAAGATATTTTGGAGAAACAGCTATACAGCTGTAAAGTATGCACTGAGGGGAGTGTGGCCGGCCAAGTGCTTTTTCTGGAGGTGGCCGGCCGGCCACCCCATGGCCGGCCGGCTAGGGGCAAAAATGAAGTGAAGAATTAATGGCCGGCCACCAGATGATGGTGTCCTCCCAGGTGTGTACAACAAGGCCTTGTGGTTCAAATTTGACAACTCTGAAACAGGAGAGAGAATAGGCCACTTCAAAGAGGGGTTCAAAAGGTCCAATGAAAATTACTGGCCGGCCATAGGTTTTTAGGGTCCTCCCATGTGTGTACATCACAAATATGTGGTTTTGGCTCGAAGAAAATGGCCCTAGGGTGGTCAACATTAGCCCGGAAGTGAGAAAAACGGGCGCCGGGGGGCGTCGGAAGAGCATAACAGGTTGCTTGGACAATATGCTAGCCTCCCACCCTCCAGTGATCTTCTTGATGATAAAATAGAGGTACCTGCCAAAAATGAACAAAAACTGATGCAAAACGAATGCTCGGGGGCCAAACCGCGAGGTTCGGGGCCCGAAAACCGGCCGTTAAGCACCGAAAGTGGCATTCAGCCACGAAGTGGGTATCTAAGACCCCAGTGTCCCTCGTTATGATAAAATAGAGGTACCTGCCAAAAATGAACGGAAACCGATGCAAAACGAATGCTCGGGGGCCAAACCGCGAGGTTCAGGGCCCGAAAACCGGCTGTTAAGCACCGAAAGTGGCATTCAGCCACGAAGTGGGTATCTAAGACCCCAGTGTCCCTCGAAAGGGAGTAAATGAGATGCATGCCAAGAACCGGAGGAATCGGAGATGGTTGGGTGGTCCCGAACCGAGGCACACGGCCTGACGGCTCCGAAAACCGGGAACCGGGCTCCGAAACGGGCAAAATGGCCTACGGCCACGAAATGTAGCCCACGGCCACTGAGAGATGATCTGTTAGACCTCTCCCTTCCCTCAGGAAAGAGAACAGAGAAAACCGAGTCCGGTTCGCAAACCGAGGCAAGGCACAAAAGAGAGTTCGGAAGTCCGGAGGCAGGGCGCACGGCCGCGACTCTGAGACTTCTGAACGAGCACAGTATGCAATATCACCGAGCGCTCAATCGGCGACGTCTGAGTCTTAAGGTCGGTCAAAAATGGGGTGTCTACAGGTTTACAATCAGTTAAACCAGCTTTGTGAAGAAGCTCAGTTGCATACTTAGCTTGAGATAAGAAGTAACCATGAGACAAGGTTTGAACTAAGATGCCCAAGAAATAGGACACAGTACCCAATTCCTTCATAGAGAACACAGTATGCATATGTTGAATAAACTGTGTAAGAAAAGAAGGATCACTACCAATGACTAGGATATCATCAACATAGACTACAAGAATGAGAAGACTGGTGGAAGTATGCTGAACAAAGAGAGAGGAATCTGAATGACTATTAGCAAAACCTTGAGAAAGAAGAAACTTAGAGAAAGTAGAATACCAAGCTCGAGGAGCTTGTTTAAAACCATATAAGGCTTTCTTGAGCTTGCACACTTGGTGGGAAGACTGAACAAAACCTGGAGGTTGCAGCATATACACTTCCTCATCTAATGTGCCATAAAGAAAGGCATTAGAAATGTCTAATTGATGAATAAGCCAATGGAAATGAAGAGCCAAACAAAGAAAAATACAAATTGTAGGCTGCTTAGCCACAGGGCTAAAAGTTTCATGAAAGTTAACACCTTCTTGTTGAAGATATCCCTTTGCCATCAATCTGACTTTATACCTAGCCACAGAACCATTAGAATTACGCTTGATTCTATACACCCATTTACAACCAATAGTTGTTTTATGAGAAGGAAGAGACACAAGATCTCAAGTGCGCTGTTGCTGCAAGGCTTGAAATTCTTCCTGCATAGCAGTAAGCCACACAGGAGAAGCTAAGGCAGCCTGAATAATAGGAGGTTCAGATTGAAGATAAGAAGAGGAGGAAGATGATGTGGTTGTAAGACACAAAGGAGATTTGGTTTTAAACCGAGTGAGCATGGGATGAACATTAGAAGAAGGCAAGGAAGGAACAAGATTAGAAGGCAAACCAGAAGGTGGAGGAAGATCAATAGGAATAGAAGTAATAGGAATAGCATGAGAAGGTGGAGAAAAACTCAGAGGAGAGGATAATGAAGATTGAGGAATAGAGGAATGAGAAGGAGAAGACAATTGGGAAGAAGAAGAAGAAGCAGATGAAGAAGAAACAATGGGAACCTCAGAGGAAAGAGAAGAAGGTCAGAAAAAATGATGAATATGATTCAAGGAGACAGGAGGAGATGAAGAGGAAAGATCAGAAGAAGCAAAACGAAAGCATGATTCATTGAAGATGACATGTCTAGAGACAAATGACTTGCCACTAAGATGATCTAAACATCTATAGCCTTTAACAGTAGGATGGCAACCTAAAAAGACACAAGATAAGGACTTAGGTTGGAGTTTGTGAGTAGTGTAAGGTTTTAACCAAGGAAAACACTGGCAACCAAAGACCTTGAAGAAAGAAAAATCTGGACGTTTTTTAAAAAGGACCTGAAATGAAGATTGATTGGAAAGAACAGAACTAGGCAGTCTATTGATTAGGAAAACTGTTGTAGCAACAATATCAAACCAATATTTCATGGGAAGAGAAGATTGATGAAGAAGAGTGATAGCAGTTTCAATGATATGGCGATGCTTCCTCTCAGCAACACCATTCTGTGCTTGTGTATAAGGACAACTAGTTTGATGAACAACACCATGAGAAGAGAAAAAAGAAGCAACCTTCTTGTTAACAAATTCAGTACCTCCATCAGTTCTTAAAATTTAGGAGAAGTATGAAACTGATTTTCAGCTTAGACTTTAAACTCAAGCAATTTTTCATAGACTTCACTTTTAAAATGCAAAGGATAGATCCAAGTGAATCTACTATAATCATCAACAAACAAAACGTAAAATCAAAATATAGCATTATCAACAGTAAAAGGTCCCCATACATCAGTATGAACAAGAGAAAGAGGACTGTCACTAGAAGAACAAGACAATTTGAAAGGAAGTCTATGACTCTTAGACACATAGCAGTCAGTGCAGGCTATGGTTTTATTAAAACTCTTTTGATTTGGAAGATGTGGTGCCAAATGTTGTGGCTTGAGAACAGAGGGATGCCCTAATCTTTAATGCCACAGCAAAATCAGAGATTGGATAGACTGAACCAGTGGAAACAGTGAAAGACTGAAAAGCTTGTGGTTGCTTGGGACAGATAGAAGATGATGGAGACAACTGATAAAGACCATTGATATTTGAGCCTTTATGCAGGACATGTTTCGTGTGTTTGTCCTGAATGACAAAAGAATCAGAATAAAAAATAACAAAACAGTTATGATCCTTGGTTAATTAATGAACAGATAAAATATTGGATGATATAGAAGGAACATGCAAAAATTGGAAAGATGAAAAGAAAATTGAGGTGTTGGAAAGACACTATTCCCAATATGTTAAATGGGCAAAACTGAGCCATTTCCCACTGTAACCTAATCTGAGCCCTGATAAGCTTGATATTGATGAAGATTGGTCAAATCATGTGTAAAATGAATTGTGGCTGCTGAATCAATGTACCAAGGAGGAACAGGAGAATCTGAAGATAAAGAAGATACAGCAGCAACATAGGCCCTTGGAGAAGCAGTTAAAGAAGGTTGATAATGTGGATCAAGTTGATACCAACAGTCCAAAGCAAGATGACCTGATTTGCCACAGATCTAACAAACAGATGGAGAAGAACCAGGATAAGCTGATTTAGATCTATTGTTAGAAAATCGATTATTAGATCTGTTGCCACGAAAATATCTACCACCTCTGCCTCCTCTGTACTGAGATCTACCACTAAAATTACTGCGAGGATGTGATCCAAGAATAGAGTGTTGTGCTTCAAAAATAGAACCTGAATCAAAACCAGAACCAGAAGTGGTTTGGTTGTTGAATAAGCAACATGCAAATCAGTTTTAGAAGAATGCTTGATCTTGTTTTCGATATGAATCTCTTCTGAGCCAAGTAAGGAACACAACTCTTCCATAGAGACAACATTAGATCTAGTACGAATCGATGTTTTAAATGCATCATATTAATCTGGTAAGCCATTTAAGGTATGAAGAATAAGACCTTCATCATCAACTTTTGTACTAGACAAAGCTAACTGATCTGAGACTTCTTTGATCTGTGAAGATAACAATCAATTGAAGAAGATTGCTTTTGAATCGTACGAAGTTTGTTCTTCAATTGATGAATGTGAGATCTGGAGACAAAAGTAAATTTCTTCTCAAGTGTTTGCCAGACTTGCGAGCTACTTTGAAGATGAAGAACATATGAATACACTAAAGAAGAAAGTGTTGCAGTTAAACAAGTGAGAAGATTGGCATCAATTGCTTCCCATTGAGTATATGCTGGATTGGAAACTGATTTTCCAGATGCATCAGTAATTTCGAATGGAGGACAAGGTATTGCACCAGTCACATATCCAAGAAGACTAGTGGCTCAAAGAATATTATGGAGTTGATTTCTCTAGATCAAAAAATTGTTGGAATCAAGTTTAACAGTAATGAGAGAACCAAAATTGGACAGAAGAGATTGAAGGCTTGAAGGTAAAGAAACATGATCTGCCATGGATGGATCTTGAATTGTGCTCGTAAGAGCTTAAAGCTCTGATACCATGATGAAAATATAAATCTCTTTCTATTGATTCAATGATTCAAATACACACAACTCAAGATATTATATAGTGCAAGTACTCTAACTAACTTAGTTAACAAACAGCTCTAACTTCCTAACAAACTTTACAACTGTATCTATAATTGTTACAGATATTATCTGGAGAACATCTAGTGAAACATGACTGTGACAAATGGGATATCAATTCTGACTTCTCCTCTAGCTGTGACTGCAGCTTTGGCTCTTCCTCTAACTGTGATTGTGGCAATTGAGTATGAATCTTAGCAAAGAGAATGAAGGAGTAACAATACAAAAATGAGAACAATTAAATCAACACTCCTTATAAGGTAAAACATCTTCTTCTTCTTCTTTTTTTTTTTATTACTTTTTTTTCTTTTCTTTTTTTTTTAAGTTTATTTGTATGTAAAAAATGATAACACTTTTTATTTCTTCTCTTATTTTTTAATTTTTTTTTAAATTTTTGGGGCATTTGGACATGATGAATGATATTTATTGAGTTTTAATTTATCAAATATAGATAGATTTGATTTATGACATTCAATTTATTATTAGTTTTTTTTTGAATATATATGTTTTAAACATTAGGTTCATTGAGAAACATCTTATTTATTGTTAATTTCATTAATTAGAAATCCAGTTTATTATTTCAAGAAAAATATATCAGTTGGATGATTATAACATTTTGTGAATATTTGTTTTGAGGTATTATTGTCTTTACTTATGAAATTTGAGAAGATGATCTATATGCATTATGATTATAATTTTATGATTTAAATTAGAACTTAAAGCATTATTAAAAAATTTATACGTTATTAAATTAGTCCCATTTACCACTAGTTGGGGTTTAAATAATTGAGGTTACAAAAGTCACTACAACATATAAAAGTTCTAAAGATAAAAAAAAAAATTATCTTTAAAAATATAAATTTTTTTACAAAAAATATTTTGAGATTAATTTCAATTGTCGCGAGGATAGTCGCTAAAAAAAACATCCTGAAAAGTAAAAAAAGAGCTTTTAAGAACAGAAATTTAAAAACGTCGTTAATAAAAAAATAACTTGGTCCCAAAATTTTTTTTGTTTTTTTTAGACAACAATTTTGGTCAGAAAATGTTAGTAATTCATCACTAAATTTTCAATTTTTTCACTTGAAGTAAAATAATAACACTTTTGGAGATAAAAAATATTTTATCCCTAAAAAGTAATTTTGTTGCTAAAACTTTAATTTCTTGTATTGAGTGACTGACAGTAATCACTAGTGTTTTGCAATGGGTCTGTTAATTGAAAAAAGGAGTGATTTTATTTGTACTCAAATAGTAACTTAGTATGCCCAATTAAAATTTTAAAATTTTAGTTTTTATTATACCTTAATTTAAATTTACTAATAATTAAATCTTAAAATAAAATATATTTTTTTCTTATGGTACACCCTAATCACTTATACGTATTATTTATATTCAAATATCTTTATCTTCTTCACTAAATTTCAATTTTTTTTCTCTTTATCTTCTTTCTCACTCCAATACTTTATTCACCCCACCAAAACTCACTATTATCATCAATATCATTGTTTCTTATTGCGTTGGTATTTGCAAATAGAAGAAAATTTAAATAAAATCAAACAATGAATAATAATAATAATCAAAAATATTTTTTGAAGTAATCCATCAAAGATGAGGTTAGTGTTCACATAAATATTAAAGTATAATTTTTGATTTCTATGTTTTTTTATTTTACGTAAAAATACATATTCTGCTTGTTTTACGTCAACATGTTTGGCTCTAAAAGGCCGAACAAAGGCAATATGTTAAGCATATTAGGGCTGAATGGTTTCAGTGAAGATCGGAAATCAATCACTGCAATTCTGAAAAACCCATAACCACTATTCCAAATAACGAAAAATGTAATCAACAGGAAAATATGAGAAATTTACATACTTATGGAGATGAAACAATGTCCGCCTTCTTCTTCTTCAGTATTTGCTAACAACAAAAGTGGAGGAGTATTGTGGCTGATACTAGAGAAAGAGACAGTGAGAGTCTTTTTTGAATTGATTTATTTATTATTTAGATGTACCACAAATTATAAATTTATTTTGAAGGGTAATTTATGAAAAAACATAGGTATATTGAATGTAAATTATAACCCTAAATAATTTAATAGAGAATACTGAGAAATTAGACATATTCATTGATTTTTTGAATGTAAATAGAATCACCCAAAAAGGAGGTACTCATCTCCATATTTGGGCCCATAGGCTTACTACTAGTCTTGTTTTGTTAATTTAAACCGTTCATTTTGTCGAGTATTTCATGTATCTCATCTATAAAAAAAATTAGGGCAATCCAATAATAGTAACATATTCAATTTATTATAGGATAATACTTGAGACCCCCTTTTGGGGGCACCCCCTCACCCCCATTTGCCATGTGTCAGGGGGTGATTGAATGTGCAGGAAAGGGGGACCAATGAGAGAAGAGAGGGGGTCAAAAGGGGGTCTAAAAAAGGGGGTCTAAATCACCACCCTTTATTATATTTGTCACTAAAAAAATGGATGGTTTATTTTTAAAAACACAATTGTCATCTATTTTTTTTGGTGACAAATGCAATAAATTGAATATGTTACAATTATCAAATACCTAAAAAAAAATTTGGATAAAATACACGAAATACCCAACAAAATAAACAATTCGATTATCGAAATGAGACCTGTAGTGAGCCCCACGGGTCTAAACAGTGTCCTCCAATCCAAAATGGATTGGAGATTTTGGATTGGAGGGAATCATCCTTCTTGAAAAATTATACTATTTCTCTCAAGGTTTTTGAAAAATTATAATTACAACAATGCTACATCTACACAAATTCATCCAAGTGGTAAGACATAATGTAAGTTCTATATCAGTTGCTACATGTTGTGCATGTGTGTCACGCACAACAAAACACATTTCTAAGATTCTAAAGGGTAAGAAAATTTGAGTATAAGAAAAGTTTTGAAAGAATATTGAAGCATATGTCAACTTTTAAAATTTTGTTTGCCATGTCATTTAGGGGATTTGGGGAAGGGAAAAATTATTTAGATGAATTATTTTTCTTATAATTAATCATATAATTTTGACATAATTATAACCAACTAGTTCATATTATTAAAGATCAATTAATATTAATTGATCTTTAGTAGCATGGACTAATTTGTTATGCAAAATTAAAAAATTTAGAGAAATTGATAAAATTATGCTAAAATATAATCCATTTTGCTTTCATGAACCTCTAAAGTAACCTGTATAATTTATTGCCGTCAGTTTTTGATTGAAATAGGGAAAAATTGCAGCACCATGCAAGAAGAATGTGATGAATGTTAGAATAAAACTTTCAAAATTTTATTGCTTAATTTAAATTTTAGCATTGTTGAGTTGTCAAAATGTTTAATAGCCCATTATATTTGGGCTATAACATTTTTACAAGCCTATTTACGCAACACAATTATTGGGCCATTCATGTAGCCCCTTCTATTCTATGTGCATAAATCATGTAGAAAACATTAGAAATAGGAGGAGAAAGATCCTTCTGCTTCTGATCTGGGCTTGATGTTCTAAGGCCCAATTATGTTGCCTCATTATATTATGATTTGATATCAGTGGCAATGGATTGCAAAAACTGACTTTTTGGTTTTTTTTTTATTTCTTTTTTTTGAAAAAATATGTAAAAAATGTGAGAGATGATACGATCTAAAATAGGTTAAAAGCTGAGAAGTAACTTTTAACCCACTTCTCAAAAGAGGCCTATGTCTAGCTTTTCAAGGATTGAAAAACAGATTTTATTCTTCAATTTGCATTCATCATACAAGATGATTCTAGTGTCATTATTAAGTTCAACAATTATAAATTATTATCTATAATATATCATATCATTTCCTATTATTGATACTAGCGTCATTTTTAAAGTTGTAAAATTAACATATCCTCGTCTCGTCCAATCCTGCACCTCCATGCTTTTCTCGCACCTAGTATGATTCATGGTGAGTGCTATAAAATTATCCCATGCCATGTCCTGTTGTCATCCCTAACTGCTTAGTGTAATTAATTTTTGCTCATTTATTCTGCCTATTCAAAATGAACATGTAAGACATGATCATTTTTTTGTCAAAAATCTTGACCGAGATTGTCAATTGAATTAGTTAAACACAACACAAAATTAAATGATAAAATTATTGCATGGATACATCGATCCTAGACAATTTATTTCCATGGATAAATCTTCATAAATGGTGGGTCTGGCTCTGTCAATTTCTTAAACAAATATACATATATATATATATATATATATATACATATTTTAATGGAGTTCAATTTGTTTATATATTATTAAAGTGTGTGAATAAAACATTTTCTGTAAATTTGTGTATAATTTTATTTTAAATCATTAATGTTCACCATGTTGTAAGTCCCATTTCGCTCAAGGACAAACAGAGGAAATGCATTGACAATCCATTTGTGAATTAAGAGATTACAAAACTGGATCAGATTGCAGGGTGCATGTAGAGGTGTGTGCGGTGTAATTCGGATAATTTGAGACTAAAATTATAAATTGAATGGTGGATTGAAAAATATTTTAATCGATCATCAAACATTTGCATAATATATAACACTAATCCACATAATATTTTTCATAAATATAACACAAATTAATTTTACATAATATGTTTCATATATATAACTAAGTTAAAATAAATTTCACTTCTTAAATCTTTCTCACGCTTATTTTTATTTTGATATTTCATTAGAAATTTAAATATATATATATTAAATATAGCCGAGCGGAGCAGTTTTGAAAACAAATTATAAATTTTAAAGTTTAATCCATAATTTACGGATAAAACGATACAAATTAATACAGATCAATATGATTTTAACAGATCAAGCAGTATTTTGCAAGCCCTAGGTGCATGCATGCATCCTAGAATCTAGCAAAATTTTAGCTACATTATATAACACATTGAAACTTTGTTGTAGAATGGAATCCCAAGCACACTATTTTGTTATAATTTATTTTATATATATATATATAAAATATGGCCAGCCTTTTGATTTTCAATCACGGTTATAGAATAGTGGATTATGTTGTGGTTTCAAAAATTTTATTCATGGTATCATGTAAAACATTAATACATTATAACTATCAAAAGCAGTGTTGTGCTATGTGCAAATACATTTAAAAAAAAAAAAAATACACTAACCATAATTTAACCAAAAATTTCACAATTGAACAAAAAAGATTACCATCTATACATTTTTCAAAATTCAAAAGTAAAGATTTTTTAACTTATTTTTCAAATTATGTAAAAACATGGTTACTGAATATGTTTTTTGAAAATACGTTTGGCACGCTTTCAAATTTTTTAGATTTATAGTTGAAATCTGTTAAAAATCCAGTGTAGAGAAAATGTGATTGTTAACAAACTTTTTATTAAAATGTTGTAATCGAATACATTTTCTTCGATGTGTGAATAAAATAGGAAATTAGAAATTATGGTTATTAACTATGCTTTCACATAGTTTACAAAATAATTTTAAAAAATGTTCAAAATTTTAAAATAAATGTTTTAATAGTAAGAATATAGTATATAATGAGCAACAATAATCATACCTCACTTACCATTATTTTATAGTTTTGTATGGAATTTCAAAGGCTAATGTTAAAAATATTTTTTAATTATTTATATTTTTTTGGTTGGCTGATGGGGTCAACTAGCCTCCTTCTCAACAACCCTGCGCCGCCCCTAATTTTGTTAGATTATGTTTAACGAATGATTAGAGATTTAAAATATTTTTAATCAAACTAAATCAAACTATGCCTTATATTAATTAAATGGGATCAATCAACTTTATCATTGTACTCTGTCAAGAACTATAAATTCAACTATATCAAATAAATTCATATAAGTTTTTGCTTTGTCAATGACTATAAATTCAGTCAAATCAAATAAATTCATATAAATTTTACTGTCTCATCCCATATTTGATCATCACTTTTTCTCATTGTTACGCCTATATATATTTGTTGTAAATAACCAAATCATCTTAATTTTTTTTTATTTCAATTTATCTTTAATTAATACTACTCTTATCATTTTATGAATATATTAATTCTAATTTTATTTTTCTTAATTTTTCATACATCCATTTAAGTATCATTATCCATATCACATTCATTTTATAAATATGTTATTTTTTAATTGTTAAATGTGTTGTCTTTTAATTCTCCAATCCTTTATCTCGTAAAGCATCTTTGAAACTATCATAAATAATTTATAAATTTTTTTATTTAATTTTTATCAGTAGCCCTCAATTATATAATGGCCCTGTTTGGCAAGTTGGGTTTGAGATTTTTTTGTGCTAAAATTTACAAAAAGATAAAATAGGATAAAATAGCTAATAAAACAAAAAATCACAGTAAAAAAATAGATAATAATTTTACTTCTTCTCTTACAAATATCATATTCAACTAAAAAAAAATCTACTATTTTCCTAAATAGAAATATTTTAACATACTAAAATAATTAAAAATTAAAATAATGTATTAAAATAGTCAAACCAGGGCAATATGTGAAAAGCAACCATCCGTCATGTTGGATGAAACCATTGTCGTGTCACAAGTACTCAAGATGAATAATAATAATAATAATATCTTAAACAAAAACCTTGAACTATGTTTTGACCCAAATAAGGTACTCTAGAGTGTTCATTAATGCCACCAGGCTAAATATGTCTTGACCCAAATAAACTTGAAATCTTGGTTGGGCCCTGTAACATGATGGTTGATAACACCTTTTATACAACCCTCTCTCTTAGCAGCATTGATAGTGAAATGAATATACATTTCGATTAGCATTCGTCAGAGGCGGCGTATTTGTAATTTCTCTCTTAGGGTAGGTTTGGCGTAACACAAAAAAGTTAAAAAGTCATTATTCTATTTAAATCACATCATCTCTCTACCACATCATTTCAAACTCAACTTATATTTCATAAAAAGTTAAAAAGTACACTTATTTAGATCATCCCAAACAACCCCTTACAATTTTATTTTTTCTTTATTTTTCCTTCATTCAATTATTCACATATATTCATTTATAATTTTTAAGAATAAATTATATATATATATATATAAAAGAAAATCCAAAGTTTAACATTTGTAATAAAATAAATCAGTTTTTAATTTTGTCAATATAAATTCGATTTGTTTTTTTAAGTTATCAGCCTAGTAAAATTGACGATAAAATAGTATTTTAATCATTAAATCAACGTAAGTTTATATAAAATGTCTAAAATACTATTTTCAATACTCTTTTTTTCTGTTAGTTTACTTAATGAAAATATACAAATATTTTAAATTAAAAACAAATTAAAAGTTTTGGGATTTATTTTATTATAAAGATCAAATTCTAGTTTTTTTTTTTTTTTGGTAGTTTCCCAATTTTTTATATGCAATGCAACACATATATATACATATTACTGAGGGATGAGCACATCATATGGTTTTCACAAAATTCTCTACAACTAAGACATCTAATTAAAGATGGTTTAAAATCCTCTAGCCAATGAAACTTATGATCGGTATCTGACATTGCAAACTAGGGAGTATGTGACCTGTCCATCTCCCTTGTCATGTTCATTTCTGAAGGCTGTGGTAGGGATGGGGAAGGTGATGCCATCAATTTTATTTTTTTTAAAAGTTTTTTTGAACTATTTGGATTGATGGATTTTAAATTGATGGAATTTAAAGTTGAATTTTATACAATTATAAGAAGATTAGTTATTGAAAGTAGATAATGACTTTAAAGTAGAGTATTGAACATAGGTATGGTTCATGTATTTTGTTAAGATATTTGTATAAGTAGAACCTTTTATGGAATAATTTCAAATATTTATTTTATAAAGTTAATCTATCATTAAAGTTCTCAAATCCATTCTTGATATTTAAATATAGAATATTATATTGATTTCAAGGCTATATACAAGTCTGATTAATGTTAATCTATTCTCATTAATATTTATTATCTTGTTGTATTTCTTCATTCTGTCATAATAAAAATTTGATTTTGCCCATTAAAAGAATCACAAAAAAACGAAAAACCTTCAGAATAGAAAAGTACTAAGAAACCAAACTCAGTAACACCCATAACACTTAATAATGATTTTAACAATTTCTATTAAAAATAAGTCCTAATAAAATTATTACTAAAAATAATTTTTTAGTGAAGATTTTTTACATATGTCGTTAAAAATTGAAAATTAGTAACTTTTTTTTTATCACGATTTTTATAAATTGTTACTAAAATTTAGAATTAGTGACTTTTTTGTGACATAATTTTCAAATTGCTGCTGAAAGTTAAAAGGAGGACTTACGTATAAATCATAATAAGTGTACTTATTGTCCAATAGGTCTTATGATAATTAATGGTATTTTTCATCAAACATTATTAAAAAAAGTCACTAATTGTTAATTTTCAGCGATGGTTTGAAAATTTTGTCACAAAAATGTCACTAATTATAAGTTTTATCGACCATTTAAAAAGATCGTCACCAAAAAGTCATTGATTTTTAACTTTTAATGACAATTTGAAAATTTTGTCAAAGAAAAATATCAATAATTGTAAGTTTTAGCAATAATTTATAAAAATCGTGACAAAAAAGTCACTAATTCTCAATTTTTAGCAACATATGCAAAAATTGTTACAAAAAATTATTTTTAATGACGGTTTTACTAAAACTTATTTTAATAAAATTTAATATAAATTAATTCTAACTATTACAATTTTTGGTAGTTTACCATTAATTTTAATACGGATCTGAATTTTTAATTTTGAAATGATGAGAGCTGGTATGGTGCACAACAAAAAGACCCACATATGTAATTTTCACACCGAAACTTTCACAGGAAACCCAACATTTTTTTACTAGCCAAAAAAAAAATATTTATTGATAAAAATTAACATAATATTCCCTAATAAACATTACAATATGTTCGTAAGAAATTAGTATACATGTTACCATAATAAACTATGCGAAAATTAAACTTTAACAAGATTTTAAATTCAATACATCTTAAGAATAAAATGAATATACTTTTATTTGTCATTGAACTAGAAAAGTTGAAAAAATATCCCTTTACTTGAACATGTTAGATTTATTCTTGAGATGTATTAAATTCAAGATTTGTTAGGTTTAATTTCCGCATAATTGTTATGGTTACATGCATATTAATTTTTTATTTTTTTTTATTTTTTTATATATATTTTCACAACACTCTTTATAATATAAACAAAAATTATTAATTCTACATTTATTATTTTTAGGATAAATTAAACTGGTAGTTCATACATTTTGTCCATTATATCATTTTGGTCATTGCACTTTCAATTAACTCAATTTTGACACTTGATTTTAAATTTGTGCTCCAATTGATAACGTCATTAGTATTTTTTTAACAAGAAATAAGCATTGAATTAATTGAGATTAACTCATTGAGTTAAGCAAAACTTATAATATTGCCATTGAAAGAATGACATATGCCACTTATATACGTATTTTTCATTAAACAATACTGTCACGCCCCACTTTTTATTACTCGGAGTCATTACCAAATTCATTAACTTAATTCAATTTCAGAGATAACATGCGGAAATAAACTCATACACTCAATCCATAGAAATGAATAGAAATACTCTCATTCGTATGCAAAGTAAATGTTACATGAACATATTCAATAATTTGCCCTTGGGCTTACAACCTTTAAATAAACAAATGAAGGGTGCAACCCTTAACACATATGGCATTCCGCCTACAACGAAGAGGCCCCGTGGCCAACAAATAGGTAAATCCAAATCTTGCAGCTCAACTTGCTTAATACCTGAAAAAGATTCAACAACGTGGGATGAACATATAGTCCAGTAGGGATCTCAACATGATCCTCAACAATCACAACATTACAGATAGCTATGATCATGCACACTCATTCTCTTACTAGAATAGTAATATGACAGTTTATACAAAATATATATATATATATATACGAACTTTTCTCGAAAACAACCATTTCATTAGACGCTATAAATGATTCATCTTTCCTTTCCTTTCATTAACCCCCCATTCTCACTCTTTCAGACATAAACAATTACTTAGGAGATAAACTCACTAAGACTACTACTCTTTTTCATTTTCCACACATCACACTACCAACAGACACAAGGGCATTTCAGTTCAATCCCAATTCTATCATAATTATACAAGCACACCTCTATAACAAGGAGATAACTCAACAAGGATAACAAATCTAGTTAAACCTTTCTTATAACATAATGGATACACACGTTAGTGTTGTATCGATATCACATAAACCACAACAGATGATGATATACATTTTAGTGCTAAGCCAAATCAAATAAACCAACACTTCAGTGGACAAGCATATGGACTGTATCCCACTTCAATAGATAAGCATAAAAGCTGTATCTCTGCAATAGGCGCGCATATGAGCTGCAACCCTGGGTTCATCCCCTATCTTCCCATAATCACTAACCGGTTTAGAGGTACATCCCCTATCTTCCCCTAAACCGTGGAGTACATCCCCTATCTCCTCCCATACACAAGTAGTGCATATAAACACAGAGTCATATACACAATCAATCAATGGTGTAATGCATACACAACAATTCAACGCAACCGTGTCATCCTCCACCGATGACCAAGGACAAAACCTCTAAATACAAATATTTAGGATTACAACACCCAACAACAACGTTAACATGGTAGTTCAATATACAACCTCCACACATGTGTTTTCAACACTCATTAAACAACATTTCAGTTTTCTTAAACTTGTTTCAAAATACCTTTCCCATTTCACAAAATGAATTCCACTTCCTTTGTTTTCACAAAATCAAACCCATGGACAAAAACCCATAACTCCTTTTAATCCACTACATTCTTTTCAAAACCATTCCGAACTAATTATGCAACTTAAGTCATAATCATTAAATTAGGGTTTTTCCCTCCTCTTTCTCAATATTGACCAAAAAGGCTCAATTAACAACAACAAACAACAAGAACCACATTTAAGACTCAAAATACCTAAGTATTTGTCCAAAGATCAAACCCCTCAATTAATTTATTAAATCAAGTAAAATATAGGGTTTCCTCTCCTTTCAACACAACATGCTAATTAACAGACCAATTAGCCCAAATCACAACTAACGATAATAATCCCAAATTCAACAACCAACCCAAGGTTCAATCCCATGATTTTCACAAATCCAACATGATACAATTTTTTATGCAATACAAAAATTACCACATGTCTATCTATAGACGAAGTATTGAAAAGAAACAAGGAGAATCCCTACCTCGAACGAAGAACACAAATGAAGAAGATGACCCGAAATCAAAGTGCTCCAAATCCACTATTCTTCAGATTAAATGAAAGCCCTCACTCTCCTCTATCTTTTTTGTAAAGCAACTAGGGTAGAAACACACCCTAAATAGGTCAAACCTAAGAGAGAAGGTGTGAAGAGAAGAAGAGAAGTCGGACCTAGGGTTTGGGATCAAAAAGGGATGAAAAACTGCTTAAAAACGCGCTGCTGAGTTTATATACTGAACAGGCTCGCTCGAGCGAAGACCTGGTCGCTCGAGCGACCAGACACAAGAAACAGACCTCGCTCGAGCGAAGGGAATCTCGCTCGAGCCAAAGACAAACCAGCTCGCTCGAGCGAAGAAAGCTCGCTCGAGCCAACAAACACTGCTCTCAGGTCTCAAGCCTAGACGCAACGCTCGCTCGAGCCAAGACAATCTCGCTTGAGCGACGGACCAAAAAGAAGACCTCGCTCGAGCGAAGGGAAGCTCGCTCGAGCGACCAAGCCAAAAACTGGACAGCAAAACTTGGTTTCTAAACCCAACCAATCTGCAACCAACCTGCCCAAAACATCCTATAACCCAAGAATAAGGAATTAAAGGACAACAACAACAATAATATGACAATAGAATCCACGGAACATAAGTCCGAATACAATAATCAAATGGGAAAAGACCGGGGTCGCTATAAATACTAACAATTATAATTAATCAAAATAAATTGAGACAAAGTTATAAATTTATTATTAAAATTGAGTCAATTGAAATTATATAGACTAAAATGACACAATGATTAAAACAAAGAAATTACCGACATAATTTGTCCTAATTTTCATCATAATATAATGTAATATATTACGGGTTGGTTTGGCAAGGGCTCATTGGGCTTTTTTGGCTCAATGAGCCACAAAAGACAGAATAGGCTCATGAGCCACAACAGACAAAACATCCCATCCAACCCCATAATCATTACACTCTTCTCTCACAAAAAAGTCAAAAAAGTCAAAAAGCGAAAAGCCTTTCTCAAACCAAGCTTTTGAGCCTATGCTCATATAGCCAAAAAAGTCAAAAAATCAAAAAGCCAACCCACTTCCCAAACGTACATATCCCAAATATTTGTACTTGTAATTTTTTTTTTATTTTAAGATTGGAGTGTGGATGTACTTGGGCAATATTTAGCATCGCTTATATTGGCACACTTTTTTATTTTTTTAGCCACATTACTTTTTTACTTCTTTAAATATCTTTTCATATAAATTTTAAAAAAATATATATTTAATTCATTTGAAACACCTCTTATATTTTTCTGAATTTATATATGCTGAAAGTGTGAATATGAGTGAGTCAGGTCAAAAATTGTGTGGTGACCTTTCAAACCACTAATAAATAATTGTGTTCTTCGTAGAGATGGAACACCTGATAATAATCAGAAAATATATATACTAATAGGAAATTTATATTTTAAGGTTAAATTTGGCAAGTTAAAAAAAATTAAAAAGTCAAAAAATTATTTAAAAAGTTAAAAAATTATCACTATTCACCAAAAGTCAAAAATTACGACTGCACAACTCTCAATCTTAATTTTTCCTTACACACTAATTTATACAATTTTTAATACATATTTTTTCATAAAAAGTCAAAAAATTAACTCAAACATTCATATTTTTTTTCTTAATTTTTTAATCTAAAAATACAAAAAATACACTTATTTAAAATACCCCAAATAACCCCTAAGAACTTTTCAAATAAACTGTCACTGTTCTCAAAAAAACAAAACAAAAAAAATATATATACATAACACTACTTTCAACTGTAAAACTATTATAATATTCGAAAGTCAAAAGTGACTGCGTAGGTTTTACTTCCCAAACTATCGGTTATACAATGTCATGTTTTTTATCATCGTTAGTCATAAAGGCCTGATTTGAATAGCAAATTAAAAGTTATTTTTTAATTTTTAATTTATTTTTTTATCTTATAAAATTTTTTAAAAAGATTAAAAAAATAATTTTTAACCATCTTCTTAAAATATTCTAAAATCACTATGTTTGGTTTATAAATTTTAGAAAATAGATTTTTAAATTTTCAATTCATATTCTTTTGTGTTTTTGTGAAATATTTTTAATTTTTAAGATTCACTCAAGTTATAGTTAATCTTTTTAATTAAAAATTCAATAAGTACGAAAGTTTTTTTGCAAATATTTTACTTCTACCTAGATTCGGATTGTTTTGGAATTTGACTTTTTAGCGATTTTTTTAACTTTTTACAAAATGATGTATCAAAAAATTAAAAAACAGTTAATTTTTTTATAATGACCTTTTAACTAAAATTGTGACTTTTCAAAATAGGCCTAAGTGGATCTAAAATGTAAATATATATATATATAGATTAAAATACTAAAAAAAATACAAATTGAAAACTCAACCAAAGCAAAATGGTAAATTTGTGTATTTGTTAACACGAATTTCATCTTTTGTGTTTAATGATAAAACAATTTATTAAAAAATTCATTTATATAGACTATTTTTTTTTTCTCTCTCTCTTTGTAGACTATTTTTCTTATTTAAACTAGGATTTCAATTTATATGTTTTGTTTTTGTCCGCAATAGTTCTTGGTGTGTTAAAAATCAAACTGCCCAAGTTGAAAATCAAAGCAAAATAATATTAAAATAATAGAAAACACGATAATACCCAATCCTCAAAACGCGTGTTATATGCACCTTTTAACTGGGAAAAAAATGGTGTAATTTTATATTTTTGGAGTTATAATTAAAAAAATAAATAGCGTCATAACTAAACATAACATGATGTATAATTAAAAGATTCATGAGCTATATCTAAAATAATATCATAACAAAAGAAGAAAATGACATAATTATAACTCCATATGATACACCATTTTCCATGGTGTGTATATTAGAATTTTCTAAAAATAATACATTCTTATTTTATACTGTACATTCTGAACTATTACGTTTTAGTTGTATTTTAAATTTAAACTGTTAAATTAATACAATAAAATAATTAAAAATAGGTACACTATATTGGTAATCCCTACATTTTGTTTATTGTGCCATTTTTGGTCATGTAATTTCAATTAACTTGATTTTGACTCTTAATTTCAATTTTGTGTCAATTTAGTCTAATTAATAATCCCAAATTAAAGGTTTTCAAGGAAAATAGTTACTAAGTTAGTTGATGTTAACTCATTAAATTGAATTAATTTACAAATTTATTTATAAAAACATAACACATACAACTTATGTGCACATTCTTATAAATAAAAAAAAAATACTAACAATTATAATCAATTTTATCAAATTGAGACAAACTTATAAATTTAAGGTTAAAATCGAGCCAATTAAAATAGAGAGATTAAAATGATATAAAAATTAAATATAAAGAATATCAGTGTAATTTATTAAAAAAAAATTAAAAATGACTAAGAGAGTATCTCAATCATGAGTCAACAACAACCATTTAATTATTTTAGTTGTGCTTTCACTACAAATGAATCCATCAATTGATAAATGCATGCACTTAGCATCACTCTCTCTTCACGATCAATGAAAGACCAAAGACTAAGTTTAATAATGCAACCAAAACCCTTGATTGCTTCAATTCTTTAATAATGCACAACAAATTAACAAGCTTTGCATAGTGATTAACCAAAAAAAAAATTTATTTGTATGTATTTTAATATCTTGTTTTGAATATTATATATTATTCCACCCAGTTTCGGTCAAAATATTAAATATTTTTTTGGTCAGCTTCCATGACTAGCGAAAGTAGGGCAGAAGTTGACTTCAAATTAGTAACATGTGCCACAGTGCCAATTTATTGCAGTGCCTCTTAACATGTTTAGATGTTGCCCTATACCAAAAAATGTTTCCTCAAATTGTTAGGGAAAATCTATGATTCCTTACAAGTAAATCAATTAATGGAAATAAAAATTAATACGGAAAAACTAAATCACAAGCACAACAAGAATTTTTACGTGGTTTCCTCAATGTGAGGTACGTCCACGGGATCGAAATCTGATTTCAATATCAACCAAATAGTTTCCAAACGATTACAAACTAGACACGAATGGTCTCACAAAATCACCCTTAGGTGAATTCTAAATAATCACAAATAAACAAGAGGAAAGACCTCACCAAATAGATGAACAAAAATCTTTAAACCAGAGTTGTAGAAGACCCAAAATAATAGACCAAAATCTCACACCTTCAATGTGAACTCCAAACAGTGCTTTGAAACCGAATAATTGTACGGCAAAACAATACACTGATAGAGGAGGAAGCAATTATTATGGCTGTCCCATAAACCAAAAACCCACCGAATTATGTATCAATTTTCACTCTGCTGCTGCTATGCACTTGAGACGAACATAACAATATATATATATATATATATATATATATATATATTGTGAATCTAGGATTTTTTTAATCAAAACCTTAGTTGTTTCCAAATTAAATTGGGTCTCTAAAAATTAGATATAATATATTAAAATATATTATACTCAAACCAAACTAAAATTCTTTTAATAAACCAATTGGGTCCCACACTCCAATAAGGAGGTATACCCAACAATTCTCCCCCTACCGACTTAGATGGAGAGATCAACCATACCCGCCAAAGTTCGACACTTCAAATGTTTGTCCCTCGACAAAGTCTTAGTCAACATATCCGAAATATTATCATCCGTGTGAACCTTTTCGAGTTGCAACAATTTCGAATCTAACACATCACGAATCCAATGGTATCTCACATCAATGTGTTTCGATCTCGAATGAAAAGTAGAATTTTTACTCAAATGAATAGCACTTTGACTATCACAATAAAGCACATACTTTTCTTGCTTTAAACCCAACTCTTGCAAAAATTTCTTCAACCATAACTCTTCTTTACAAGCTTTCGTAATAGCAATAAATTCAGCTTCGGTAGTTGAGAGAGCAACACATTTTTGTAATTTAGATTGTCATGCCACAACTCCCCCTGCAAAAGTCATCAAATACCCCGAAGTAAATTTCCTAGAATCAACATCACCAGCCATGTCAAAATCTGTGAACCCATCAAGCATTGACTTACCATCTCCAAAACACAAACACACCTTCGAAGTCCCTCGAAGATACCTTAGAATCCATTTTACTGCTGCCCAATGTTCTTTACCCGGATTAAAGAGAAAACGACTCACCACACCAACTGCGTGAGCAATATCCGGCCTTGTACAAACCATGGCGTACATCAAAGAACCAACTGTTGAAGCATAAGGAACTTTCAGCATCTCTTCCTTGTCTTTCTCACTTGTAGGACATTGATTTGAACTAAGTTTGAAGTAACCCACAAGTGGACAACCAACCGGCTTTGCTTTATTCATGTTGAACATCTCAAGAACTTTCTCAATGTAGCTTTCTTGATATAACCAAATCACCCCCTCTTTGCGATTACGAACAATTTTCATATCAAGAATTTGCTTTGTCGGTCCCAAATCTTTCATAGCAAAAGATTTACTCAACTCTAACTTTAACTTGTTAATCATGGTAGAATCTTGACCCACAATTAACATATCATCAACATAAAGCAAAAGAATAATAAATTTGCCATCCGGAAAATTTTTCACAAACACACAATGGTCCAAAGTGGTTTTAGAAAAACTATTATTCATCATGAAAGAGTCAAATTTTTTGTACCATTGCCTCAGGGCTTACTTGAGACCATACAAACTTTTCTTCAATTTGCAAACAAATTTCCCTTTCCCTTTTTCTACAAAACCTTCCGGTTGCTCCATGTAAATTTCTTCTTCAAGATCACCATGAAGAAATGCGGTTTTCACATCAAGTTGCTCAACTTTAAGGTTCATACTTGCAGCCATGCCAAGTACAATTCGAATAGAAGACATCTTTACAACCGGTGAGAAAATCTCGTCAAAGTCAATACTTTTCTTTTGCCCAAAGCCTTTCACAATAAGACGTGCCTTGTACCTCAGATTCTTGCTGTAGACGTCCCCGAACGTCCCGGGAGGGAAATCCTATTTTGTTCATTTGGGCTTACTATAGTTTAGGACTCAATGTCACGGTCCTATATCAAATCTTGCAGAGTGCAATGCAAGACCGATGAAATCATCAAAGAGTCTAAATCCGGCAAATCGTTTTTGAAAACAGATTTTTTTGAAAGAAGTGCCAAACATGGACTGCTTTGCCAGATACAGAGTCGCCACCTAAATATTTATTTTGTGGGAATTTAGGAAACCCTGACTCGTTGCCTAAGGCCACGTGTCCGTCATCACCAAAGTTGCCTCGGCTCGGGAACTTGGGTACGATTGGGGAAGGTCACTTCGTGAGCACCCCCACTCGTCCGATCGAAGGTCGGCCTCTACTAACCATGATATCTAGTTTTGAAAACATTATGCGTTCTTATTCCGGTTATTAGCCTAGAATTACTATGTGATGCGTACAGCATACAAGTATAGACTGGGTCGCCTGAATTGGAACGGAACATCTCATGTTTGTTTTGAAAATTGTTTGCTACTCGCAAGTAGGCTTAAAATGCAGATTTTGCCACCCTCGGGTGGGCTTAGAAAAGATGGTTTTGCTACTATCTAGTGGGCTTAAAACTCACGGTCGATGCATTGTTTCAATCCAAATAACGCAACCTTCACCCACAGGCATTAAGGCAGTTATATCACATAAGCATATAGCCTCATGATAAGCATGCTATCATGGCAGTCACTCACACACATGCAAGGATGCTAAAGCATAAAACTTACCGAGTACTCCAAGCCAAAACAAAAGCTATGTTAGAAATCCATGCATGATCCTAACTATACAGAGATGCCTAATGCAACACATGCAAAATGCAACTATAGCAGGCTCGGCTATTCTAAAGATGGCATGTGAAATGCTACAACTGACAAGTATTCAACTCGGAATTGAAATACAATGCAGTGAGCATGATGCGCCGAGCCTGGTGCATGCAAAACAGATGAATGAATGCAAACATGCTATCATACTGTATGCTAATCGAAACATGCCATAATCTAACCATCATAAATTGGTAAATAAAAGGGAGAAAGACGTGGGGTTGGAAGACATACATCACACACACGTACACTTATTACAACATTGCCCTCGCGCGGAGGGTCCGAATAAATAATACAGTCCCAAATAAGTAATACAGTCCAAATAAGTACAGAAACCCTAATTAATTAACAAATTAATCTAGGAAAGCAGTAAATTAGCATGCAAGCCTATGGACTGCCTGAGCTCTGCTCCGGATGACGAATGATGCATGCTTGAGTTGCCTTGCACGGAAATCCATTGTGATGCCCCAATTAGCCTCTGTTTACAATTAAGCTCGGAATATTGCACGGAGCTCCAAAAGACTGCCGGTTTCTGATTTGCTGCAACAGAGAGCAAGAAAGGGGCATGGCAAAGTATTTTCACACATGTATGCATACCTCGATCCTCGTGCCACCAATCACGCATCTCGATGCATGATGGCCGATGAGTCGAATTGCACGACTCAATGTGAAATGAATGCACATATAAACACAACAAGACCGAGACTCCATCATGGTTAATCCGGAGTGTCGGTGACCGGGAATTGAGACACGTTCCGTCACTCGGAGTACGAAACATCCCTCGTTTCCCTTGTCTGGGCTAACTCCTATCCCAAACACCATGCAAATGAGATGGCATACACAATGTGACTAACATGCAACCTAGCATGCGCAATGCTATAAAATGGCATACACAATGCTCGATGTAACATGGCATACATGATGCTCTAACATGCAACCTAGCATACACAATGCTATGAATTGAAATGGCATACACAATGCATGATGGACTTACACCAACATGAGTGGACCTCAGCCACACTCATATCAGTAGCCATTAGATGAAAAGGAGACAACCGAAATGCGTGCACACATGCACGTAAACCGAGGACCGAACCTAAGGCATAGTATGCAACTCTAACAAGGCATGGCAAGGCATGAAATATGGCATACGGACATGCAAATTCCAGTACTGAAACATGATGCAAAATGATCCCGAATCATGGATATATGTCATACAATGCATGGAATGGTCCCGAAACTCAAAACTGGGCACATGTATTGGACCACAAGTATGCAAAGCAAGCATTTTTTTGACTATGAAGCATAAAGACAGAGCCAAGGCAGTCCCAAAACATGCACATTACTAGTTTATAGCATGGTCAAAAGATGTTAACATGATGAGCTAAATCAACATACAACATTAGCTAGTAAGCATGGGTTACATGACATGTATGTGAAGCATGTGAGATCTCATCAAACCAGCAAAAATCAGTGAACAAAACATGTGAAAATATGCCCAAATAATTACTAAAATGCTGCCAACATGTGCAAAAATGATGAGCTCCTTTAGAGGGTCATGCAAGGAGTTATTAAGCACATACAAGATAGACTTGTAACATGACAAGACCACCTCTGGAAATGGAATATGACAACCCTAAAACTCACAAAATGGACCCTAAAATCAGTCTCGGAAACATGCAAAGAAAGGCCTCTTTGAAAGGCCTTGGATGGAATTGTTCTACACATGCATTGTAGACAAAAGATATGGCCAAAAGGGCCTCAAACAGATCTAAGGCAGACCTCAAAACCCTCAAAATGAGGCCTGGAAAGTGACTTCAATGCATGCAAAATTGGGGTCCTTTCGAAGGCCAAGAAGGCCACCAAACAAGACAAGGAGAGAGGGGGTCACCCCCCTCTGATTTTGACCTTCAAAAATGCATTTAAGCCACTGAAAATCCACTAGATTTCAGTGGCTAAGAGGCCAAACCATGGCCAATGCAAGTGCTCTAATGCATGGCCCTATTCATGAAGAGATGAAGCATGCACAGGGGGAAAAAGACCCCAAACAGAAAAGTGACCTCAAGAAAACTTAAAGAGGAGGTCAAAACAAGATTTTTTTCCAGTTTATACAAAGCCTCTAAAATATTCACAAGTAGGGCTAAAATATGATGCAAAAATAGCCCTAAAAGAGAGATAAATGACAAGGGGTAGCAGATGGTCTCAAACAGAAAAGAGCCCTTCAACAAAGTTGAAGAGAGGCTCAAAATAAGACACTTTACAGTTTGGCTTGAAGCCCAGAAATGCTCACAAATAAAGCTATTATATTATGCAAGATAAGCCCTAAAAGAGAGATAAAGCACAAAGGGGGAGTAGAAGACCTCAAACAGAAAAAAGTTCTTGATCAAACATGAAGATAAGCTCAAAATAAGACTATTTTCAGTTTAGGTCGAAACCCAGAAATGCTTGCAAATAAGGCTAATCAATCATGCAAAATAGGGCAAGAAAAGGGAAAATAGGGACTCACCCTTGAAAAGCAGATTTCCAGCAGCTTTTAGTCCAAGATTCTGAGCTTTCAACCTTTGCAAATGGCCTCCAAGTTGCTGGAATGGAGTGTGGAGGTGGTAGGCTATGAGTTGGTGTGTAAATGGTGCAAGGTCAAGGGTGTTTTGAAGCTTGGATGAGAAAGATATGGAGAATGGTATATCAATGCCTCAGCTGATTTTCTAACCTCTAGAAATGAAGCTCAAGTGTTGGCTTTATAGAGGAGAGGAGCCAAAAAAAATGGGGGAAAAACCAATTCAAATGGCCCTCCAAAAGAACAGACCCTCAGGCAGAGGGTCTGGTGCAAAACAGCTGGCACAGCTAGAATGCACCAGGAGGGACAAAAATGGCCAGCCAGGTGCAAAAGGGCCAGGTGGCCGGCCGGCCACCTCCCCTGGTCAGCCGACCAGGGGTCAAAGGGGTCAACAAGAATTGCTGGTCGGCCACCCCAAAAAGGTGGCCTCCCAGATGAGTGCAACACAGCTGTATGGTCAAAACCCAAGAAATGTGAACCAGAAAAGAGAAAAACCAGCTTTTTAGAGGGATTCAAAAGGATCAGGGACAATTACTGGTCGGCCTACCCATATTGGTGGCCTCACAGGTGTGTACAACACAATGGTGTGGTGAAAAGTCAGAAAAAGTGGCCCAGGAATGGGAAAAACCAGCTTTCTAGCAAGAAAAACGGGCGACGAAGAGCAATGAAGAGAAAAGCTGGTTTTTCAGAAGAAATGCTGGTCTCCCACCCTCCTACAACCTTTATAACAATGAAAATAAGGTCTCTGCCAAAAATAAACCAAGACGGATGCAAAACGGAGGTTCTGGGATCGAAACGCGCGGCTCGAGGCCCCGAAAACTGACTATTAAGCACCGGAGGTGGCGTTCGACCACGAAGTTGGTCTCTCGGGCCACAATGTCCCTCAAAAGGGGGGAAACAAGGTGTATGCCAAAAACCGGAGCAAACGGAGGTGGTTAAGCGGTCCCGAACCGAGGCACACGGCCGACGGCTCCGAAAACCGGGAACCGGGCTCCGAACGGGAAAAATGGCCTACGACCACGAAACGTAGCCCACGGCCACCGAGAGATGATCTACGAGACCTCTCCCTCCCTTCGGGAAGAGAAAACAGAGAAAACGGGACCCGATTCGCAAACCGAGGCAGAGCACAAAAGAGTCCGGAAGTCCGGAGGCAAGGCTCGCGGCCGAGACTCCGCAACTTCAGAACGAGCACAATATACAACATCACCAAGCGCTCAATCGGTGACGTCTGAGTCTTAAGGTCGGTCAAAAATGGGGTGTCTACACTTTCCATCATTCTTCAATTTGAAAACCCACTTATTTTTCAAAATTTTCCTCCCCTTAGGCAACTTCACTAAATCATAAGTGTGATTTTCAAGTAAGGAATTCATCTCCTCTTCCATGGCCTTTTTCCAATCACCTTTCTTTGCATGCTCAATTGCTTCTTGGTAGCTCTCAGGCTCCCCTTGATCGGAAATCAACACAAATTCATTGGAAGGATACTTTCTTAAAGGTTGTTGGTCCCTTGTAGATTTCCTCAACTCAAGTTGTGGTGGCGGTTCTTGAGTTGAATGCTCTTCCTCAATTTCTGGCTCAACTTCATTAGGATTAGCATCATCCTCCACATCTTCAATAGGTGGCTGCACATCTCCCCCATTTTCATCATCAACTGAAGATGAAGGAGATGGATCTATGTCAATGAGATCACTAGTTTTTGGCTCCGGTTGATCACATTTGCCAAAGTCTTCAATTGTTTGCTCTTCAAGAAACACAACATCACGGCTTCGAATGATTTTCTTGTCGACCGGATCCCACAATCTATACCCGAATTCATCACGTCCATAGCCAAGAAAAATGCATTGTCTTGACTTACTATCAAGCTTGGACCTCTCATCCTTTGGAATGTGAACAAAAGCTCGGCAACCAAACACTCTCAAGTGTTCATAAGATACATCTTTACCAATCCAAATTCTTTCAGGAACATCACTATTCAAAGAATAGCAAGGAGACAAATTGATCACATCAACCACTGTCTTCATTGCCTCACCCCAAAAGGATCTTGGCAATTTAGCTTGTGAAAGCAAACACCTTGTTCTTTCCACAATGGTGCGGTTCATCCTCTCGACAACGCCATTTTGTTGAGGAGTCTTCTTAACTGTCTTTTGGTGCCGAATACCTTGGCTACGACAATACTCATCAAATGGCCCAATGTATTCACCACCATTATCTGATAGGATACACTTCAACTTCTATCATGTTTCTCTTTCAACCATGGCCTGAAAATGCTTAAATACTTCTAGAACTTGATCTTTAGTTTTTAGTAAAAAAGCCCAAACTTTCCTTGAATAATCATCAATGAAAGTAACAAAATAAAGTGCACCACCATGTGTTCTAACTTTTAAAGGACCACAAACATCCGAATGAATCAACTCCAAAACATTTTCCATTTTAGAAGCAACATTTTTATGAAAAGAAACTCTATGTTGTTTACCCGCCAAACAATGAACACAAGTTTTAAAATGTGTACCTTTCAAACCGGGTAGAAGCTCTTTCTTGAACAAAACTTGTAGCCCCTTTTCACTCATATGGCCAAGCCGCTTGTGCCACAATTCGGTAGAAGTATCATCTTCAAGTGCATTAACAACACCTTTACAAATTTTTCCTTGCATTGAGTAAAGTGTATGAGTCTTCTTGCACTTAGCCACCACCAAAGAACCCTTTGTGAGCTTCCATATTCCATCACCAAATTTATTGTTGAAGCCTTCATCATCTAGCTTCCCAATAGATATCAAATTGAGGCGAATGTCGGGAACATACCTCACATCTTTAAGCAACAACTTGCAGCCCAAATTTGTTTCCAAGCAAACATCACCCATGCCAATAATCTTGGACAAACCTTCATTACCCATTCGAACAGAACCATAATCTCCTTCGGTGTAGGTAGTGAAGAAATCAACTCGAGAACTCACATGAAAAGAAGCAGCGGAATCAATCACCCAATTGCTCTCTTTGCCCACAAAATTGATACAATCATCTTCACAAACAACCATGAGATCATCGGTAGTAACTGCCGTTGTGTCTTCTTACTTCTTATCCACACTTTTGTCACGCCTTTTCTCCTTATTCTTGAGCTTTCGGCATTCCCGCTTCATGTGCCCTTTCTCATGGCAATAATAGCACTCAATGTCTTTTTTTGAAAAAGAACCATCTTTTGATTTGTCACGGCTTTTATCACGACCATGAGGAGTCTTACTCCTCCCCCTTGTTTTACTTCGGCCTCTCACAACAAATGCTTCTGAATGAGAGGAACCCGCTGATTTTCTTCTAGTTTCTTCATTCAACAGGCTACTAGTGACTTGGCCCATTGTGACAACTCCATCGGGCGCCGAATTACTAACAGTCACAACCAAAGTCTCCCAACTTTCAGGCAAAGAACTAAGTAGTATCAAAGCCTGCAACTCATCATCAAAAATAATTTTCATAGAAGCAAGTTGGTTAACAATACTCTTTATTTCATTCAAATGTTCTGGAATGGGGCTGCCATCTTTATATTTTAAATTAACCAACTTACGAAACAGAAAAGCTTTATTTGTGGCTGATTTTCTATCATAAAGGCCTTCTAATTTTTTCCATAAATCATATGCTGAAGTTTCAGTAGCAACATGATGAAACACACTGTCATCAATCCATTGACGATAACACCAACGGCTTTTCGATTAAGCCTCTTCCACTCATCATCTTTCATACCTTCGGGTTTGCCACTATCACCCTCAATGGATCCATACAAATATTTACAAAATAATAGGTCCTCCATTTTAGTTTTTCAAGTTACCCAATTGCTTCCATTGAAGCTAGACATACGACCCACATTCCCCTCCATTGATTTATACAAATAAATAAACTCAAATAAACCGTAAGCTTTGATACCAGTTGTTAGGGAAAATCTATGATTTTCCACAAGTAAATCAATCAATGGGAATAAAAACTAATGCGGAAAAATTAAATCACAAGCACAACAAGAATTTTTACGTGGTTCCCTCAATGTGAGGTACGTCCACGGGATCGAAATTCGATTTCAATATCAACCAAATAGTTTCCAAACGATTACAAACGAGACACGAATGGTCTCACAAAACCACCTTTAGATGAATTCCAAATAATCACAAATAAATAAGAGGAAAGACCTCACCAAATAGATGAACAAAAATCTTCAAACCAGAGTTGTAGAAGACCCAAAATAATAGACCCAAATCTCACACCTTCAATGTGAACTCCAAACAATGCTTTGAAACCGAATAACTGTACAGCAAAACAATACACTGATAGAGGAGGAAGCAATTATTATGGCTATCCCATAAACCAAAAACCCACCAAATTATGTTTCAATTTTCACTCTGCTGCTGCTATGCACTTGAGACGAACATAACAATATATACATATATATATATATATATATATATATATATATATTGTGAATCTAGGGTTTTTTTTTATCAAAACCTTAATTGTTTTCAAATTAAATTGGGTCTCTAAAAATTAGATATAATATATTAAAATATATTATACCCAAACCAAATTAAAATTCTTTTAATAAACCAATTGGGTCCCACACTCCAATAAGGAGGTATACCCAACACAAATTATTAATAAATAAAAAAGCAAAAGAAAAATCAAATAATGTTTCATTGTTTTACTACGAAAAGGTTAAGATAGTGGCCCTGTTTGGTGGAGTTTTTTTTTAAATTAAAAGTTGATAATTAGAAAGCAGAAACTAAAAATATTCCTATCTCAGCTTTCAAATAATTGGTTTTTTTCATCTTATTTAAGCTATTTCTGCCTAATAAGCTATAAGCAGAAACTGCATCAAACAATTTGGTACAAATTCCTAAATCAAAATAAGCTATAATCATTCTCAAAAACTATAACAAACGATCCCAGTATTTGATTCATTAGAATAAAAGTGGTATAAACAATAAAGACTAATTAATTGGTGTTGCCCACCTGCAGGCAAATTGAAGTTGAACACAAATGGGAGTGCAAAGGGAGAGCTAGGGAGAGCAGGATTTGGAGGCATATTCAGAGATGAAAAAAACCTAGAAAGCTCAGGCAGACTTGAAGCTGAGATATAGGTAATCTACAAAGGTCTAACCATACTCTTTGAGAAAGAGGATGGAAAGAGATCCAAGCAATGATGGATCTAGGGGAGGCGGAGGGGGGCGGCCGCACCCCCAAAAATTTTAAAAATATCATATATTATACTAGAAATTTTTAAATAATTTAAAATTATAGAAGTTTGCACCCCCAAATTTTTTTTAGATAATTTCAAAATTATATAGAGTAGCCCCCCCAATTTTTTAAACTATTTGGAATTTTTGTTTTTTTTGAATTAGTTAACATATATAATCTATTTTAAATTTCATGTATATGTATTCTTTAAATTAGGTCATATATATATATATATATATAAATCTCTCGCGCTTCTCTTTTCTGTCAAAAATCGCGTCGAACACGCGGCTTGTCTCTCTCTTTTTTCGCAAAACACGGTTGCCACGTGGCCTGACTTTTGCGTCATTGGCCGACAAAAGTAGCTCACCTCGATTGCCGCTCGCCTCGACTATCTCTCCCTCCTTATCTGCTTCTCTTCAGCCTCTTCTCTTCAACTTTCTTCTTAATCACACTCGTCTGCTTCTTCTTCTTCACCTCACTCTCGTCTAACTCTTCTTCTAGCTCTTCTTCACCACTCTCAGTCTAGTCTCTTCCATTTCTCTGCAACTCATTTCTTTTACACCTCTCACCTCTAAACCATGGCTTGCTCATCCTGTCCCCTCACTCTATTTCCGGACCTGAACGATCCCATAAGCTCTGCTGGACCGAGTGCCTCTACGCCTACTCTGCCTGTCATTCCTCTTCTTAACCTTCCTATGATATCGATTGAGTAAATCATGGTAGCTCAATCGGACATAGAAGCCAATCATTTCACCCTGACGTCCTGTATGGAGACGGTGACGGCAATCACAAAATTGGCTCACCGATTGCAGAACAGGACGAGTGAGCTCCATCAGGTCAACGACCAACTCGCTCTGCTCCAGCGCATGTACAAGGATGCGCGAGCAGAAATAGGCGCACTTAAGGTCGAAAATAAGGAGCTTAAATGGAAGACCACTTCCATGGCCCGATTTGGAGCAACGTCGTTCTTGGTTTTTGATAGTCAGCGGGGAGTCGTCGCTCTCAACGAAAGCACGGGGGCAGGGGCGTCAAGGGTCACCCAAGGTGATAAAAAGAAGAAGAAAACGATGGAAGATGCGAGTAAGTAAGATCGACGTATGGCCGGAAAAAAATGAAGGTTTTTTTTTTGTATGTTTATTTTGATCGGCATGTGGCCGTAAAAAAAAATGAAAGGTGTTTTTTTTTTTATATAAATATTTGTATTTTAATTTGTTTTTGTTTTTATGTTTAAGTACTGAAAAATGAAATTAAAAAGCAGAAAAAAAAATCGAAGATGGTTTTCTGGCTAGTTACTTGATTATGTACATTGAAAAAGACATTGCTCGAGAGTTTGATGTAGACTCTATCATCCATGCTTTTGATATTATGAAAGAGCGTCGAGCTCAATTGAAGATGCCTAATTTTAGTAAATAAATGCATGTAGAAATAGTTACTACTTTTTATAAGTGAATATGGGCAAAAAAATATTCTCAATTGTATGATCATCTTTTAGTACTTAACTATGTTGACAAGGAATATATAGTTCAATATTTTATCGTAACATTACTGATTTTTTTCATGTTAGTAAAAATTGGTATTGAACTTTAATTTTATTGGTTAGAGGTTAAACGTACTTTGGCCCCCCCCAAAGTGATAATCCTGGATCCGTCCCTGGATCCAAGTGGAGACAAACTGCATAGAAGCAGTGGACTTCACCACCAGGAGAATTCCCATTCCGGGCTCAAATTGAAGATGCAAGGCTTTTGCTTTAACGAACATGATCTTGTATCAAGCACATATCTAGAGACTCAAACCATTGTGCAGACACTAGCAAAATTAGGAGTGGAATTGTTTGAGAACCTGGCGGTCATGGAGGACCCCCCTGACCTTTTGAGACATCTACTATTTATTTGCTAATGTGTATGAGGGCTTAGACCGTCATATTGTCGAACCTTTATGTATCTTTCCTGTGCACCCAAAAAAAAAAAAATTTTGGTATGGAATAATTATCAAAATATATTTTTTTACATTTAATTTACTTAAAAATGATAGGGTTCGTTTGGGAAGTGAGTTAGTTTTTTGGCTATTTTAGGTCTCATTTGGGAACTATCTGTTTTAACTTAAAAGTCAAAAATTATTAAAAAAAACCAAAAAGTCTATAACTTATATTAAAAAGTTAAAGATTCTCTTTTCTCTCTATTTTTTATACATCTTTTTCGTAAAAAACTAAAAAGTCATTTCAAACATAATTTTTTTTATCTCATATTTTAGCCAAAAAATCAAAAAGTTACTAAAATAGCTTATTCCTAAACGAGGCCTAAGCCTGAGACTAAAAAGTCTCGTTTGGAAATGACTTTTTAGCTTTTTTGACTTTTTGTGAGAGAAAGAATGTAATGATTATAGGTTGGATATGATGTTTTGTCTTATTAGATTAAAAAGACTATTTTGTCTTTTTGTTACTAAAATAGTCACCAACCCTTGTTCCCAAACGAAGCCTAAAGACATATTTTAAATAGAATTGTCATTCATCATTATATATGAAATATCATTTTATGGAAATGTTAAGGAATACTCATTTTATAAGAAAGTTAAAGAATAACTATTTCATTAAAATTCACATTATTCTAGTGAATCAACACTGTCCAAATATTTCAAAAAATATTACAAAAACTATTCCTCAAGTGCATTGTAATATATTCAAACTTACCCCTCGTTTGGTTTTCTCATTGAAGATAAAAAAGCACAAAAAAAACAAAATATACTATATAAGCTAATAAGATAAAATATTATTTTTTACCCATAATCATTACACTTTTTCTTTTACAAAAATTAAAAAAAATCTCAAAATAAAAATTAAACGAAGCTAAAAAAGTCAGGCTAAAAAAATCTCAACACACAAAATTTGACTATATTAATCAATGCCAAATGACCCTTAATGTTGATGTGGGTAAGCCCATAAAGGCCATAACCCACTATGAACAACCCAAGCCCATCACTTGGAGCCCAATACATAGCCCAGCTGGTGAAGTCCAGAACAACTGGAATCTAACGTGGCATAAAGAGCCAATGACATTCAGACATACGGCAGGTAAAGGACAAGCCACATCAGCAGACAAAGATCTGCAAAGTTATTGCCACTGCACATCACCATTAATGTAGCCCATCTCAGCATTTATTACGAACACCTCTCTGTCGGAACAGCACCCCCTTATCTTGAACAAGGTAAGCTACAACATAGACTTTCGGCCAAGATGGCAGGTCGGAAGGGACAGCGAAATGATGACCAAAGGATATAAGCAAACGTTGAAGACAAGAAGAAGGTTAAGCTTTCTATCTCCAATCTCTCTCTACACTCTACTTCTCTTTCTAACTTACTCGTCGGAGGGTTCACTGGGGGACTCCCCGTTCCCCGTTGAACTCATCTGCAGGTTCATTGGTGGGTTTGATCACCCGGATATTGGTGCGAGAAGCGTGGATCAGTCCGACCTGCTCTGCCAGGTACCCATTGTATATTAACTGCATCATAAGTTGGTGCCGTCTGTGGGAAGGCTTTGCTCCGTGCACCAGTTGTGCTCATTGTCGCCGGAGACCCTGTCCCAACAACCTTTTCCTACTACCAATCAAAGTGTATGGTCACGACTAGATCTATGGCTTCTCACCATAATGTTGCCGACCATCAAACCGACCCTCCCAATCCAAACAACCCACCACAGTATTTCATCGAGCTTACCAACAACATTAACTGTATGGCCGAGCAAAACCAAGCCCTGATAAATGCTCTACTCCAAAGAAACCTTCCTACGCCTCCGCCACCACCTCCAGATATTCCCCCTAACCAAGAACGAGCCCCGAGCCATACTATCCCACAGCCCTATCCACCCAACTTGGAAGGCTTGCAACCTCCACCCCCACATATAAATCCACCACCTCCACCCCCGCATCCGTCGATCCTGGCACCAACCCCTGAAGGGGAAGCCAGTAGTGTCCAGCCCTCCGATGGTGACAACATCCCTCTCTGGGACGCAGAACTCTGAGCCATGAAGCTCAACCCCAAGGAGTCATGCAGAACATCCAGCATAAACCCTCTACCACGGCCAACTCACCATTTGTTGCCTCCATCCGGGACAAACCCCTGTCCCCTAAGTTCAAAATGCCCACCATTGACTCTTTTGATGGTACAACAGACCCAGTTGACCATCTAGAGACCTACCGAACCCTCATGATCCTCCATGCCTTCCCTGGCAAGATCATGTGTTGGGCTTTCCCCGTGACACTGAAGGGATCAGCTCGACTATGGTTCAGCCAGTTACCAGCAGACTCCGTCTCCACTTTCCAGCACCTCAGTGACTCTTTCCTCAGTCACTTCATTGGAGCCCAGCGCCAACGCCATCCGGCAACCCAACTCTTCAACATCCACCAGACCGAGGGGGAGTCCCTGCGCAGTTTCGTTACTCGCTTCAACACCGAAGCCCTACAGGTGGCGGAAAACGACTATAAGGTCATCCTCACAGCTTTCATGACCGGACTACGGTCGTCTGACTTCCTCTTCTCCCTCTCCAAAAACCCCCCTACCACCATGGCAGCCTTACTTTCCAAAGCCCAAAAATACATGAACGCCGAAGATTTCCTAGCCACCTACCAAGACCGTACAGCAAAACACCCAACCCCCCGAGAAAAACGAAAAGACTTAGAGGCCAGACACACCCAGTATAATACCGAAACACCACATTATACTGACCGAGCCCCCCGAGCCGACAGGCCGATACCTGCCCGACCGCCCGATCGGTTCGAGCAGTACATACCCCTTAACTCCCCTATGGAACAAGTCCTCAACCAGATCCAGCGGGACTACCCCCTCAAATGGCCCCAACCGTCAAGAACCCCTTCCAATCGGAAGGACCAATCCAAATACTGCCGTTTTCACCAAGACCACGGCCATAATACCGATGAGTGTGTTAATCTCAAGGATCAGGTCGAGACCTTAACACGTCAGGGACGTCTTAGCCGGTTCACAGACACCCGCCCCTAGCAGAGACAAAGGGCAGAGCCCACCAGAAACACCCGCCGGTGCACTCCCCTCCGGCAGCCAGCCCAACCAAATCAAGGCCACGATCATCTCCCACAGCAACCTCGGGCACAAGCTAATCCCCCCCACCTATTGGAGAAATTAGAGTTATTTCCGACGGGCTTGCTTGTAGAGGACCATCCCGCTTGGCTCAGCGGGCAGAACTCAGGAAAATAAGGCAAGACTCAGACAAAGAGGTTGCCACATTGGACCGACCTTCCAAATAGTCCAGGCAATGGACCGAGCCTATTACCTCACAGACGCCGACTGCACAGGCATTTGTTATCCCCATGACGACCCTCTAGTCATTTCGGCTTTCCTCTCCAACTACAAGGTCAGACGGGTTCTCATAGACAACGGCAGCTCTTCAGACATCATTTTCCTCAATTGCTTCCGCCAACTCAAGATCGGGGAAAAAAGTCTGTCCCCTTTCCAAACCCCCTTGGTCGGTTTCACTGGTGACCGAGTAACCTCCATTGGCTCCATCGACCTCCCCATCACAATTGGCGAGCACCCGCGCCAGACCACCAAGCTGCTCACCTTCCTTGTTGTCGACTGCCCCTCGGCCTACAACATCATCCTTGGTCGCACCGCCCTAAATGCTTTTCAAGCTATTACATCAACTTATCACCTAGCCATCAAGTTCCCCACCGATCTGGAGGTCGGGACAGTGAGGGGGGAGCAGACCGTGGCTAGGGAATGTTCTGTCGCCTCACTCAAAGAAGTCAAGATGAAGGAGGCTATGATCATCGAAGGACTTGATCTCAGAGATGAAGACGAGCTGGTTAGGGGGGAACCAGTGGAAGAACTTATCGAAGTCCCCATCGATCCCGCCAACCCAGCAAAAACTGCCAAGATCGGCAGCCAACTATCCCCCCAAGCCACGGCCGATCTTACTGCTCTCCTGATCGAGAACAATGATGTATTTGCCTGGACCCACTCAGACATGCCGGGTATTGACCCCTCATTCATAACCCACCGCCTCAGCATTGAACCCCACTTTCGACTTTACCGCCAGAAACAGCGCATTTTCCATCCCGAACGCAATACTCTCATTGCCGCAGAGGTCGACAAGCTCCTTGAGGCACAATTCATCAAGAACGTGGACTACCCTAGATGGTTGTAAAACGTGGTCCTGGTTCGCAAGAACAATGGTAAATGGCGACTCTGTGTCGACTACTCAGACCTCAACCGAGCTTGCCCCAAAGACAGTTATCCTCTTCCCTACATAGACCTGCTGGTCGACGCCACGGCCGGTCACCAAATGCTTAGCTTCATGGATGCCTTCTCTGGGTACAACCAAATTCTGATGCACCCATCTGATCGAGAACACACCTCCTTCATTACCGACTGAGGCACCTACCATTACTGTGTGATGCCGTTCGGACTGAAAAATGTTGGGGCCACCTACCAACGGTTGGTCAACGCCGTTTTCCATCATCAGATCGGGTGAACTATGGAAGTATATGTCGACGACATGCTAGTCAAGAGCAAACTCTCTGCTGATCATCTGACCGACCTACGAGTGACCTTCGCCACTCTTCGTAAGTACCAAATGAAGCTCAACCCGGAGAAGTGCGCCTTCGGCGTAGGATCTGGGAAGTTTTTGGGTTTCATGGTAGTCAGCGGGGCATTGAAGCTAACCCTGAAAAGATCAAGGCCTTGATTGAGATGCAGTCACCCAGAACGGTCAAGGAGCTTCAGAGACTCACTGGCAAAGTTGCCGCCCTCAACTGCTTCATTTCCCGTGCGACGGACAAGTGCCTCCCCTTCTTCAAAGTTCTTCGGCAGACTTTTGAATGGACAACCGAATCCGAAGAGGCTTTTCAGCGGTTGAAACAGTGCATGGCCAACCCCCTCTTTTACAGGCAATCACGGGCGAGCCTCTCTTCCTATATTTAGCCGTGTCAACTATCGTAGTCAGTGCAGCTCTTATCAGGGAAGACGCCTCTGTCCAACGACCGGTCTACTACATCAGTCAGGCTCTCAGGGGAGCGGAGCAAAATTACCCACTGTTAGAAAAATTGTCTTTGGCTTTGGTCACTGCCTCCAGACGACTCCGTCCTTACTTCCAAGCTCATTCCATAGTGGTCTTCACCAACCAACCTTTGAAGAAGGTCATGCAGCAACCAGAACTTTCCTGCAGGCTCATGCAGTGGTCCGTGGAACTCAGCCAGTTTGACATCTCGTACCGACCTCGAACAGCAATAAAGGGGCAGGTCGTCATTGATTTCATCCTGGAATTCACTAATCCTACCCCAACCACAGCCCCCCCACCCCTACCAACCCTTACTGAGCCAGAAGACCCCCATTATTGGACTCTCAACCTCGATGGATCGTCTCGCAGGGAAGGCAGTGGGGCCGGTCTCATCCTCACCGCCCCTGAGGGTGGCTATTTCAAATGTGCTCTCCGTTTCTTGTTCGAGGCCAGTAACAATGAGACCGAATACGAGGCATTGATAGCAGGTCTCCGCTTAGCCAGGGACATTGGGGTCAGCCACATCCGGGTGTTCAGTGACTCCCAGCTCATTGTTGGACAAATTACGGGGGAATTCGATGCCAAGGAGGACAAAATGCGGGTTTACAGGGATATAGCCCTTCCCCTTGTTCGCCTCTTCAATACCTTCCACATCAAACACATCCCTCGGGCGGAAAACTCCCAGGCTGATGAGATGGCTCAGTTAGCCTTTGCAGATCAGTCAGATCTCAACCACGGTGTTCGCCTCGAATACCTGAACACCTTGCCATCTCCCCGACCAACAAGCGGTCCACTTCCTCCAAAATGAACTAATCCCCTAGGCGTCCGACATCTTTCTATTTTTGACAACGGGAGAATTACCAGAGGACAAACAGCAGGCGCCAAAGTCAGGGCCCGGTCGTCCAATTACATCCTTGTCAACGGTCTTTTGTACAAGAGAGGCTTTTCACGCCCATACCTCAGATGCCTCAATCCAACTCAAGCAACCTATGTGATGCAGGAAATGATGAGGGTATTTGTGGTAATCATTCGGGCGGCAGGTCCCTAGCCCACAAAATACTTCGCACTGGTTGATTCTAGCCCACTCTCAATCAAGATGCAACTGACTTCATGCTCAAATGCGATAAGTGTCAGCGTTTTTGCCAACATCCCTCATGCTCCTCCTACAGAATTGATCACACTTTGCAGTCCTTATCCGTTTGCCAAATGGGGGATCGACTTAGTTGGTCCACTTCCCACCGGCCGAGGCCAGACTAAGTTGCAATAGTCGCCATTGATTACTTCCCAAGTGGGTAGGGCAGAACCCCTTGCTTCCATTATCGAGCGAAACACAACCAAATTCATCTGGCAATCGCTCGTATGTAGATTTGGCATCCCTCAAGCCATCGTCTCCGACAATGGCAAACAATTTGACAACGCCAAGTATAGGAAGTTTGTGCAGACCTCCAAATACAACCATGTTTTCTCCTTCCAGGTCATTCCCAAGCCAATGGCCAAGTCGAGGTTACCAACCGTTCCCTTCTGAAGATCATCAAGACTAAGCTGGAAGCTGCCTAAGGGACTTTGGGCTGAGGAATTGCCAAATGTACTCTAGGCTGACCGTACTACCGCTCGGCTCCCACTGGGGAAACCCCCTTTCGCCTAACATACGCGCGTGAGGCAGTCATCCCAGTGGAAGTCGGTCTGCCTACCCCAAGGGTTACATCCGAATCCCGAACTGACCGAAGAACTCCGTCGGGCAGACCTTGACCTAATCGAAGAGCTCAGAGAAACCACTACTGTCAAACTGGCCTCATACCAACAGAAAATGAGAACACACTACAACCGCAAAGTCCAATCAAGGAGTTCGCTGTGGGGACCTTGTCTTGCGCGAAGTAACCCTTGCCACCAAAAAATCGACTGAAGGCAAACTGGCAGCTAAGTGGGAGGGACCTTACGTTGTGAAAGCCCAACCATGACCAGGCACTTACCGACTTCAGGACATGGAAGGTCGAGATCTCCCCCACCCGTGGAACGCCGAGCACTTGAAGCGTTACTTTCAATAAATTCCTACTTTTGTATTGCTTAGTTATTATATTTTCTTTTTGACGAATTTACACACATGAACATACTTGTTCTCCCCTGGCATAATGTAAATTTTGATCAACTAGATCACACTTTCCATGACAACAATTTTATATCTCAGCTATCTGTGTGTTATCTTAATAACATTTTTGTTGCAGCACTTATTAAAAAGCCTCAGCCGGACTAAGCACAAAAGCCTCGGCCAGACCGAACGCCAAAAAGCCTCAGCCAGATTGAGCACCAAAAGCCTCGGCCAGACCGAGCGCCAACAGCCTCAGCTAGACTGAGCACCAAAAGCCTTAGCCAGACTGAGCACTAAAAGCCTCAGCCAGCCTGAGCTTTAAAAGCCTCAATCAGACTGAGCATGAAGCACTCGGCCAGACCAAGCCTCAGCCAGACCAAGCATAACAAGTCTCAGCCAAACTGAGCGCCATAATTCCAGGTCCAAACTGAGTTACTTGCAACGTTAGTAAATCACAGCTTAGCCCCAACTGAGCACGCATACTTGTGGCATTCGCAGACACACTTAGTCACAATTCCAGGTCCAAGTTTTTACACCACTTTTCACTTAGTCAAATTCCAACGACGTTCTTACATGTTCCCTTTACTAGTCAGATTATTTTCTTCTCCATCAACTTTTACAAGTCAACCTCTTTCCTTATTAGTCAAGCATAACTCCAATAAACCACTCTCATCCACTTCAGTAGTGTGGCAAACACAAACTCATAATTTTATCACATTTTAAATTCCACTCTGCATTGAGGAGCCTTTAACTTTACTCTGCACTGAGTTTCTATTACAAGTTCAATTTCATTCTGCATTGAGGAGACTTTAACTTTACTCTACACTGAGTTTCTATTACAAGTTTAATTTCATTCTGCATTGAGGAGCCTTTAACTTTACTCTGCATTGAGTTTTTATTACAGATTCACTTCCACTCTACATTGAGGAGTTCTTAAATTTAGTTTTTATTACAACTTTACCTCCACTTTGCAGATGCACACAAGCTACCATTCTCATTCATTTCAGATGCACAAGCACAGACAATCGAATAAAAACACAACTGAAATTTTATTTATTCACAAATTTGTACATAAGTTCATTACAGTAATTCAAAAACAAAAACAAACACACAAAAACAACTCTAAGTACAAGGTCTTCTTCTTCTTCTTCTTCTTCTTCACTTACTCCTCCTCACTGGACACGAGGTCTTCTTCTTCAATACCCTCATCCAGGGGGGTCTGGGCCACATCGTCGTCGTCAATTTTTACACTACTCAGGTCTAAGTTTGGGAACAGCTCCTCAGCTTTACGCTTGAACATCTTCCAACCACTGTCCCAGAACTCAGCCATTTCATGTTTATAGAAGTCGACCGTTGAAAGCTCTCAATAACTTCTGCCTCAGTCCTGCCCCCAGCGGTCGTCCTCGACTGGCCCGCCCCCCCAAACTCCTCCCTCGCCAAGCTACCGGCGACCGCGGCATCAACTACCATATGAAATTCAACAGACCCCTTGAACTGATCCACTGCTGCAACACACAGATCGGGGTATGCCGCCCTTTCAGAGGCTGCCTTGGCCTTCTCCTCCTCCAACTCCTTCTGCAGGGTCGCCCTTTCAGAGGCTGCCTTAGCCCTCTCTTCCTCCAACTCCTTCTGCAGAGTCGCTCTTTCAGCAGCCGCCTTGGCCCTCTCTTCCTGCAACTCCTTCTGCAGACTCTCTCTTCCCTCCATTGCCTTAATACGCTCATCTTCCAGCTCCTTCTGCAGCCCAGCAATCTCCAGGTTTGCGTCTTCTTTTTCCTTGATCTGCTAGGCACGCAGATTTTCATTGCTGGTCATAGCCTCTTCAAATCGTTCGATGGCGACCACGCAGTCCTTTTGAGCATCCCACAGCTTCTTCTGCTCGCCTGCCAGTTGGAACTCGAGCGACACAACCTTGCGGCGTTCGTTCTCCAGCTCCAACTTGACCGCTTGCAGCTCAGCATGGACACTCTCCTAGCCTGCATGCTCCTCCTTCAAACTTGCAAGTTGAGCCTTGGCCTCGTCTGCCTTTATCTTTGCAGCTGCCGCCTTTCTCAGCAGAGCTCTTGCTAAGGTGGTTACCTCAATTTGAGCAGAGCATAACCCCCTCAGCAACTCAGCCTCATTGAATCTGGCTACTGAGCGCACGGATGCCTCATCCACGATCCCCACAAGGCGATCTGCACCTGTCCTGGCTGGGCCTTCTTCTCCCTCCAGCCGCCCAGCCACTGCACGAGCTTGATAAATCCCGATTGTCAGCCTGACACCCCTTCCTTGGGGCGCAGGACCCCCCTTGGGTTGTTCTCTATCCCTTGGCTTAGGGCCAATTGCCCCACCTTCTACTTACACTTCGGGGGCGACCCTCGCCACCTCCGAGGCGATCTCCACCATTATTGGGACGACCTCCACTCTTTCCGAGGCAATCTCCACCACTTCTGGGACGACCACCCCTTCTGGGGTCTCCTCCATTCCCCCATTCTCTGCCTCCTTGGCCATGCTGGTCTCTTCTGCCATCACTTCCCTCCTCCTCTTCACAGCATGCTCTTCTTCACTCCTCCTCACTCTCATCTTCTTCTTTACCACACCCTCCACCTCCATCTCCTTCAAAGCCCTCTCCTTCAAAGGATCTACTGGGGGCGGTCGGGGCACAAATCCACCTAAGTCTTTTTCCCCTAAGGGTTTGGGGCGAGGTCGGATCCTCTCCCTCGCAATCGGCTTTGGCGGTCAGCCTTCCTACGACTCTTTGAACTTACTGGCTTTGGCGAGGATGGCCATATCCTCAGCCTCTTGCGCTTTCCTCCTCGCCTCCAATTCAGTTCGCCCCAGATCTCCACCGCTCGGCTGAGGACCCAACCTCGCTCCAAACAAGGCTGAGGGTTGAACGAGTTCGTCCCACCTGACCCCCTCATTCTCCCACCATGCCTTCACCTTCTTTATTCTCTCCTCTGCTGCTGCTCCCAGTTTTGGCTCTACAGATTTGGTGGGCACTCTCCATACCGTGCGCACCCCAGCCCCTCCATTCGCAGACACATAGAACCACCACGGCCTCCAACCTTTAATTGATGATGGCAGCACCGCCACCAGACCCCTCCTTGCCGCCGCCTGCAACGTCCCCCAAGTCTCTTGTTGTCCTGAGGCCTTGTAACATGTGAAGAATTTGTTTACTGTCATGGCCGCCCCTTCGTTCGCCTGCGGCCACGCGCTTGCACAAGCCAGTACAATCTTCCACGCGTTGGGCATTAGTTGGCCCGGTGCCACCTCCAAACAGTTCAAGACATCTACCACCACTTGCGGCAGTGGCAGCCTCAATCCTCCCTTCAATGCTTCCTCGTAAAGGGCAAACTCCCCCGGCCTTGCGTCGGATGGCCTTTCCGTTGACATCGGCAACAATAACTTTATTTCAGCAGGCACCTGGTATTTTTCGCGAATAGCCTCCAACTCCGCCGCGGTAACCGTTGATTTGTCAGCCTTCGTGTGCCAGTGATCTGGTTCCGCCTAGCTGATTGGCTTCGGAACTGCTATTATGGTGGAAGCATGAGATCGTACCACCGATTCCCCCACCCTCTCCATTTGCCTCTTCGTCCTATACTGCTCTGTTAACTCCACTGCATCGTCATCACCAAGCGGATCTACCCTGACATTCACAGCTTCTTCTTGGGCCATTTCTATGGTATGTCTGCGAATCGCTTCGGATGCAGGTGTAAGGAAATTGAAAAAATGTTACAGAGGTGTATCGTCAGCAAAGAAGGAGTTAACACTTGGGATGTTTTGATTTTTCGCAAAGAAGTAGGTAAATCGAATAATGCCAAAAACCCAAGGCTTGCCCGTATTCCAATGGTCGCAATTAATTTGCGCCAGTTTGAAAACTTTTCAAAACATCCGCCAAAACTATCTTTTCAACACCCATAATGACCTATCGTTTCATTTCTGATCCAACGCCTAATCTCCCCCCACAAGATGTTGCCACGTGCACGACCACGATCCACTGTCTCCTTCCCTTACCTTGTCTTTTCCACTTCAAATCACCACGTGACACGCCGCCTCTTGAGCCCCGCGCCCCTCCACCTTACCCTTCGCGGTCGGCCCTCCTCATGGTCAGCCCTTCCACTCGGCCAACCTTCACGGTCAGCCCTCCTCGTGGTCGGCCCTCCCACTCGGCCAACCTTTGCGGTCGGCTCTCCTTGTGGTCGGCCCTTCCACTCGGCCACGATTCGCGGTCGGTCCACCTCATGGTCCTCCCTCCCACTCGGTCCACCTCACGGTCGGTCCACCTCGCGGTCATTCCACCCACTCGGTCACTCCTGCCGGTCGACCTCCATCCTGTCAATCTCTAACACCCTCATTCTCTTCATTAGTATTCCCTTCGTTGGACTAAAGCTGCACTCGGGAATGGGGGACTACTGACGTGGGTAAGCCCATAAAGGTCATAGCCCACTATGAACAACCTAAGCCCATCACTTGGAGCCCAATACATAACCCAGCTAGTGAAGTCCAAAACAGCTGGAATCCAACGTAGCATAAAGAGCCAATGACATTCAAACATACGGCAGGTAAAGGACAAGCCACATCAGCAGATAAAGATCTGCAAAGTTATTGCCATTGCACATCACCATTAATGCAGCCCATCACAGCATTTATTACGACAACACCTCTCCGTCGGAACAACACCCCCTTACCCCGAACAAGGTAAGCTACAGCATAGACTTTCGGCCAAGATGGCAGGTCGGAAGGGACAGCGAAATGATGACCAAAGGATGTAAGCAAACATTGAAGACAAGAAGAAGGTTGAGCATTCTATCTCCAATCTCTCTCTACACTCTACTTCTCTTTCTAACTTACTCGTCGGAGGGTTCACTGGGGGACTCCCCGTTCCCCGTTGAACTCATCTGCAGGTTCATTGGTGGGTTTGATCACCCGGATATTGGTGCAAGAAGCGTGGATCAGTCCGACCGGCTCTGCCAGGTACCCGTTGTATATTAACTGCATCATCAAATGTTATGTTGACATTTACATATGCACCTTCAATCTACCAATTAAAATGTACTTTGGCATCCAATTATTTTTAATTTATTTAGGGACCATGCTAGGGAGCTCGAAAACGAGCTCCCCCGAATCCCCCTAATTTCTTTTTTTTTTTTTTTTTCCATCAGAAGGAAGAAGAAGACGGAGGGGAGGGGAGGGGGAGAGGGAGGGGGAGAAGGAGGAGGGGAGGGGGCCTAAAAAATGGGTTGGAGGCGGAGGCGGGGGGCGATCGGCGACGGAGGCGACGAGCAGAGGCATGGCGATCAGCGACGGAGGCGGAGGCGCGGCGATCGGCGACGGATTTGCGACGGATCGGAGACGACGGCGACGGATCTGAGACGACGACGGCGACGGATCTGCCTCTTTCTCTCCCTCTCCCTCTTTCTCTCTCTCTCCCTCTCCTCCCCTTCCTCTGCACAGTCGAACCAAAATGGCAAAAAAAAAAGAAAAAAAAAAAAAACCTAATGCCCAAAACGACGTCGTTTTGGGCATTAGGAGGATTAGGGGGGGCCAAATTCGAGCTACCAAGCTTTATTCTTTATTTAGATACATACTTGAGAGTTAGGGGTTGTTTGGGATGACCTAAATAAGTGTACTTTTTGTCTTTTTACGAAAAGATGTGAAAAAAATAGAAAGGTGATATGATTGAAAAAAATAAAAAGATAAAAAAATAGATTATTTGGGACTTCCCAAACTTGACCTTAATTAAAGCACTACCATAATGATTGACCGTTTATTTTATTTTATTATTTAACAGAACCACTTTCCATTATTTAAAATAAAATAAAAAACACTTTACGGGCACATTAAAGTTTTTTTTTTTAATTTTAATTAATTAATTTATTTATTTTGATGAAGTACGTTAAAGTACCATTAAGCCTTATTTGGAAGCTTCTATTTATTTGTCTGATTGTTAATGATAACAACGGAGAAACCAAAAGTTTAAATCTACTTAACCATTGTTTTTTGTTTTGTTCTTTGTGTTTGCTCGATCCTTTCCTCTAGAACGATACACTTTTATCAAAAACATGTTGCCCTGTTTAGAAGTACTCAAGAAAATACATATTTTTTTTATGTTATCCATGTGAATTAAGGCATGCATTTTATGTCTTAAATTTCATCATATTAAAACATCTAGAATGGGTGTATCATGCTTTAAAATTATTGTCCTTTGAAATTCATATATAATATAACAATGATCATAAATATTTTGAAATAATAATACATAAAAAAAAATTAAAAAAGGATCCCGAACCGTGAATTAAGTAGTAATATGAGGCACAACAAGAAAAATATATATATATATATATATAATTAACTTACTCAAATGCTAGTTGATAATCTTTTAAAAAAAAAATTTAAAAAAATTTGAGTACAATAATGATATCATATCATTATGTGATATAACTGTCTAATAAATACAAAAATAATAGGTGGATGTGATTAACCTCATTTAACATAATTTAATAAAGAGTAAATTACATTGACCTCTCTTGAAATTTAGAAAAAATATAGCATGTTTCATAATTTTGATATAATTACAAAGACCTCATTTTTAATACATTAAAAAAATCAAAATTAATATAGATGGTATGAAGATATAACGATATGTAATGAAAAATATATATTCCAATGTAAAATAGATTAAAATATTATTTTTTCATTCATACTACTAACAATTTATTATGAAAAGAGTCTAAGTAATAGACGAATCAAAAAGCTTTAAGGGTGCATAATCTAATTATGTGAAGCTTGTAAGATTTATTGTATTTTTTTAAAACTTCATAAAAGGTTAATATAATTTACTTTTTTTTTTGTTTGTTTTGAACTCAGTGTAATTTACTCTTTAATAAACATGTATATGTATGTGTTTATGTCGAAAAATTATGGGGGAATTACATTCCAATGGGAGAAAAAAAAATTACACAAATATGAAAGGGTGCAAGTCACACTTGCACCCCTATAACCTTTCACTTGCATCCATCACAAAATCACTTATACCTCACATATTTTTGTAATTTTTTTTTTTTTTTTTTATCCCACTGTATTAAAATTTCTCTAAAAATTATTAAATATTCTCATAATATCATTTGCTATTGTTTATGTAGTATTTTGATAAATAAAAGATTGTAATAGATAATAAATTGATTATCATTTATCTTAATTAGTTAGTCAATCAATTAATCACAAAATTTTTAACTATGTGATTGATTGGCTGGTTTGAGAATTGAATTTTTAGCAATTTCTAAACTTTTAAGAAAAGATTTATAACAAAATAGAAAGAATGATCTAATAACGTGTAATGATTTTTTAAAATTTTAATTAAAATATTTAATTTTCAATTATATAGTTTGAAAATGGGGTTGGAATGTCTTTACTTGGACAGTCTAATTGGACCATCTAGTTCAGCCTATTTAGGGCCTATGTCAAGTTCGTCTCAATAATTCAAATCGTTAATATGTAGAATTCGTTGAAAATTTCATCTTTGCAAAAAATCACATTAATCAAATATTGATAGTTATTTGATCAGATCATATTTTTGTCAACACATTTTTTTAAAATAATATTTATCGTTGATAGAAATGTGAACTGATCAAATAACTATTGATATCTGATCAACGTGATTTTTTGAAAGGTTAAAATATTCAACGAGTTCTATATATTAAACGACTTGGATTATTAATTTTTGTAGCCCACAAAGACTCAACAACATGGTCCAATTTGATTAAAAATAAACCTAGGCCTTTAAAAAAATCACCACATAAATGATTCAAAACTAATCAGTAATTATTCAAGAGGAAATTACGTCCAAGGTGAAAAAAAATAAAAATTCATGAAATAATTTATAATTTTAATTATTAATATTTATAATTTTTTTTATTAATTTGTAATTATTTTTTATATGGATGGATTTTTCTCAAGTCCATTTTGTGGACTAGAGCATATTGTTAGGTTTGTGGGCTCACTACATATCTCGTTTCGATGATTCGAACCATTCATTGTGTAGCATTCGTTGAGTACTTCATCTTTATAAAAAATTACATTGATCAAATGTCGATAGTCCCTCAATCGGAATATATTTTTGTCAATAATTTATTTTTAAAATCATATTTACCATTGATAAAAATGTATTTCGATTAAAGGGTTATCGATATCTGATTAACTTAATTTTTTTCTAAAGATAAAATATTTGATAAATTTTACACATTACATAATTTAAATTATCAAAATAAAATCCATAATAGATCCCATAAATTATCAATTAATGTACTAACTAATATACTAATAGATGATACGACATAATTTTAGAATTTTTGAATATTTATAATTTGTATAATAGGTAGGGTTAATAATAATAACATAATACTAATTAATACACTAATATATACATTAATTGGTACATATAGCACCATCAGTTATTCAATAATGATATTGCTGTTAGAATAAAGGTTGAGACCCCCTTTGGGGGTCACCCCTTTAGTTTTGATTGGTCAATTTTTTTTTTTTTTTTTTCTTCTCACCTAATCCTCAACATCTATATGTGTGAGGAGATTGTGGGGTAAGTATTTTAAGGATTCTAAATCAATGCCCATGGCTGTTATGCTGGATTTTGTCGGTAGTTTTAAATCACAACGGGACAAAAACGAACGACTCGCATACTAGCCGTCGGATGATGCTCTGATGATGACTGAAGTACCTAGAGGAATCCAACGACTAAGATGAAATAGGAACACATACTCCTGACTTGCACTGCATCATATCTTATTCCTTTGAATTTTTCAAGAGGAGTTCAGATCTCCTGCCTTGTTCATCAATCGCAAAACTGATGTCAGAAAGTCGCTTTTGTAAGGAAGTCAATCTTTTTTTCGACTATATATAGCTTTCCACCCTCATCCACTCTCACCCAATTCAAACCATATCGTCTCTCTCTCTCTCTCTCTCTCTCTCTCTCTCTCTGGATTTCTTCAACTTTCTCTCTCTAATTACACATTTAAGCTTCAACTCATCGGAGCTTCAAGAACTTTTGGTTGAGCTTAACCATGGCGACACCAGTAGAAATCTGGGATCTCGAGCTCATCGAACAACACCTCCTCGGCGAGGTCTCTCCTGTTGAGAGCTTCGTCAGTGTTCAGACTGAGGGTTCAAGCTCTCAATCTGATTCCTTCTGTTCACAGACATTGAGCTGTGACTCTACCATCACAATCTCCGATTACCTTCACTCCAACGAAGTTGAAAACACTGAAATCATTGATTTTGTAACCGATTCAATCAATTTCGATCAAAATGATTTCTTCGGATTTGAGTCGAAGCCTCAAATAATCGATCTTGAGAGGCCGAAAGAAATGAATTCGAGCAATCAATCGAGTTCTAGGTCGAGCTTCAGCGAGCGAAAGCCGTCGTTGAAGATCGACCTGGCTCCGGTGAAGAAATTCGAGTGGTTGGAGTTCGGGGAGCCGAGTAAACCTGCATTTTCAATAGAGAAATCGTCGAATACGGAGGAGAGGAAACACTACAGAGGCGTGCGACAAAGGCCGTGGGGGAAATTCGCGGCGGAGATCAGAGATCCGAAGCGGCGGGGGTGTAGGGTTTGGTTGGGAACATTCGACACCGCCATGGAGGCCGCCAAAGCCTACGATCGAGCCGCATTCAAGATGCGCGGGTGCAAAGCCATTCTCAACTTCCCTCTCGAAGTTGGAAAATGGCGTCGCTCACCCACCTCCGCCTCCGCTCCCTCCTCCACCGCCTCTACGGCGGAGAACGGCGGCCCGAAGAGGCAGAGAGAGGTTGAAGAACAGACAGAAGAAAGGTCGGTGAAGAAGGAGAGGTTACCGGTATCTGATGCATCGGTGGTTAGTAGTGAAGCGAGTAGTCCGTTAACGCCGTCAAGTTGGACCGCCTTATGGGATCAAAATGCGAACGGTATCTTTAACGACCTGATGTTATCCCCTTTATCTCTTCACCCATTGTTGGGCTATCCACAACTCACGGTCATTTGAGGGAGAAGGTTTGTGTTGGGGCACCGGGATGTACTACCGCAACGGTGTTGTAATTAATGGAGGGATAAGGTTTGACAAATTTGTATTAGATAATTAGAAATATGGAAGTTATGATAAATTGTAATTGGTCACACGCATAGTCATGTAGCTTCCTTGACTAATTAATAATTTTTCCATTCAAGATGTACTTTTTTGTTAGTTGTATATAGGAATGCAAACTTTCTAAAAATGGAAACCATGTTTATTTATCCATTATATTGATAATTTTCAGAAATATTATGTTGATAATATTTCTTTGAATTTTCAAAAAATTCATAAAAATCTTAGACGGTTAATGTGGAAAAAGCATCGTTCCAAACGGCAATGCTTGTGATTATGAGGGGGAAAAAAATTAAGAGGTGATTTGAATTTAGAGGAATATGAATAACAAATGATTCTTTTCATTTTATCATCAGTTTTCACATTTGTTTTTGTTTTTGTTTCTACATATTTGAAGTGATAAGATGTGCTTCTCATTCGGATAATGAGCCTCCGTTTCGGAAGTGGGTTGGTTTTTTGATTTTTTTTGCTATTTTAACCTGGGTTAAAAAGCTTGGTTTGGGAAGAATTTTTTGACTTTTTGGTTTTTTTGACTTTTTTTGTGAGAGAAAAGTGTAATAATTATGGGTTAGATGTGATGTTTTGTTTGTTATGGCTAAAATAGCCTGTTTTGTCTGTTGTGGTTAAAATAGCCACGAAAGCCCTTGCCAAACGGACCCTCATGAATAGAGTGCTTTCAATGTCAATTTGTGTTGATAGTGTTTAATTATGTTGTATTCATTTTTTTATATGTTTTCTCATAATTGTGCACCCAAAGAAAAAAAAAATTAAAAATTACTAAATTTCTATTCATTGGTAGGAGACAATTACTTGCTTCTGGAATGTATATATTTATGATAAAAAATGCTTGGGAGCCCAAAGTTGGGGACTCCCATGACTCTCAAAATGATGTGGACCAATCATGTGTTGTTGTTTTTTTTATTTTTTTTCCCTTCTTGGACTAATCACAGGTGAGTAAGGGTTGTATTTTTTGAAAGTCTGTAACAATGTTGATTTATGATCAGGAAAGAATATATTGGGATTTCTGTCAATTTTTTCCAGACATATATGGTGATAAAGGGTTGCAGATAAAGAAGATGTAGTAGCTATAGCATGTTTGAGTTCTTCACCATGTTTGGACCTATTGTTGGTTTTGTTCAAGTCAGCCTTGTAAATTTGAATGAGTTCTGGAGTAGTTAGTGGAAGAGGAAGAAAAAATGCAACGAACATGACAGATAATATTATTTAGTTGTTACGATGGTTATCTTAAAAAAGGAATACATCTATGTACCCTAATAGTGTATGTAATATAACTATAACGTTATATAACAAACACGCCAACATGTCATTTGTTACTTTTTTATTTATTTATTAAAATGATTCGCAACATTTTCAAGTACAAACGATACATATAACATTTATATTATACTATTCATAATGTATTAACAATGGCTCAAAATTATCATTTTAAGAATACACAACATAAATTCATTTATTCCTAGCTTTTTAACACAAATTTCTGTTTGGCAAGCAGATTCAGAGATTAAAAGAACACAAAAAGATAAAATAAGTTAGATAAATTAATAACAAAATGTCATATTTAAATTATGCTTATTTTATTTTTCTCTCACAAAAAAATCAAAAAAAATCTTCTTAAACAGAACTAATTTAGTCAGACTAAATTAATTAAAAAATAAAAAACTAAAACTAAAAAGTTATTCCCAAATAAATCCAAACTAGCGTAACTTTACAATTGTTATGACGTGTCCTGTTTTTGCTGTGCATACCAAGCCATAGATTTATCACATCTCATTAACAATTGTAAAGTTACTGGTTGTTTGGAAAGTTAGCTTTTCGGCTTAAAAAAGCCACAAAAGAAAAAGAAGTCACTAAAAAATAAAAAAGATAAATTGCCACCAAAAATTGCGTTTAGTAAAGTTTTGTAAATATGATTTGAGAGTTCGAGTTATATTTTGAGTTTGTGAGTTGTGGAATTATAATTTGAGTGTAGAAAATTTGTTTGGTTATGATTTTTTAATGGATTAATTACACTAATAGTCCCTATAATTTGGGACTTGTGTCACTTTGGTCCTTGACTTTTCAATTGTGACACATTTGACCCTGAAGTTTGAATCTTGTTCCAAATAAGGATAATTGAAAATATTATTAGATTTTTCAAGGGTAAAATCGTCAATTTGATAAAATATAAACTAATTTGACAAAAATAAATGTCAAAAAAATATTTTTAATTTTTTTAAAATTATTTTTATCCACCAATGATAAAATTATTTAAAATTAATAAAAATTACGTGATTAATTTTTTAAAATTAATTTTACACGATCATCATCCAAACACATAATAAAAATTAATTTGGTAAAAAAAAAAATAAATGTCCAAAAGATTTATCAATTTTACATAATTTTATTTTTAGTAGGTAAAAATAATTTTTAAAAATTCAAAAATATTTGCTTGACATTTATTTTTGTCAAATTAGTTTATATTTTATCAAATTGACAATTTTACCCTTGAAAAATCTAATTATATATTCAATTGTCCTTATTTGAAACAAGATTCAAAATTCAGGGTCAAATGTGTCACAATTGAAAAGTCAGGGACCAAAGTGACACAAGCCCCAAACTATAGGGACTATTTGTGTAATTTGCCCTTTTTTAATAGAGTGTTGAATTGAGTTTTGAAAGTTTAATTTGACACGTGAAGTAAGAAAATTTGTTTGGTTATAAGTTTTGGAAAGAGTTTTCAAAACTTAATTCAAATTGTTATAACTCATAACAAAATACACTACTTTCACACTATTGAAAATTATGATCAACACTCATAACCAAACTCTTTTTAAAATTCAATTAAAAAAATTTATTATTAACAGAAAATAACATTAATCAATTTTTTAATTGAAAATACTACAAAGGAAATACTTTTTTTTCAAAATAAATAATCTAAAATTTTAAATCATAAATATTTAAATAATTTAAATAATCTAAAAAATTTAATAAGTAAAAAATTAAAATAAATATTCAAAAAATTTAAATCATAAAAATTTAAATAATTTAAATATTCAAAAAATTTAAATAATTTAAAATGTTAATATTTTAAATTTAAAAACAACTCTACACTCAAATCGTAACCAAACATATAAACCAAAACTAAATTAAGAAATTATTTTTGAAACTCATAACTAAACACATAACTTGAAACTCCATACTACTTTCACAACTCTACACTTAAATTGTAACCAAATACATAACAAAAAAAATTAAAATATTAAAAAATATTTTTATAAATAGAGTTTGAATTTTTTTTATAAAATATTTTAAAATTTAAAAAATTTAAATCGTAATATTTTGAAATTAAAATATTTAAAAATATTCAAAAAATTTAAAAAATCGTAACATATTTAAATATTAAATATTTAAAATCTTAACAAAATTAAAATATTTTTAAAATATTTAAATATTTAAAAAATTAAAATATTGATTTGGTTATGAGTTTTGAAAAGTAATGATTATGTTTTGAATTGAGTTTTAAGAAATGTGCGTAGAATTATGATTTGAAAGCTCAAAATAAATAATAAACTCAAATCAATGGATTGAATTATAATTTGAGAGGCTGACTAAAGTTTTGCACATTGGTCATTCACCTTTTTTTTTATTTTATACAGTTGAAAGTTTTATTTCTATCCACGTTAACTCCAAACCACACCTAAGACTTCCAAAAACATCCTGACGAGTTAGGATATTACTATATTGAAAGACAACATTTTGTCTCAGCGTTTTCTAATTGTAGTCAATTAAATGAGAATGGCTAAATGTACGGCTTTCAAGTTCCATCAAAGTACTTCTCCGACAGTTAATTTTTGCATTTTCTCGTGTTGGCGAGAGGAATACAAACAAAACATCTTCCCCAAAGCTTCCACGATCGGTCTCAAAAGACTACAGAATCAAGGATTGGGGACAGTGCAATTGCTGTGGCGTTGCATCAAATAAGCATCACCCTCATTATGCACAAGTCTGTGCTTTTTGGGATGAACAATATCAGCTTGGGTAGGTAAGAGGGAGTGATATATATGCTAGGGTCGTACGGGACGGCCATTGTTTGGATCAAGTTTATCTGCCTGAGTGGAGGAGTGGGGTTGTTATGTTGGAGGAGACGATTGGTGGTGACATTTGGCTTCTCGGAAGGCGCAATCACCTTGTTGTCAATGAGATCTTGGATCTCATGACGTGTAAAAATGTCTTCAAAGGAGATATCCCCTCGACCTGACGTGGATGGAGGGTTGGATGGACTAAGTCGGCTTCTTGAAAAGCCGAATTTAGAGATTCGTTTCTAACATGTTAATCTAATTTTAATTTAATTAAATTTTAGATCAATTCTTAATTCTTTTTTATTTTATATTTTATTTAATTATATTTTAAATCAATTATTAATTATCTTTTATATTTTAGATCAATTCTTAATTATATTTTAATTAACATATTAATCTGATTTTAGATTTGGAAAAAATAGGAGTAAAATTGTCTTTTTGTTGTATTAATTTCATTATAATTTTTAAGAAAACAAAACCTAACTCTTAAAAATGGTGTGTGTAATACACCTTCCTTTAATTAAATCTCATAGGGATTTTCTTACTATATTTGAATGATAGAGAGTTAAAGTGCTCTAGCCCCGAACTATAAGGGGATAAAATGCATTTAAATGTTTAATTATGTTTACACAACAATCAACAATAATAGTTTTTTGAAAAGCAGTAACAATTACATAATAATAACTGATATGGTTATCTCTCTAAAATCAAAATAATGAATTTATTTCAAACAACAACAGAGAAAACGAATCATCTACAACATTTTTCTGGAGTTCATTAAATATATATTATACAATCATAGGAAACAAGAGATTGTTTTTGGGATTCTTTTCTTCTGTTGACCTCCAAACTGAATGATATGGAAGTTTTGTGGAACTCCTCAGGGTTTGACATTTCTGAATCAAAATGCCATGACATCAAGGGCCCTTGACCATATTACTTTTCTTTTGCGGAAAAAAAAGAATAAAAAAAATGTCAATTTAGCACTACAAGAAAACCTAGCAAATAACACGGAAGTTTTTGCAACGGGGTAACTGGCATCACAAAAAATGGTTTTTTTGCGACGCAGTATAGTTGCCGTCGCAAAAAAAGTCTTTTGCAACGGCGTGTATCTGCCGTTGAGAAAAATGGCCTTTTGCAACGGGGCTAACCTCCGTCGCTAATGATTGTAAAAGAATAATGCAGGAACATTTGCGACGCATGGTATACCGTCTCAAAAAGTATTATTTAGCGACGGTAAGAAGTTACTGTCGCAAATGGTGGACCATCTGTGACGGCAGAAGCCCATCGCAAAAGACTATGGGTAAAACGACGTCGTTTTCATTTGTTTATTATGTATCATTTGCGACGGTTGAAATATGCCGTCGCAAAAAAATAAATATTTGATATCCCGCTCATTTCTATCCCATTCGCGGTCATGTGTCCCAAAGTCCCTAAAATCCCCAAAATCCTCAAATCAAAATCCATCTGAAACCAAAATCCCTAAAATCACCAAACCAAAATCCCCAAAATCCCAACCTAATGTACTGTTGCCCAATCCATTGATCCAACTATTAGAACCAAAATCCCAAAATCCCCAAAATCCTCAAATCAAAATCATTCAGCATTGCCGGAGTGAAGGAGGGTGAACGACGACCTTTGTAGAGTGACGAGGGTGAACGACGGCCTTCGCCGGAGTGACGAGCAACAGCGACTATGAACGACGAGTGACGAGGCAAGATAGAGCATCAACGTTTTAGAATTATTATCCGGGTTGTCCTCTTCAACAACTCCGTCTACCACGCAATGCTCACTATAGTTTGTTGATCTAATACATTTCCATGTTTAGGACCAATCTGATCCTCAAATTACACATCTCTTGACTACCCATTTGAGAATTGGTTTCAATTCACATTGGGTTTTTGCCTACTAGCTCCGATATTGGCAAAAACCCTAGTGTTTTTAGGTGATTCATTGATGGGTTTTGTTGTGTTGACTCCACAACCTTGATTCCAGAGAGCTTTGGTTCAGCTCAAGGGGTGGTCTTATGGTCATGTTCTGAAAGTTTGGATGCTTCAATCTGACTCTGAAGACCATTTTTGAGGTTATTAATTCTGACCCTCTTTTTGATTTGTCTTGTTCTCAATTGGGTTCCTCCAGATTTTGATGTTTGACTAGTAAACTGTTATCAGAATTTTGATTTTTATCTGAAAGTCTGGATTATTCAATTTCACTCTGAAGACCATTTTTGAGGTTATTAATGCTTAGCCTCTTTCTAATTTATATTGTTCACAACTAGGTTCCTGCAGATTTTGATGTTTGGTTGGTAAACTGTTACCAAGTTTTTGATTTTTTCTGATTTGGAGGAATAGTGGCTTCTCTTTTGGATTCAGAAGCTGTAAATGTTGTAACTATAACTGACATGAAACCTTTTTGATGTTTTATGTGCTGTTGATTTATGGCTTCCAACAAGAAATCCTGAATCAAAGATGCGGCTTTTCGCCGTATGTTGACGCCCCAAACTTGAATTCGAGGTGTTGACGCCCCAAAATCACCAAAAGGGGTCGGTTTAGCACGAAACTTGGCACACACGACCGCCTAGGCACGAGAGACTTGTGAGAGAAGACGGGGCTCGAATCGGGTTCTCGGTTTGGGAGTTAGAGTCGGATATCACTTTAGGTAAACAAGTTCCTTAAGAAACTTGAATTCGAGGTGTTGACGCCCCAAAATCACCAAACGGGGTCGGATTGGCACGAAACTTGGCACACACGACCGCCTGGACACGAGAGACTTGTGGGAGAAGATGGGACTCCAATCGGGTTCCCGGTTTGGGAGTTAGAGTCGGATATCACTCTAGACAAACTAGTTCCTTAAGAAACTTGAATTCAAGGTGTTGACGCCCCAAAATCACCAAACAGGGTCGGATTGACACAAAACTTGGCACACACGACCGCCTAGGCACAAGAGACTTGTGGGAGAAGACGGGACTCGAATTGGGTTTCCGATTTAGGAGTTAGAGCCGTATTTCAGTCTAGGCAAACTAGTTCCTTAAGAAACTTGAATTCGAAGTGTTGACGCCCCAAAATCACCAAAAGGGGTCGGTTTAGCACGAAACTTGGCACAGACCGCCCTAGGCACGAGAGACTTATGGGAGAAGACGGGCTCGAATCAGGTTCCCGGTTTGGGAGTTAGAACTGTATTTTGGTCTAGGCAAACTAGTTCTATTGAAGATACTAAGCTACATAGCAGTTCCACTGATGCTTCCACTTCAACTGATAGCAGTTCCACTGATGCTTCAACTGATTCTGTTACAACTGCTGCTGCTGCAAGCAAAACTGCTTTAACTAATTCTGTTATTCCAGCTGTAAAAAGAAGCTTCTCAAAGTTACTTCCACCTCAGCCATATAGTTGTATCTATCACTCAGTTGTAACAAACTAGTGCTTATATACACGTTTATAAATACAGCATTGTAAATCATTCTCTGTATCTCTGAAAATTGAAGAATAAAGAAGTTCTTAGTTTCTTCATGGTATCAGAGCTTCTTTCTCTTACGAGTTGATCCATGGCTCCTTCTACTCCTTTGTTATCTTCTCTCATGTCTTCAACCTCACTTCCTCCAAATCTCTCATTACTGATTTTGAACTTCTCTTCATTCATCACTATCAAGCTTGATGCATCAAACTTTCTGATATGGAAAAATCAAGTGCAGAATATACTCATTGCTACTAGTCTTCTTGGATTTGTTGATGGAACTATACCATGTCCACAATTGAGAATTGCAGATTCTTCTGGTTCAGAAAAGATAATCCTGAATACCTGCATTGGAAGCTTATCGATGCACACCTGCTCAGTTGCATTACTGCAACTCTGTCACCTGCAATCTATTCCTCTGTTCTTCATCTTCATAGCTGTGCTGAGATCTGGACTGCTTTACATAAGCGATTCACTTCACTTTCTCGATCTCATGTTCATCAATTGAAGAACAAATTAAACAGCATTTCTAAGAAAATAGATTCGATGGAGAATTATCTTTCCAAGATCAAAGACTTGGTCAGTCAATTGGCTCTTGTTTCTTCATTTATAGATGATGAAGATCTTGTTTTGCTTACCTTGAATGGTCTTCCTGATGAGTATGATGCCTTCAAGACGACCATTCGAGCCAGATCAGAGTCAATTCTCATGGAAGAATTGATTGCTCTTCTTCTTTCTGAAGCTGTTCATATGGACTCCAAACTTCAGAAACTGTCTTCGGAACCTACTATGGCCTGTTCTTCAGTTCGAGGTTCTTTCAATTCTAATCTCAGAGGTCGTTCTTCTGGATTCAGAGGTCATTCTTACAGAGGCAATAGAGGTGGTCACTCTTCTAGAGGCAATCCTCGCGGTGGTGGTAGATCTGGCTCTAATTTCACCAATTCAAGGAACTTTTCTGATCAAGGAGTTTTTTCTCGCAGCAGAGGTCAATCTCTAACTTGTCAGATTTGTGGCGGTTCTGGTCACTCTGCATTAGACTGCTGGTATCGGATGGATTCTCAGTATCAGTCTTCCTCTAGTTCTCAGCATCCTTCTGAGTCTAACTCCCGAGCCTTTGTTGTTGCAACTCAATCAGCAGCTGATTCTACTCCTCACACACCTTGGTACTTGGACTCTGCTGCTACAAATCATATCACACATGATCTTCACCATCTCAGTCACACACAACCTTATCAAGGTTCCGATCAGATCACAGTAGGTAATGGTACTACAGTTCCCATTCACAACACTGGTAAGGGACTGCTTCCTACACCTCATTGTTCTTTTCGTTTGAATCATGTTTTACATACACCATCCATTTCTTCTAACCTTTTGTCAGTTCACAAATTTACTAAGGACAATAATTGCCTCATTACCTTTGATGATTCTAAATTTGTGATTCGGGACAAGGATTCGAGGAGAATTCTTCATCAGGGTTCTAGTACTAATGGTCTATACCATTTTTACTCTCCTTCATCCATGCTGCCTGCTGCTTCATCTGTCCATCATTCTTACTTTACTACCTCACAGACATCTGTTTCTTCCTCTATTTGGCATAATAGATTAGGTCATCCTTCCTTAGTGAAGTATAATCATCTGAAACCATTGTTGAAAGTTTCACAGAATAAAATGGCCTCTACTTGTACTGATTGTTGCATAGCTAAAAGTCATAGACTTCCTTTTCAATTGTCTAATACTACTGTAAATGCTCCTTTTTTCTCTTATCCATAGTGATGTATGGGGGCCATATTCTTCTACTTCTAGTTATAAATACTACTTACTTTTTGTGGATGACTTTAGTCGATTTACCTGGCTTTTTCCATTATCTTATAAAAGTGAAGTCTGTGACAAGTTCATAGAATTCAAGGCTTATATTGAAAACCAATTTCATACTTCATTAAAAATTCTGCGAACTGATGGTGGATCTGAATATTTTACTAATAAAATGAAGTCCTTCTTGATTACTCAAGGTGTTATTCACCAACACTCTTGTCCTCACACTCCTTCTCAGAATGGTACTGTCGAGAGAAAACATCGGCATATCACTGAAACTGCTACTGCACTTCTTCATCACTCATCTGTGCCTTTACAATACTGGTTTGATGCTGTTACTATTTCTACTTTTCTTATTAATAGACTTCCCTCTTCTAAGCTTGGACATAAATCTCCATTTGAAAAGCTTTTTCAATACACTCCCGATTACTCTTATTTTCGCATATTTGGTTGTCAATGCTTCCCTTGGCTTAAGCCTTATCAGCCTCTCAAGCTCCATCCTAAATCTGTGTCCTGTGTTTTTCTGGGCTATCATCCTTTTGCTAAAGGGTATCGATGTCTTGACCCACTCACTGGTAGACTCTATCTATCTAGACATGTGGTCTTTAATGAGCACGTGTTTCCCTTTGCTCATTTGGCTTCTTCTACATCATCTTCTCAATCCTCTTCAACATCATTACCAACCACATTACCTGATATTCAATCTTTTTTCTGGCCTTCTTCCTCTTCTTCTACTGGTTCTCCGATTCTCTCTACTTCAGTCCCAGATTCTGCAGTCCCAGATTCTACAGTTCCCTCAGTCTCAGATTCTGCAGTTCCTTCAGTCTCAGATTCTGCAGTTCTTCCTTCTTCTTTACCCACACCTGTAGTTCCTATTCAGTCTATTTCTATTGAGTTACCTCCTCTCCCTCCTTCTCAGTCTAATCAGCATCCTATGATTACCAGATCCAAATCTACTGTTACTGCTACTCCTCACTGTTGCTTGCTTCCCCTGTCATAGCCACAACTTCCTACACTACTACTGAACCTCCTTCTTACAGAGAAGCTTTGCTGTCTCCTGTTTGGCATCAAGCTATGCTTGACGAATTGACTGCTCTTCAATAACAACATACATGGTCTTTGGTGTCTCTTCCATCTAACAAAATTGCCATCGGCTGTAAATGGGTTTTCAAGATTAAACGAAATTCTGATGGCACTATTGCAAGGTATAAGGTACGATTGGTTGCTAAAGGGTACCTGCAGCAAGAGGGTATAGATTTTCATGAGACGTTCAGTCCAGTGGCTAAGCAACCCACTATACGCATCTTACTTTGTCTTGCTCTTCACCATCAGTGGTCACTTAAACAGTTAGACATTTCCAATGCATTTCTTCATGGCCGTCTTGAAGAAGAAGTATTCATGCTTCAGCCTCCAGGTTTTGCAGATTCTTTCTCACCTAATAAAGTATGTAAACTACACAAGGCATTATATGGGTTGAAACAGGCACCACGCGCTTGGTATTCCACCTTTTCTCAATACTTGTTGTCTCAAGGTTTCACTAATAGCAAGAGTGATTCTTCTTTATTCATTCAAAAGACATCCACTTCAGTCACTTATCTGTTGGTTTATGTAGATGACATCTTGATCACTGGTGATAATTCTTCTCACATTCAATCTCTCATTACAAAGATGCACAGTGTGTTCTCCATGAAGGAATTGGGTGACATTGCTTATTTTCTTGGTATTTCAGTCCAGCCTACCAGCTCAGGATATCTTTTATCTCAGTCTAAATATGCCAAAGATATTCTTCTTAAAGCTGGCTTGTCATCTTGTAAGCCTTGCCCTTCACCCATCTCAGTCAAGCCTAGTGTTCCTCCAAATGCTGCTTTACCATTTTCTGATCCAGCTCTTTATAGAAGTATTGTTGGTGCCTTACAATATCTCACCATTACCAGACCAGATCTGTCTCTCTCTGTTAACCAGGCTTGTCAACATATGCATGCCCCTACCATTGGACATTTTGCTGCCGTGAAAAGAATTCTTAGATTTGTTCAAGGCACCATCACTCATGGCTTGTCATTTTCCTCCAGTACTTTTGAGGTGCATGGGTATTCCGATTCCAATTGGGCAGGAGATGTTCTTGACAGAAAATCAACGTCTGGTTACTGTGTTTTCTTGGGGTCCAATTTGGTTTCTTGGTCTGCAAAAAAGCAGACCACAGTGTCTCGCTCCTCCACTGAAGCTGAATATAGAGCTTTAGCTAATACCGCTGCTGAGTTAAGTTGGATTTCCATGCTACTCACTGAAATGGGTATTTCTTCCCCTACTACACCCATACTCTGGTGTGATAACCTCTCTGCAATAGCTCTAGCTTCCAATCCCGTATTCCACTCACGTTCCAAGCATATCGAAATCGATTGTCATTTTGTCCGAGATAAGGTTTTGGCTAAGCAATTTCAGTTGCAATACATTCCAACTATGGATCAGCTTGCTGATCTGTTTACTAAACCTGTAGTGTATCTCGGTTTCAATATCTCAAGTCCAAGCTCATGGTTCTTGATTGCCCCATCAGCTTGCAGGGGACTATTGAAGATACTAAGCTACATAGCAGTTCCACTGATGCTTCCACTTCAACTGATAGCAGTTCCACTGATGCTTCAACTGATTCTGTTACAACTGCTGCTGCAAGCAAAACTGCTTTAACTAATTCTGTTATTCCAGCTGTAAAAAGAAGCTTCTCAAAGTTACTTCCACCTCAGCCATATAGTTGTAACTATCACTCAGTTGTAACAAACTAGTGCTTATATACACTTGTTATAAATACAGCATTGTAAATCATTCTCTGTATCTCTGAAAATTGAATAATAAAGAAGTTCTTAGTTTCTTTAAGTTCCTTAAGAAAATTGAATTCGAGGTGTTGACACCCCAAAATCACCAAACGACGTCGGTTTAGCACGAAACTTGGCATACACGATCGCCTAGGCACGAGAGACTTGTGGGAGAAGACGGGGCTCGAATCAGGTTCCCAGTTTGGGAGTTAGGGTCGGATTTCTGTCTAGCCAAAATTATTTACTTAACTATCTTTCTAATTATATAGCAGTTAATTTTTTATGTTTTTTGTAATTAAAATATTAACACATAATTATATTGTCATTAATTATTTTTATTTTTTATTTTCAGATATTTCTTGAGTAGCAGTTTGATTCTTATGGAATGCAGGCGTGTGAAGATTGTTGGAAATGGTTATAAAATTCTGGGTAAAACCAGAATTTTTTCCATGTTTGGTCTAATTTTTAGGTGGGCCCCGTGCATCGATTTACACGGGTCAAAGTGGTAACGCGTTCTATGCCGCGTTGTGATTCACGTAGTATATTTGGTTGCTCAAAACCATTACCGAGTGAATGGGAAATTGAAGCCAAAGTATGCTCCATGGAAATGGAGTTTTGGTGGAAATTCCTTAAAGGTTTGTATAAGGCTTGTCTCACATTGATTTGGTGGGAGGTTTTGAGAGGGTTTATAAGGCATGGGTTTGGTACTTAGGGTGTGCCCCAAGGGTACCCAAGTGTTTTAGAGGGAGATGTTATAGGCAAAATGGGCTAGACCCATTGGACCCAAAAACCACCACACACGCGCGCCGTCGTCCGTCCGGGCGGGCTGGGCTTGGGCGCAGGTGCGTGGTGTGAGGTTAGGTTGGGCTTGTTCGGCCCAATACTAATCTTTTTGGGCCAAAAACATTTGAAAGAATTCAAATTAAATTGCTTTGGATTTAATGTTCATCCAAACAAGGCCCTTCCCGTTTTCAAATAGAATTAAACTGGTTTGGATTTATTGTTCATCCAAACAGGGCCCTTCTCGTTTTTGAACCCAACAGATTTAAATCTGTTTGAATTTCAAACCAAACAGTGCCTAACCTGTTTGTATCTGTTTAATTCAAATTGAACAGGTACAGTACCTGTTTAATTCAAAACCAAGAGCCACCTATACATCTATAAATAGACCAGCCTCCCATTTGGATTTTCACTCGAATTTTCGTACTCCTTCTTCTGCTTTAGATCTCTGCCATATTGCTGCATTTTATTTCTGAAAGAAAGAGTGTAAACATTTTTGTGTTCGACGGACGAATAAATTGTAGTGCTGCATTTATTCGTTGAAAGATCATTTCATCCTGGGAGATAGACGTCCAAATTCTGAAAGCACCGTGGAGAGGACGAATCTGTCTTAAGGACACAGTGTTAAACACTGGACTTGATCAGAAAATTTATTCAAACAAATTAACCAAGTAAGTTGTTTAATTTTATTCTGTTTTTATTTGTTTATTTAATCAGATTTTAATTTTGTTTTTGTAACAAAATAAAATCTGTTTTTATTTATTTATTTTTTATTTCGAGTTTGATTTTTGTAATCAAACAAATTCTCTCATTTTCTTTATTTCTTTAAATTCTAGTTGTTGTTTTGTACACAATAGAATTAAATCTTTTAAATACAGTGAAGATTGTCCAACAAAGATTACGACAAACTTTTGTTTTTGTAACCCACGGAAGAATCATGAAGAAAACTTTTATTTTTGATTTACGTTATTTAGATTTGTGAACAACATTATGTATGTATTATGCAACATTATGTGGTGGGATAATTTTGCTGATGTGTTGTTATGAATGGAAGAATACTTTAATTATGGATGAATTTTTATTTATATACAGGAATTTTTATATTATTATGTAATTATCGATTTTTTTTATATTATTTTATTTAATACAGGTAATTTTCATATTTTTAATAATTTTATTGCAGTTTTTTTTTTTTTTTTGAGACGGTACCACACTGTCTAAAAAAAAATTAGAACAGGTTTTTTGCAACGGTAGTATAGCTGTCGCAAAAGATATTAGCATTATGGGTAATGCTTAAGTGTGCAACCCCCTTAAGGTTGCACACCATATGCAACCAATTGTTAGCCGTTAGATTACAATAATTGATCAAGACCATTGAATTGTTTAATCGTGAAAAAGTTGAAACCGGGGCAGCCGGTTAATGCTTGTATTTGCATGATTGCATCCCACTCACTCTCTGTATTTCGTCTCTATCTCTCTCTGTTCTCCTCTCTGTGTAAGGTTGAGTCAGTGTAACTGTTGATTTCCATTAACAGGGAGAAGCCCCTGTTGGGTTCGTTCCATTGACGAAGCTCTGTAGGGAACAGTATAACGGGCGATTTCCAACAACAACGTAACTACAAGGCTGTGTTGGTTCCATTGCTGAAGTGAAGCCCTTCTCTGGAACTAGATATGAGGTATGGAGCTGTCTCCCTCTCTCTGTCTTCCTCTCTGGCCCGTTCACTTCAGCTATTTTCCCTCAACTAAACCCCCATCCTAACTTCAACCGCTCTACGCTTCGCTCCAACGGAAACCCCTCCATTGGCAACTAACCTTTCTCTTTCTCTTTCTCAAGCGAGTGTTTGTGTTTGCACAAACAGCTAAACCGTGTGAAAATGTCATGTTTGTGTTTGTGTTAACAATTTTCGGTCATCAAGTAATTGTTTGTAGTAATGTCATGTGCAGTATGGCCCCAGCGGAAGTTAAATGGGAAGGTGATGATTATGACATTCCAAATGAAGCAGATGACATTCGTTTGATGAATGAAAGTCGGGCAGAACCTGATCATGGTTGCGAAGGTGGTCCGAGCAATGAAGAAGCAACCAACATGAACGGTGAACATGGCGGAGCCGACGTGAAAAAAGAAATGGTTGACGATGCTCATCGCAATGACATGGTTGGTGATGTTGAACGTGCTATTCTGGAACAGAAATTTGATTCGGTCGAAGATGGAGAAGATTTCTACAATGCGTATGCTAAAGCGAAGGGATTTAGTATACGAAAATCCAGATTTAACACAAATAAAGAGGGAAAGGTCGTTAGTAGGCTGTGGTTGTGTTCAAGGGAGGGTCAGAGATTACCAAAATACTTGGACCGTGTTGCTGAGAAGAGTAGAGCTCCCAAGGCACTAACAAGAGTAGGTTGCAAGGCCCAATTTCGCATACGGTACGATGCGGATGCTGGTGAAGGGGGAAAGTATGTTGTGACTCACTTCGTCGCAGACCACAACCATGAATTGGCGGAACAACACTGTGTGATGTATCTGAGGTCACATCGCAGTTTAAACAGCGCTGACAAAGCTCAAGCAATGGCTATGCGCAATGTCGGTGTGAAGACTAGCCAAATCATGGACTATATGGTAAATCAATCGGGTCTTATGAGAATGTTGGTTTCATCCGTACGGATCTGCACAACCATATTCAAGCCGAACGTAGAGCAGAAGTTGAGGATGGTGATGCGCAGGGTGCGTTGGTTTACCTATGTGCAAAACTTGATGTTGATGCACGTTTTTTTTACAAGTATGATGTGTGTAACGATAACAAGTTACAAAATCTGTTCTGGGCAGATTCGAAATCGCGGGCCGACTACGCAAAGTTTGGTGATGTGTTGATATTTGACTCAACTTACAGAACCAATGCATACAAGAAACCTTTTGTCATGTTGGCTGGTGTGACTAGCCACTTTAGGACCACGATATTTGCATGTGTTTTGCTAGCTAATGAGACAATTGAGACATACACATGGGTTTTGGAAACATTTATGGAGGCGATGGGCAATAAAGCACCTGTGTCCGTACTGACAGATGGGGATAAGGCGATGCGAGAGGCAATCAGAAGAGTATTTCCAGACGCAAGACATCGATTATGTAATTGGCATCTTGGGAAAAATGCTCTTTCAAATGTTCACATAAGTGGCTTTGCACATGCTTTCAAGCAGTGCATGGACATGGAAACGGATGAGACAAAGTTTGAGCATGGCTGGACGACAATGGTCGAAAAATTTGGACTTCAAACCAACAGTTGGGTGTTGGAGACATATGAGAAGCGTCATATGTGGGCTGAGGCATATATGCGTGGACATTTCTTTGCTGGGATGAAGAGCACTCAGCGCTCGGAGTGTATGAATGCTTATTTCAATCCCTTCCTCCAACACAAATTGAAGCTATATGAATTTGTTAGGCACTATGATCGGGCTCTTGCAAGGATAAGGTATAACGAGGCTGGAGATGATGCTGAAACAAATAACACTTTTCCGGTATTGATTACTCCATTGCGAGATATAGAGAGACATGGAGCTGAGCTATTCACCCGAAATATATTTAGAATGTTCCGTGATGAAATCTTAGAAGAGGGGAAGTTGAATGTGAAGGACGTGTTCCCTTTGCCGGATGGTCAGAAATGCTACTATATTCATAAGTACAAAGTGAAGGACAGATCATGGATAGTAACACACAGTCCAGTGGATGCTGCAATGAGATGTTCTTGCATGAAGTTTGAGTCGTTGGGGCTACCTTGCTGCCACATGATATGTGTTATGAAAGCCGAAAATTTCACGCAAATTCCCCCAACTTGTGTGCTGCATAGATGGACAAGGGCTGCAAGCAAGGATGGCCAGCAATGGCCTCAACCCTCAATTGATAGCACTACAACACAGACGGCCCGGTATGGGATATTGAGTTCTTCCTACAACGAAATGTGTTTCTATGCCTCGCAATCAACGGAAGGTTT